>JAZKJV010009767.1:0-552500 GCA_037367405.1 Ottelia alismoides | reverse complement strand
ATAAATCATCATAGGCAATCAATATTATTTGGATGTGCTCTCCTTGCAGATGAGAGTACGGAAACCTTTTTTTGGTTATTCCGTACATGGTTGCTGTGTATGCATGGGAAGGTTCCTAGAGCAATAATCACTGATCAGGATCCTGCAATGCGCGAGGCTATTGCTTTGGTATTCCCTACAACTACACATAGATTTTGCATCTGGCATATCCGAAAGAATGCATTAATCCATTTGCATCAATTGAGATGTGATAAACAATTTGAACATGATTATGAAAAGTGGATTTATGGTAGCCAAACTATTGACGAGTTTGAGAGAAGATGGGAAGATTTTCGGACGAAGTACAATATTCCAGAAAAAAGCTGGCTCCACAATATGTATGATCTACGACGAATGTGGATACCCGTTTATTTAAAAGATGTTTTTTTCGCAGAAATGTCATCAACACGACGTTCTGAAAGTATGAACTCTTTCTTTGATGGATATGTCCATTCTCAGACGCCTTTATCAGAATTCGTGTTACAGTATGAAAGGGCCCTAGTTGCACGTCGTGATGCGGAGGAAACTCTAGATTTTAAAGCATTGAATACAAAGGCAGCATTGTGGTCTGAGCATCCAATGGAAGCACAAGCTTCTACTTTCTACACTCCTACGAATTTCGCAAAATTTCAAGATGAATTTAAGAAGATTGTTAATTGTGCATCTAGGAAAGTCGCAAAGGATGATAATCTAGTCAGATATGAAGTTTATTTGCTTGCCGCTTAGAATAGAAAATTTCTAGTTGATTTTTTCCTAAAAGAAAGTAGATCCACATGTTCATGCAAGAAGTTTACATCGGAAGGTATTCTCTGTTGCCATATTCTTCATATTTTCAAGAAGAAGGATTTAAATGAAATACCCAAAGAGTATTTACTACAACGATGGTCAATGAATGTTAGAATCCATGGTCAATGGGAACATGTAAGTTAGCTACACCCATGGAGCATACTCCTTTTTCCCTATATATATATATATATATATATATATATATATATGCACGCACTCATGCACGCACGCACACACGCACACACACGCGCACGCATGCTGATTAGAGTCGGATTTTGATAAATGATCTGATGCAATCACATAATTTAACGTAATTGTAAATTTCAATATGATCCAATCCAATAGATATAAAAAAATCGAATAAATTTAATCTAATAAAAAATTGATTGGATTGAATTACAGATTTTAGCTGATCTATGTGCACTCCTATCGTCGACGTACCATCAAGAGAAAATGATATGCCCCTATTTGTCTATATATCCAACTCGATCGTGAAATGTTTTTCAAGGAAAAAAGGTGATGTGCTGAGGAGACATCCTCTCAAAAAAATTTATAATCACAAATTTAGGCAATAAATTAATAAATTACAAGGACCAAGAATCTCGAAGTATCCTTGGGTGTTCTAATATATTTTCAATATAGACTATGTTTCATACCGATCGCATGGCCCAATCAACAACTGCCACATGTATATTTTGCGAGCTAGAATCATCTCTCAATCGATCCAACAATGATAATAAAGTGTTTGCAAATATCTTGATCCGATTTTCCCCAAACCTCTCGAGATAGACTATGTATAAAGAACATGTGTTCCACACATCCTTTAAGTCCACCATGCAACGCTAGCAGGAACCGTCATCACCTTAGAATAATTTGGCTCTCCTAGTCCTTGACAGTACACATTATTGTCTCAGCAGCTAAAGGAAGACTTCGAGCAGAAGCAGAATCTTCCACTTCCAAAATTGCCTAATGTCTAAGGAAATAATGCTCGGGTAGAAAACTGTGGTATATGCAGTGTTGTAGCACACCACGGCCGCTCGATCAACACCACAGCAGAGAACTCACTCCCATCATACAAGGCCTTGTATGTCTTATAAATAATGAAGCATCCATCCTGCAATGATATTGACATATTGTGGCACTCCTTGTCCCCGAATGAACCTCCAGAAACAACATGAACTCGACCACCCTATGATACGATAGCTTTGAACGAAATATTAGACGCCAACCACTCTCATCCCAAGCCTCCTTGATTTAAAAAAAACCCACTATTTGCGGCCAATACAACAAACGAGAGAAATATTCGCAAAGAACACCACTCCAAGTCCAGTCGTTAGCACGGAAGCAGAAACCTCTCCTATCATTTAGAACTAGAATGTTACCCGCGTTTCGCGGCGGAAGAGAAATGACGTGATTCGACGTAAGTTAAAATATTATGTTGTAATGTTTATTTAAATGAAAAATGATTGAAATAAAAGATGAGATAGTAGAATAAATAGTATATTCGAAATTAGCTTACAGTACTGTAATATCAATATAAGAATTTTATAAAAAATATCTATTCTTAAAGTATTTACAAAATATAAGTAGAAATATGTTTAAGATACCAATCTTAATTCAATAAATAGATACTTACTATAATATCCAAAATATACTTCCACCTGATAGTAGATATTTAAATTTAAAAATTTGTAAACTCGAAGATCCTATGGATAAGAGTGTTTGTGGTCTGTTTGTGTTCCATATATATATAAGAATATGGATATAATTATATTGTCATAAAATCTAAAAAAATAATATAATTACATAACTATCCGTAATGGTATAAATATTGATCTAAAATATTCTTCTTCCACAATACCATTTTAAAGATGTTATTCCTAAGAAATCCCAAGGCTCGTGGTTTGTTGCCTTTGTATGCTCTTGATTTTCTCCTTTAAATATTGGCTTTGTTTGGCACATGGGTCTCTTTTTCTTGATCACAAATATGATGGCTATGAATCGGCTCAATGCAACTCGATCACATATTTGATGTCTTCAAGAATAAGGACATGTTCACAATAACCTGAAGTTCTACGCACAAATTGCCAAAATATCAAGAGATCTAATGCTTAGCTTGTGTGTTGGTTTAAGAGGCGAACAATTCGAATCACTTTGGCTATATCTGATCAAAGTATTGTGGATTCGACACGTGGTGCTTCAGACGATGTAGGATGGTTTAATGAACAAACAACAACAAATAGACTTCGAGCGGACGACCTCTTCGAACATCGAACGGTTCTTCAAAGAATTTCAAGTATATCATTACGAATTGATGTTAAACTTCTATCTATATGAGTCCCTACTAATTTTATATTTACATAAAATGTTTGTTATTATTTCAAACTGTTTGTTCCACCGATTTCTTTCAATTTCGTTTATATGGTAACACACAATAAATTACGTTGTTATTTTTTAAGTTTCTCCATTTGCTATATTTATTTTTTCTATTAATACCGTAGCTCTCATGCAAATCATAAAACTTACGCATTACCTTATACAATTTTACCAAACTAAAGTAACAACTTGAAACGCTACCTATTATTGCTAAGTGCAGACTTTGCCCATAAACTTACAAACAAAATGAAATATCAAATTAGAATTAAAAGAATGGCATTAGATCTATCAATTGCATTAAAAAAGATACATGATAGATATTTAAAAAAACTGACATTAATGGAAACAAATTTGAAATTTTGGAATTACCAGATTATAAACATAGCCATGGTCGGTCCCAAGCTTGGGTAAATGAGAGGGTTGCATTAGGTAGCCGACATCCAGCATAAAATAGTCGGAGATAACTTCCTAAATAGCATTTTAAAAAAATACTATTTAAGAATTTGCATCATGATAGTGGATCTTTTCAACATGGAGTTCAACATCAAATAATAAACACAAAACATGTTATATTAGCAACACATAATACCTATAAGTATGGTTTTATTTCAAAATATATTTTTAATGCTTTTTATTTTTTAAAAAATATACATAGTAAATCTGATTAGTACGGAAATTATGAATATACATTCTACCTCTAACATGATACTTCTTAATTTAACCTATTTCTCTCAACTAAAGTATTTTTTCATCTGTAATATATATACATGGGTATGGAAATGACAGAAATAAAAACCAAGAGTAAATTTTGATTAAAATGATATATTTTCTGACAAAAATAAAAGTTTGACTTTTAGTTAATGTGTTGAATAAAATAGAAAATGTTGTAGTTTTTCGACAATCAAAAAAGAAAAATGTGAAGAATTGCTTATGTACTATAATATCATTAGAAGAATATAAGGAAATAACATGGGATGTTGTTAAGTTTATAATGATATGTGTCAAGGATTAAGCATCATATCTCTATATCATGCATTTTTTTAAAGTATAAATAACTATGTATCAACAGTATAATATAAGATAATAAAGAAATATAACAACAGAAAGGATGGTATTTATATCTTGAGAATCACCCGAGAAACATCAAGCAAAACACAACAACCAACATGAGAATATTAAAAGGAATGCAAAAAAGAACATCGAACCAAAGAAAATATAAAATATCGATCCTTACCATTATGTAAAATGTATGCATGATCTTTATCTAAAAGGAAAAGACATCTCATCAGTATAGGATAAAAAAATATACATAATTATAACAATCACGTTAAATAAACATGTGGTGTTTCAACTTACTTGTAAACATAATGAAAAGATAGAAGAATGGAATTGCCTTGGAATTAGTTAAGATAATGGTTTCGTGTTGGAGATAGATTATTGAGTGAAGAAGGCATGTGAACGGGTTAGGAAAAATCCAAATTTTCGTATGACGATAGACCCACATTAGATTGAAGAGAGAATATTAAAGATGGTGTATATACACAAACACATACTATTGAATAAATATTCTTTATGTGTAATACACATATATATTTACATATGCTGGATAACAAAACTCATCAAATTGTAACATAGATGAAAGAAAAGGACAAATTATGGTCATATTGATCTAAAAAGTCTGGGGAACGCGTACCGAGATTATGGAGATGATACTTTAACGATGGGCCCTGCTTGACTGTATAATGTGTGCTTAATTTTGTTTTTTTATTTTTTAGTTTAAAATTTTATATTTTAATGTATTTTTATATGATTTTTTATGTTTCATTTGTATAATAAGAGATATTCGTATAAAAGAGTGAAAGAAAGGTTTTTGTAATTTTTTAAATAATGTGTAAAATTGACCAAGAATAAATTTTTACGTTTTTTATTTTTTACGTCTTTAATTTTTTACGTTTTTACATATTTTTACATTTTTTAGAATCCATTTGGATTTTAGATTGGTTTTAAAGTCATATCAATGTATTTATGTCCAAACACGGAGATATTTTTATTTAGAAAAATAATGTATAAATTCTTTTTATTTTATTTTTATTGTTTTTTAATATCTTTAAATCAAACTATTATACAAATTTGTTTGATTTTGTATGAAGTAGTTGTAATTTATAAAAGTTTAAAAGTATTTTTTTAGATTTTTATATTTAATTGATTTCTAGATAGACTTTTTTGAATATAATAAATTATAATCAATATAAGTTTTGGATATTTAAAGATATTTGTATTTTTATGCATTTTATAAGTGTCTATGTAAATTTGTATTTTATTTTTATTTGTGAAAAATAAAATAGTTTTTATTTTTAAAATTATTATTATACTTATACATTATATTCTAAGGTATACTAATACTTTTTATTCGTATGTCATGTATTTGATTTCATATTTACATTATGGAGAAATATTTAGTAGCATGTATAAGGGTATAGGTGTAATATATTGAAGTAATAGGGGTGTGCGAGAAAATAAGATAAGAAGGAGGCTTAGCACGTAAATTACACCAAGAGATCACATGATACTCTACGTGAAGCAGCAGTAGCAATACCTATTAGGAAATACTACAAAACTGAGGGAAACAATGGAAAGCCCCTAGATATCACGTAGTGATATACATTTCGATTTGTAGTGAGTCTCCTTTGGAAAATGCAATGGTTTTAATGGACTATAATGCAAAAAAATCCTAAAATTATCTCCTCGGTCACGTCCCTGTCACGTGATGAATGGCTACAACGGTGGGGTAGCATACGGTCTGATATATCCGTTTGATAAAATCAAATAATCGAATGGTTGTGATTAATCTGGAGATATCTATCTGTTCTTCCCCTAATAAGAACTCCCGACAACGGGGAACCGATCTTAATTGGCTGATCTCGAATCTCCGACGAATTGTTCTGCTGCTTACGTTTCATTGATTCTAAGTCCCGTGCGTGATCGAAGAGGAGAAAGATGAGGGATTACAAAGGGAAGCGAAGGGAAATCGACGGGAGATGAATCGTGAGGGATTTGCTATCGAAATTTGCCTCAATAAACATCGATTTGGAGGCTCACATGACGAAGCGGAGGCTACAACATCGACATCGTTCTCGCTCCTCTTCCTCGACTCTCGACCTCACTCAATGACAGACGAAAGCGGGACTGTTGCTCCTCTCGACCTCTCGCTCGGAGATGGAGGAAAGATGACAGATTCAGAGAAGAGGGGCTCCTGCATATAAAAGAGGAAGAATAAGTCGACGGAGGACAGAGGTGGAGGGAAAAAGGAAGATTGAGAAGGTCAACTTGGAGTGGGTTTGAGGGGAGGTGCAGAGGAGATATCAAAAGATATTGAGGGGGCAGACGCGTGACACGTGGATTGAGGACAGAGGGGTTAGGGGGAGAGACGGTTTCTGAGCGGTAAAGAGGGGCGTTTTTTTTTTTTTTTTTTTTGCTAAGCTAAAGAGGGGCGTTTTGAGGACTACGTAAGGAAGTCGAGCGGGAAATGGAGAGCAAAAGTAGGATCCACGTGTCAGCAGCCTCCGAGTAAACCCAGCTTTAAAAGGATTATTATATTATATAGATATAGATATGCTGGAAAAATCATGACATTACAGGTAGGGTTGAAAGTTTGAAACAACTCCTCCCAGAATTTTGATGGTGTATGCAACGACCCCTCCTGCCGTGACAGATCATGAACCATAAATAGTACACAGAAGTCTCATCACCTATGTATCATTGTCGCACCAGATACGCGAGATCCACTTCGTTAGTAGAGCATGATTCATCTTTTCAAGGCTTCTAACTCCAATCCATTGCCCTTAGATATCAACGTTGTTCTCCAATTGACCAGAGGTAAATCGCAAGTGTTATTGGTCCCATCCAAAAGAATCTGCACTTCAAATTCTCTAGCTCAACCACGAACCTCCGTAAGAAGTAATCGACTGGATAAGAGAAAACTGGAATAGGGGTAAGACCACCTGGAGGAGGAGAAGATGGAGAAAAATTCCTCTCATGAGTAGTTTTAAAACAAATTTGTTGTATCTTGTCGAGAATTTTTTTTTGTTATGTACCGTATATAAGCCCCTTCTTGAAGAAGTGGCTTTGGTTAAGAGGAAGCCACCTCTTCAGGAGGCGGCTTTGGAAGAAGCCGCCTCTTCAGGAGACGGCTTTGGAGGAAGCCGCCTCTTGAAATGTGTAATCGGGGATAAACCCAATGTGCGGGCGGACAAAACCCCGTGCATTCATTCCTCCCCCACCCCAGTGATGTCCTCCCTCTCCTCTCCTCCTGCAACCTTTGTTGCCTCAATCTCTCCATTGCCCTCGTCCGTGCGACGAGCCCGCCACCGCCGATCGACATTCAATTCCTCACCTTCTTCAACCCCAAGGAAGATATGATCTTTCGTGGGTTTAGATTTTTGGCCATATTTGGGGGTTAAAAGATTTGCGTTAAATTGATTTTTTTCATCACTAATCCGTTATTGTCGACATAATGGTATTTAGGATGTCTCACGAAGTTCGATGTTTTTGTCATTGTGGAGAAACAATTTTGAAGTCAAATAAAGACGTGACCTATGTAGGAGGTCGTATGAAAACCATCAAGATTGATCACGAAATGTCATTCTCGAGGTTGACTGAGCACGTTAAGTCCGTCTTTAGGTTGGAGTTATCGCAAGGACTTGAGTTACATGTGTTTCATAGAATGTTCCAAGATGGTGCAAATTTTTAAATTGGGTGCATCGAGTTTGATAATGATGTCCCGCAGTGATCATATTCACTTGTGGACTCCCATCTCCAGTCTTATGTTGAGCTTTTAAGGATAGACAGTCTCTCTTCTAGTGACCAACATGATCTTTGCCTTTTTCTGGATCTTGCTCTTTTGGTTTTATTTTATTGTTGTTATTATCCTTTTTCTTTTTATCTTTACCCTTCAAGGTCATGAAATTAACCTTATCATGAACATCGACAGTAACCACATTCTTTTGTTTCTTGCATTTCTCCTCTATGGTGGTTGTCATCATCAAGCCATCCATGGATTTTTTTCCTTTCTATATTTCAGGATCATACCGAAATCTTCTCAAGACTTGAGAAATTTTTCTATGATGAACATGACCTGAAACTTCTCTGAAAGTTTTATCTCAACATCTTCTAGACGATGGAGCGGGAGTAAAAACTCATGTGTCTATTTAGAAACCGACTTCCCTTTGGTCATGGAAAACATTAAGAGCATGGCAATGAAGTGTTTCTCAATAGTGTGATCCTCGGTGTTATACTTCCAATCTAGTTCTTCCCCTCTAATGGTCTGGTGGTAGAAGCAGTGGCTCCCACTTTAAAGGACCAGGGTTCGAATCCTATAGAAAAAAATCTAGTTCTTCCCATATCTTCTTTACAGTCTGTGTGAACCAGCAATATATGTCAAATAACGTGTTGGACTGAGCCAACAAGATGCGACCATGACATATACGGTCGCGTTCCTTCCAAGCTAATTGCACCTTCTGACTATCGAATGGGGTATTTTTCTTTTCCACTGAAGGACATTCGATTTCAAACATTAAGATTAATCCTATGATGATTAATCAAATTTTTATGAGTTATTGCCAACACTTGAAATTCTGATCACTGAATTTTTCAGGCATCCCAATCATACCAACCATCGATATAAACATAGTTTCCGACGGTATTTTAAATCTGGTTCTTGTTATCCACTTTAAGATTGTTATTAACAGGATAAATACAACATACATTAAAGAGTATTGTCCAGATTAAAAAGAATCAAATTAACAGTTTCACATAATAGCATAAGATATACATACGTAACAGATTCATAACCCGATTACAAGATGGACACAGGAACCAATAGAACAACAGATAAATCAATTTAAGGTGATATCTAGGAAAGACAATGTAATAAATAAATTACTGTAAACAAAATAATAAATAAATTACATAAGAGATCACTGAAGCATCCATGAACTGGACTGTCCTTAGAGAGGATATCACCCCCGTAATACTAATGCGAAGGGTATTGGCAATCCACTCCCAGGATACGACGTCTCAAGATTTGTATCCATGCACATCGACAAGATAGTCCTCAGGGAATACCTCAGAAAACTTCCAGCCGAGAAGAAGAGTTGTAGGTCGCATAAGTGGTGGGGAAAATAGAGAGCAAAAGCAGCGTGAGAGTTTTCTTTCGAGTGAAGAAAATGACGTCCAGGAGGAGGGTATAAGAAGACCTAGAGCACAACTTTTCGTCTTCTGAAAACACCCTCCAATGGACACCTCTTCGAATCCTGAAACGACGGCTAAAAAGAGCCATTGGAGTCGAGTTGAATTCCCTTATTACTATCGAGATATGAGATCCGAATTTACTCTCTCGAGCCCGAGCCAATGCTGGAGCGAGGTGGAGTGCGTTTGCGTACGTGACATCCTCCATTCCTTTTTTCTACTATTGCTATAAGGGCTTGGGTATGAACTCATATATAAATTCACTAGATTTTTAGTATTACTAGATATGGTATTAGAAATCCATCCAAAAAACTCTTTCTTTGTTTCAAATTTGGGAATTCACAACTTTCCTCCAACACAATTGGTTTCCAAATTGAAGCCAGTTTCTTACCTAATGTAATGTATAAGTTAAATTATTTAAAACCTAACTACATTAGCAATAAATACTAAAGGAAACTCCGATCTTAGATGAGATCTGCTCTCCATGTCATCAAAATTATCACCTCTGTTAAGATTTATCCTGTGAAGACCGATTGGTTGAATACAAGTGAAGAGCATTGCTGATGTGGCTGATCTCCCCTCATGTGTTCTGATTGGTTGAGAGCTTTTATGTTGGATTGCTGAGGTGTCTGATCCGCCTCCTGCATTCTGATTGGCTGAGAGGTGTTCAGTTGGATTGTTGAGATGCTTAATCCACACCCTGCATCCTAATTGACTGAGAGCTGATAGTGGAGATTGCTAAATGCTTGGTATTCTTTTGTTGTAGTATAAAAGGAGCCCTATGGCACCACATATTGTATCCTAACATCATTCAAGAAATAGTAGAGAGAGTCCGGTGTGAGCAAGTGAAGTAGGCACATTACCGAACCACTATAAATCCTTGTCTTGTGCGATTATGCATGCTTTCTTCTTCGATTGTGATTCTACTCGTGTGGTGCTCGATCAGATCTGTCCCCAACAACTGGTATCAGAGAAAGATTCGGAGATCAACCTCTATACAGATGGCGAAAGAATCGAAAGTCAAGATCGAGAAGTTTAATGGATCGAACTTCACGTTCTGGAAGATGCAGATTGAAGATATTTTATATCAGAAGGATCTCTATCTTCCGATCGAAGGGAAGAGGTCCGAAGCCATGAAAGATGAAGAGTGGAAGGTCCTAGACTGAAAGGCTCTAGGAACGGTAAGGCTCAGCCTTCCTCCATCGGTGGCTTCAAATATTGCAAAGGAGACGACGACGGCGAATCTTTTCGAAGCTCCTGAAAAGATGTACAAGAAACCATCTGCATCAAATAAGGTGTATTTGATGAAGAAGCTTTTCAATTTAAAGATGATTGAGAAATCTGTGGTGGCTTCACAATTGAATGATCTGAACAATATCATCAACCAATTGGAGTCTATGAAGATCGTGTTTGATGATGAGGTAAAAATTCTTTTACTTCTTTCTAGTTTAC
The DNA here is from genome assembly GCA_037367405.1 of Ottelia alismoides. Taxonomy (NCBI): domain Eukaryota; kingdom Viridiplantae; phylum Streptophyta; class Magnoliopsida; order Alismatales; family Hydrocharitaceae; genus Ottelia; species Ottelia alismoides. The sequence continues at coordinate 541,601 of JAZKJV010009767.1, read as the reverse complement.
CTGATAGTTGGAATGCTTTAGTTGTAGCGATTAGCAACTCCTCTAGTTCTGCAAAGTTGAAGTTGGAGGATATTGCTGGTCTTCTTCTTGGAGAAGAGGTATGGCGGAAGATGTCTGGAGAAGAACACTCGTCAAGTTCTGCCTTGAATACAGAAGGAAGAAGCAGGAAGAGCTAGAGGAACCAAAAGCATTCCAGGGGGAAAGTCAGTAAGAGGAAGATCTAAATCCAAAGATCTAAAATCCGTGATCTGCTGGAATTACAATAAAAAAGGACATTATAAGACAGAATGTAAGGCCTCAAGAAAGCAGAAAGGAGAAAATGACAAAGGTAAGAACACCGTAAATCTTACTGATGATGATGATGATAGCGATGCATTAATATGTATTGCAGATGCAAGAAGTGAGTCATGGATTGTGGACTCGGGTGTTTCATTTCATACCACTCCATAAAGGGATATCCTTCAAAATTATGTGAAAGATGATTTTAGAAAGGTGTATCTGGGAGATGATGAATGATGCAGCATAATTAGAAAGGGAGACATTGACATATCCCAATCCAATGATGGCTTCTTGAGATTGAAGAATGTTAGACATGTAATCAGTCTAACAAGGAATCTCATATCTGTTGGACAGCTATCAGAAAGTGGTGTGGTGACATCATTTGATTCAGATTCGTGGAAGATGTCAAAGGGATCACTAATCTTTGCTCGAGGTAAGAATGAAGGAACCATTTATATTGCATCAGGCTCATATGACAGGGTACATGTTCCATCATCTGTGTGTGATGCTAACACTTGGCATAGACGACTTAGTCACATGAGTGAAAATTGAATGAAGATCGTGGAGAAGAATGGAAAGTTGATAGGATTGTGATGACGCGAAAATCGACGCGGTTAAGGTAGAAGATAAATCACAATGTCGTTGTTCTCAACCGCACGATTCGGTCATCGAGAAAAATGATAAAAACCACTTAGAAAAATAGATGAATCAAGAAAATGAATGTGTAAGCGGTCTTTTCGCTATTCTTTTTACCTGGTATAGCGACCAGGGTCGAACACAAGGAGCACGATTTAAAAACTAAGCAGTCAAATTTCAGAAAATGATTTTTAGTGGTTTTTCAATTCTTATTTTTTTATTTTTTTTAAAGACGAATAAGCACAAAATACACAAAAACACACACCACACTATTTTTGGTATTTTTCAAAATAATAAAAAATGTACAGAAAATTAAAAATAAAATGTTTTTGTGTTTTATATTTTAAAATGTTTTTGGTAAAAAATTTTTCGCAATTTTCTAATGTTTTTGTTATTTTCTAGAAATGAAACAGTGGAAAATAAATAAAATGTACACAATCAGGAGTATTTTGCAAATTAAAAATTCTTTTTGTGCTCAAAATTCCAGAAACTATTTTTAAGACAAAGTTTAAAGCAATATCTACAAAAGAGACCAAAATCACTATTTTTAGATTTTTCTATAATTTTCTACAATTTTTATAAATTTTTCGTATTTTGCAAATTTTTTGGTTTTTATAAATGGGAAATGGACAAAAATTAGTCAGAAAATAAAGCACAACAAAATACACCTACAGAAATTTTCATGAAATTTTTAAACACTTTTTCGATTTTTATGACTTTTCAGAGTGTAGGCAAGCAAAAGACAATGTTTTGATTTTTTTTAAATATATCAAATCAAGTCAAAATGCTATGAAAGTTTTTATGCAATGTCAAAGCACATAGCAGGAGCTTACACTAATTTTTGCAAAATTTTTGGTCTCTCAAAAACATTAATTTCATCAAGAAGAACATGCAAAGTTCAAGTCTCAGAACTATAGGGACTTATTTGTAAAGTTTCAAAGTTTTTACTTGAAAAGATGACAGAAATAAAATATGGGCGGAATAGTGCAATTTACCCAATTCTTTTTTTTAATCCCATACCTAGGGTTCTTTTGGATGCTTCGTTTCTTCAACCAGAGGCAAAGGGAGTCGCCGCCCCTCACGGATTGGGATGGAGGCAAGCGGCCGGCGGGTCGCGGCGACGCGTGCGGGCCGGCGGCGCCGCCCGCGGCTGGAGGAGGTACGGAGGGTGCGCGGAGGGAGCACCTGCTGGCAGGGGGGACGCGGCGCCCTGGAGGGCTGAAGGCGGACGCGTGGGAGGACAGGAGCAGCCCGCTCGTGTCGCGCGGGGGCGGCGCCTGCGATGGACGAGTGCACGCCGCGCGGGCGCACGGAGGACGGGCACGTGGCCTGGTTGCGCGCCCGCACGCGGTGGCGCAGGTGGCGGACCTTGGGGGTGCTGGGCGCGGGCGGAGACCGGCGCGGTTCTGGAGGGAGATCTGGAGGCGTGCGAGTTCTGGGCGGTACGCGTGGAGGGCGCACAGGCCGGAGGCGCGCGGGCTTGGCTTGTCGCGCAGGTGGCGGGGGGCTAACGTCGGGGAGAATGGGGCCGCGGCCAACCGCCGCGGAGGAGACGACCTGGGGGTGCGCCTGCTGGCGCGAGGAGGGAGGTGCTGTGCTGGGGACCGCGCGTGGCAGCAGGCGGCGCCGAAGGGAGGTGCAGCCGGTCGCGGATGGGCGAGGTGCTAGCGGCGGGGGTGATGGCCGCCGCTTGCAGAAGAACAATTTTATTATTATTTTTTTTGATTATTTTTTTATGACCTGCAACAAATGTTAGTTAAAAGTGTAATTTTTATTTTTCTTTTTTTTATCCTGCAAAATAGATGTTAGAGTTAGAGGACAAACAAAAAAAATGTTTTTTTTGTTTTTATTTTCCTTTATTCCTGCAAAACAATGGTTAGAAACAAAATAAATATATGTTTTTTATATCATGCAAAAATAAAGATTAGACAACAGGATACGATTTTTTTTAATTTATTTATAAACAAAGATTGGAATGTATGAATGAGCAGATCTAGGCGATGCGTGAGATAGATCCGAGGCTCCGGTCACCGTGCGTGACCGGAGGTGAGAGATTGCGCGAGGTAGAAAAAGAAATGCGATGGTCCAGATGTGAGATGAAAAATCGGTGTCGGAGGCGGAAAATATGTGGTGGAAATTTTTGAGATTTTTAATCTAAAAATTACTCCCTACTTCTACGCTAACACTAAATCTACGATTACCTAGGGAAAAAGACAAGTAAAAGTGGATCTCACCTCGGGGATCGGACAAGCCATGATGGCCTCGACGAAGCACCAATCTCTATCACCGATTGGATCGGAGGTTAGGACCCTCTTCAACAAGAAAACTCTCGGAACCCGGGCTCCTCTCCGCCAAAGATTGATCAAGTGTGAATGAGGGAGGATGAGCCCATTAAAAAGAGAAGAAAATCAAAAATGGAAGATATTCACAAATGAGGAAAGTGTTTATTGGTTAATTAAATAAAATAATTGAATAAATAAAATAAATAATTAATTAAAAACGAATTTCGTAATTAATTAAAATAAATAAACTAAATAATTCCCAAAAATCAATTAACCACCTTAATGGTGGCTATTTAAGGCACAAAATCAAATCTTCACATAAAAGGTAAGTTATCAAATTAAATGAATTCAAATAAATCCAATAAATTAAATAATTACATATTATTTTCGTAATTAAATAAATTAAATTAATTAATGTGAGATAATTAATTTTTTTGGTAATTTTTATTTATGGAAATTAATTGTATACATATATTATATACATATAATATAATGTACATAGGTGCAAATAAGGAAATAATTTTTATAAAGGATTTTTTTTAATTTTTATTTTTTTATTATTTTTTTAATAATTTTTTTAATGAAAACAATATTTACAATATATATTATGTATAAAAATAAATATAAATAAATATGTTCATCAAATATATAGGAAACTGCACAAAACACCCCAGAAAACCGACTTTTTAACCGTAACTCCAAAAATAATGAAACCACAGCCATTTGAAAGATAATTTAATTTATAGTATGATGGAAGTGAGCTTGGTTCAATTTGAGCTTGTGTGGAGCCGAAATTGATGTTTCAATTATCACTTTGTGGCTTTTTCTGGGTGTAATTATTTGCAATATATACAATATTTTATTTTACAAATATTTTTATTATTTACAACACAATTTTATTTACAACTTTTATTTACGAAAATAATTAGTTTGAGGTCACATTATGTACAGATAAAATAATGTAAGTTTTGTATAAATAAACATGAAAAATATTTACAAGATATTTTTGATTTTTCTGACAAACGACCCTATCTCCCCCTACTTTATTCCTGGTCGATCAGGTCAAGTCTTGACCTTCTCTCGGGGTTTGGGTCATTCTGAATTTATTGCATAACTACATCCTTTATTTTTCTTTTCTTTTTCTTTTCTTCTTTATTCTTTTATTTATGTACAAAAAGTGTTAAAAATGCAATTTTAACAAATGCATGCAAAATGGTAAAATTATGAAATTAATGGGTATTTACATGTGTTTGACTAAGAAATTGAAGCTAAAATAAAAGAATAAAGGCGATGAATCGTGGATTCATCATTCCCCTATACTTTACCTTTGCTACTCCCTTAGCAAACACTTATTTTGAAAAATAAGTGAAAACAAAAATAAAGAAAAGAAAAGGGAAAGAAGTTAGAATAATGTTGACTTTTAAGCTTATCTTCATAAAAATGTAGTCTGGAGCTCTGTCGGACCTTTGGATTATTAGTGTGTTGGAACCTTAATGGGATGTGGATTTAAAACCTAACAGCCTCTAAGTTCCACAAGACTCCTATTCAAGTCTACTCAACAGTCAGATCAGAACAAGTCTACATACACAAATTCTTAGGACTATGAAATCTTACTTGTACGGTGTAAGTGAATATAGCTCCTCATCTCAGAAGTAACAAAGAAACATCCTCTATCAACAAGGTAACTCTAATCCCTCGGTCTAGCAACTCTTTCCTCGAGAAGCGGGGTATTCCCTTCTAAGTTCAAGTGCAACCGGCTCAGGAAGAGGGGGAATAAGAGGTATAGAATTTTGGGAGCTCAACCAGTGTAGCTAAGTCTCCCGCTGCAAGCTTCATGAGATGGAATCCATGAGTCTTTAAGCTTTTGCTTATTTGCACTATATACATACTCCGGTGGGATTATCATTTTCTATCAGACCCACCATTTTTTTGGAGTTCTTTTTGCTTTTTGTTTTTTTTCTGCTTTTTTTTTGCTTTTTTTTTCAAGTGCATCTGTACAACATATCTACATGGTGCAGCATATATACAAGAAATTTTCCTCTTGAGCCAGTAGACTATCCCTCTTTTGAAGCTTTATTGCAACCCACAACTTCTGTCTTTAGACTTCATCACCACTAGACCAAGTTGAGACGCACTTCCTTCACTAGAAGAAGAAGAGAGGTTCCGCCTAGAAGTACTACCCTCATATGCTACCCCAAGCCAAAGGAAACTGCCTCCTCACCACCTCCTCCATGAAGAGCTACGTGTAAAGTGCATTGTCCAAGGTAAGACACGATCTGAAAGAATCATGCGTGTGTTGTTAAATATTCTACTTAGACTCATCAAGATGACACGTGAACATAGTCGTGTGGACCCAAAGAATTAAGTCACTAGGACCTGAAAAGTCTTAACTCCACATCTTATAAGGTTCCTCTGAAATTAAGTGGATTAAGGTCCAACTAAGCTCCATTCTTCAAATTTATTCCAGACTTAGTTTAATCGTCAAGACTATCCTGAAAAATGCACATGCCAATGCAAGAAAATATGTACAATGCAAAGAAAAATAAAAATCTTTTTGTGAAATCACTTTCAAAATTTTGAAATTTTTATGGATTTTTGAAAAATGATGCACATGCAAAAGTTTTTTTTTGCAAATAGTTAGAAATATATACAAGTCTATACAATTTTTTTTAAAGATAAAGGTTAGGGATTATATGCACATATTTACAAAGGAGTGAGTCAATTATTTACAAGAGTCATGAGATAGGATTTACAACTTGAGTAATTTATACAAGCATATACATAGTTGGTTTTTTTTAGTTTTTTTTATTTCTTTTTTTTTAATTAATTTTTTTTGTGTGATGCATATATTCCTCAAATTTATTTGAAAATAATTTTACAAATAATTTTCAAACTATTGTCCAAAATAATTTTTTTTACAATCATTTACAATCATTTGAAAATATTTTGCAAACATTTTTCAAACAGTATATATAGATTTTTCAAAATAATTTTTCAACCATTTTCCAAACATTTGCAAATAGTTTTACAAAATCTTTTTTTTGTTCACTCAAAGAGAAAAATTTTTACAAGGCGTAAACTTTTTACAAAGGTTGAAAATATTTTTCAAACATTTTTCAAATGGTTTTCAAAAGATTTTTCAAATGGATTTTCAAACTACTTTCAAAATATTTTAACCTGACTTATTAGTCAGTATGTACAAGAAAAAATTTTGAGGAAATTTATGCATCTCTTTTTTTTAATATTTACACAGTATTTTATCCATATTAAAAATATGAAAGTACGAGTTATGGCTAAAGTATATATACAATATATACGACACCCCCCTATACTTAGCTCGAACTATGTTCTCATAGTGATCAAAGAGCTAGAAATAAAGACATAACTCGTGCTTCGTATAGAAAAGTGAGAAGAATAGTATACTACAACGACGAATAAAAGAATGAAATCAATAGAGGTCGGTGATCCCCCTATACTTAGGATCAAGTAATCCTAAGTATAGCAGACTGTACACAAAGGGAAAACCGAGGAGATGAATATACAGAGTCTACCTCCCCTATACTTAGGGTAAAATATCCCTAAGTATAGACAACAAAACAAAGGTAAAAAGAATTAAAAGAATAATCAAACGTCTGACACCCCCTATACTTAGGGTAAAGTACACCCTAAGTATGGAATGATCATGCGATGGAGATGGGGTGCAAGACAGAAAGAATGTATGATATGGACAGATGGTCTATACAGATGTGATTCGATCAATGTTGAGGTGCCTCTCAACAAGCGCTAGAGTTTTACGCCCCTAGCTGGGCGCAAATGTTAAAATAACGTCGTATCGAGGTTCAGGACGACATCTGTAATGCGAATACCGTGTTGTTGTTGTCGTCTCAGTGGGACAACAACAACGGGGTCAGGAGGGTCAAGAGAGTAAATGATAACACCCAGGTAATCAATCAGGCGGGTGTTTGCTACCGAATCAAGATATGAGCAGATGAAGTCGGGCTCCGGTAGCACAAAAGAAATCATCGGCTCAAGGTCTATATGGAGTGAAAGGATGGAGCCGAAGTAATCAAACGTGGAGAAGGAAGGATCGGTCAGAGAATCCTCCACGTCAATCACCGTCTCGAATAGGTATGGAAGATCATGATCAGGAGACTCACTAGAAAGGTTGATATCCGATGCATGGAATGTAGACAAATCAGTGAAATCATCGAATACCTCAAAGATTGGGTCATCCTCGCGAGGGTCGTCGAGGAGAGAATCATCAAATTCATTATCAGAAATATCAAAATACTCGATCTCGTGATCCGTCAGATCGGATGCACTCCCAGAAAGTGATACCGAGTACACATTGTCCATGGCATCCTCCCGCAGATAACCCTCGGGGAGTAATGCCAAATCATCAGGGAAGTTGGGATCAATACTGTCCAATGTCATGTCCTCTAAAAATGTATCGACCTCATCAAATGGGAGGACACATGGCTCAAGTACGGGACTATCAAGTTCTGTAAAATCCAAAATCGGTCCCTCATCAAACTCTCTATGCTGAGATGAATCCAATGTATCTCTGAATTTGAGAAGATCTCCTGAAGACAAGACACTGTATCAACTACGTATGGATACTGGAAAGAATCAGAGGATGGCTGAGAAGTGGGTTCCTCCTCTATCTCTTGGGATCCTAGCAGATCTAGAATCGAACAATCATCATTGTGGAGGTGCGGGACTGGCTCAAAATCTGATTGTAAATCCAATGGGTCCTCAACCAATGTCCGGCTCTGGGAACTCACAACAGTAGGCAACACATCGATCAAATGAAAAGTAGAAGCATCCATATCCTCGAATTTGTGTGTGCTATCAAGATCAACATGGTGTGTCACACACTCAACTGTTGTCATCTCTCCCTCATGTGTTGTCCCAAATAAATCATCTGGTGTATATGCAAGATCAGAAAGTGTATCCAAGATGGTCTCAACAAAATCCAATTCAGGGACTGTGGTGTGAACCACCACACGAGGTAATGACATATGCAATCTGCTCTACGGTCCTCCCCCTCATGGCGATATGGATAAGGTCAGTCATCGAAAATCCATGATCCGGAAATCGCCTCACAAGTTCTCGTAACCTCAACCATGAATCTATCAACGGCTTTTGGGGGTTAACAGAAAAATCACGAATACACGACCGCATCATCTCTGCTCTACACTGGGGGTAAAATTTCTTCAAAAATAATGATCGTAAATCTCCCCATGTAGTAATCTTCCTTCCCAATCGTCTATGCCAACTCTTGGCTCTACTCTGAAGTGTAAATGGGAAGGTAATCAGCATCATGTCCTCAGAAGTGATATCCAAATATGATCGTGATAAACAAAAATCCTCAAATTCATCGATATGCAAATAAGGTTCCTCGTGCATTTCCCTAAAAAACTTAGGCAGTAGATCAATTAACTCTAAATCCAGAACAAAGGGTCTCAAGGTAGAAGCGGACTCGACTTCATGATCTATGTACTCATCCAACATCCTAGGATAGAAGTCATGTAAAGCATGTAACTGCACCCTATGATTGTCTATGGGATGCACTCTCATCTCAACAAGGTGAACACCCGGGTCTCGTATTTGGTCAATCTGGTATCCTCGGGTTTCACTCACAGCATATCCCGAATGGGAGGGTAGGTAGGGAGAAAATGAGAAATCGGGCGAAGTTCCGACCTCCCAAGAGAGTGGACGAGAATGATGGGCATGAAGATAAGTGATGAATACCCATTCATCACTCTTTATTCTTATATTTTAGCTACAAAAACCTAGGCAAATGCATGTAGATACTTGTAAATAGGAATAATTAGCAAAAGCATGCATGTTTGTAAATATCTGTAATTAGCATGTTTTTGTGCAAAAATAAAAGAATAAAGAGTAAAAAGAAAAAGAGGGAAATATTTAGAATAAATATTGAGCAACCTAACCCAAGGGAGGGCTCAGCATGGGCCTGACCGCATAAAAGCCAAAGTAGAGGGAGATAGGAGCTCATGTGTATATATTGTTGTAAATAAATAAAATTATATTTTCCTCACCCAAAAATATGCTTGTACATATTTTGTATATATTTAGGAACTATTAAAAATAAAACAAAAATTTAAAAATCAAAAATTCAAAAATGCCCTTTCACCATGTACATAAACCATGCTCCCTTATTTATTTAACCTTATAAATAAATAAAATTATTTTCTAAACTTTTTGTAAATATTCCATGTTACATATTGTAAATACATAAAATAACAAGAAACAAAACAAAAATCAAATAAAAATTACAAAATTAAAAATACAAAAATACATTGTATACATACCATGTATATAAATGTATATAACTATTTATTCCACCCATGTATATAAGTGATAAAAATAAAATAAAAATACCCTTTTATTCCTCATTTTATTCTCTAAATAAATAAAATATAAAATGGGAATAAAATTGTACAAAAATAATAATTAAAAATCAAAAACCCAAAACCTATATATTGTACATATACCTATGTATAGACCTATTATGTAAATGTAAATACCTTATTTTTATTTCCAAAATTTAATTAAAAATCACAAAAAAATAGAAAAAATAAATTAAAAATATTTCATGTTTTTAAGTTTTTGAAAATTCGGTCATTTAATGGCCCAAAAAATCAAATAAAAATGCAATAATTGGCGGCTCCTGATTGGTCCACGGGGGTTTGTTGACCCCGGTCAACTCCCCCTTGTGGACCCACTTCACACGGGTCGTGACGCCCGACCCGATTTCCCCGATTTATTGCGTCACGACCCGGTATCCAAATCCGTAAACCCCGCGCTCCGATCACCCCCCGTGCATCGGGAATCTCGCCCGACACTTTGCCTAGGATCCGTGCTCAATCGAGCCGTACCCGAGCCCTTCTTCCCGGACCTGCACCCATATATAGCCTGAGCTCCGCCGCATTCATTTCTCATCTTTGGCTCGCCACTTTCATTCCCATGACCTCCAGAGCAATCACCGAGGTGACAGCTCGCGTTTGCCCCTGTTGCAGTGAGGAGAGGGGGTCCCGACCATCGATCCGGCAGCTTCGCGCCGCACGTGCTCCGCCGCTTGCAGGAGCTCGAGCCTCAGGCCTTGACGCCCTTCGAGGCGACGACCGGGAGCTAGCTAAGCTCCAGCCCAGTCTTCCGCTCCACCCAGGTAACCTTAGACCTTCTTGATTAGCCTAATTTTGAGTTACCCCCAATTAGCATCTCCGACATATTCCGTTGATTCCGGCTACATCGAGCATCGTTTTGATCATCGGAACCCACGCTCACCTTCGCCATCCCTCGACGCACCTTCTACGCCCATTCGTTCAACCCAGCCTCGCCCCGGAAGCTGGGATTCGGGCTCCACCATCCTCCGCTCGCCGGAGCTCATCCGCCCCGACGCATCGATCACCCTCACGCCGCTTCATCGGGTCGAGGCACTTTGCCCTCGACCCGCGAAGCTTTTGGTTCACTTTGCAGGCCAAGAGGAGGGCATCTGAGCCCCCCCTCACTTTCAGACCAGGGCCTCGTCGCCGCCGACCTCGCCGGAGCCCCTCCAGGGCTCGGCTGGGTCATCTGAAGCCATCACCAGCTGTGGGGACTCCATTGCGGACCTTATCCGATCATCCGAGGCAGCTGAGGAGGTCTACATCACGCGCACAAGGCCGGTGAAGCTCGCCGGTCGAGTGTTCTTCCAGTATCCTCCTTTACCGTCCGATCAGCCCCTCCGCTCCAGTTCGCATCTCAGCCGTCCATTCATCAAGGAGCAGCTACCGTCGATCATCGTGAGGGGGCTGATCCGGACCGTTGGCACAGAGAGAGAGGCCCCAGCACCTGAGCCGTTTGATCACCCACGTGGCCCCCTCTGCACCGTCGATTGGCCCAAGTGCGGAAGAGAAGAAGAGCGCCCGCCGTCCGAGACCGTTGGATCATCCACGTGGCGCGAATCCAGCCATCGACGTTAAATAAGGGGTAATTTACTTAGGACCCCCTCGTAGTTTGTGTTTTTAATCCTAGTCCTGTAAATATTTAGTCGTTTTATTTACGTAGGGTAAAATTGCACCTCGGACCTTGTGCTTGTCTTTATTTGCATTGATACCCCTGTGTATGTGAGCCCACGTGCTTCGTCACGTGTTTAGTTGGGTTAATTGCATCTCTTATCCTGTAGTTCTGGATGGTTATTGAATGAATATATACTTTGTGGTATTTGCATTTCTACCCCTGTGAGCATTTTATTTGAACATGTGCGGATTTTAGTGGGTTATTTGCGCCCAAGCCCCTGGACTTTTTGGTACGAGTTACCAAAAGGTCCAAGAACTTGGTTTTTATTACCAGAAGGTCCCTGAGTGCCCCAGGCACGCGCCACGCGCGTGACTTGCTGGGTTATTTGCACCTGGACCCCCAGAGTTTCGGGTATTTGCACTTTGGTCCCTGTGCACAGTGCCCCCTTTTGGATTTTGAATAAAATATCAAATCACCTCCAAATCCAACGAAAATTTGACACATGGCTCCTGCCATGGTGTAGGATTTTTGTAGATTTTTGAGGACATTTTTGATCTTGTTTGCTATTTTTAAAAATTCAAAAACATCTATTTTTGGCACTGTTTGACTTGAAAAATCACAAAAAAATATAAAAACACCCCCAAAAAATTATATAAAAATTAGCTACTATTCTTTGTGTGTTGTTGTATTTTCGAGCCAATTTTGGCTATTTTTCATTAAGTAAAAACCCTAAAAATCTAAAAACACCTAAAAACTCATAAAAATCATATTAATAATCTAAAAATCCAAAAACAATAATTTTGGTGCTCAAATTTTCCTTATTTTCTCTAGAACTACAGGAAAATTACCTCCAGGCCATCTTGAGATCCTTAGATATTTTATCTTTGGGTTTTGGGCCTTGCTGGACAGTACCTTGTCTTTTTAGCACTGTTTGATTTTTAGAAAATAAAATACACCTTATAAAAATCCCAAAAATTCACCAAAAACACTTAAAAACCTAAAAAACATAAAAATAATTTTTCTTGAATTTTTGCTTGATTTTTGGTGTGATAAATAAATTGCTCAAGTGTGCTTGTTTATACTTTCTTTTATTTTCTTCACTTTTAAAAAACCAAAAAAATATAAAAATCATTAAAAACCACTAAAAATATTTTGTCTTTATTTTATTTCATTTCGACTACTTCGTAGGCCTCTGGTCAACCCGTGCTCCTTGTGTTCGACCCTGGGTGCTATACCAGGTTAATATCATAGCTGGACCGCTGATTTGTGCTTGATTGATTTTATTCGTTCTAGTGGTCTGATTTTTTTTTGATTGAGTGACTCTGAGTGATAGAGGTCGCAACGACCTATTGAGTACATTTACCTCGTTCGCTCGGTTCGCTCATCAGAATGGCGCCGTTGCCGGGGAGCACGGCTTAGTAGTCACTTTTAGATTTTTCCGCGGATTTTGATTTTCGCGGCTTTTTGCACAGATTTTTGTATATATATATTTTCTGATATTTTTGAATAATTTTTGGACTGACCACTTTTCTTTCTTTTTCTTGCGAGGGCCGACGAGCGAGGGCGGCATTCCTAGGAGCGCCGGAGCACCCGAGCGAAGCGGAGGCGGCTTCTTTCTTCACGAAGCCGCAGGAGAGAGCGAGAGAGGGAGAGCTGAGTGGGTGAGGGTAGTTTAGGACTATTTCATTATTATTGTAATAATACAGGGACTTGGACTGTTTGGACTTCTACCGTAGCGGGTCTGTTTCGCCGAGCACCAGTGTGCTCGGGGGACCCTTTAGGACCTTAGCGGTTTTTTGCGGTTTTCTCGCGGCTTTATTTACCTTTTTTACTGCCTTTCCGGTGTTTACGCGGTTTTGATCGAGCCCCTAGCCGTAGGAATTTCTGGTGCTTGTGACGTAATTAGTAGGATCCACACACCTAACTGCTCATCTGTTCCTATAGATCGTTAATTGGACCTACTAATAATAAATAATAAAAATAACTTAGTTGCTTTCCTGAGAGCCTACGCGCCGCGAGCCTGCCCCACAAGCGCTACTCCTGAACTCGACCTGTCGAGAAGAGGAGGGGTGGGCCAAGACCGGACTCTTTGGATCGAGGGCGAGCAACTGAGTTAGACGGTTCTGCGTCAGGAATTGCTCATCTAGGACTCGGTTTTTCCCGCTTGCATCATTTAGGTAGTTTATTTCCTGTCTTTAAATTCTGCGCGGATCATATTGCATGTAGAGCGCTGGAGTCAGGTACGCCTTCCTTACTTTGCATGCATCATTGATTTTATCGCGCATCGGCTTTTTCGTCTTCTCCCCCCTGTTTTCGGATTAAATAATCAGGAGAACCGAAAAATTCGTTAGGCCTTTTGTTTGCTTTGAAAAATATTAAAAAGAAAAACAATAAAATCGGGACTGCTAATCATACTTGACCTAAAGACACTTCACGAAAAATCTGTCTTGGGGAGAGTAACCCCCTCCTTGTCTGGTTTGGATGAGCGAGAGAGTGATCCGCACATTAGGATAGAGCCTCCGATCTTTTCTTGACTGATTACCGGCTTTCAGTACGGGACAGTCGGTTGAGAAAGATTTGGATACCTATTTACTTCACGTAATCGCTCTGATAGACTGGATGATCACCTAAAATAAAACTGACAAGATAATTGACCGATCACTGCGGTCTTCAGCTCTGAGTGCGTAGGTGAATTTGGGGTTTGCTTGTTCATCTTGTTTGATTGCCAGATCCCTTCGACCTTTCTCTTCCATCTATTTCCCTCCCTCACCTCCCTTCATTTCTCTTCTCCCTGATCCCTGGATGATGGATTCCTCTCACTTTGAGCCGACTCTTGCGGCTTCTTCTCCATCCTCTGACCATCATTCCAGTCCACCTTCCAGGGAGGTCGGATCTCCGACCAACCCCCCGCTCCCTCCCACCCTTTTATCTCATCACTCTGGGCATGCTGTGCAAGACGTCCGAGGATACCAGACGGAGCAGATGCGAGACCCGGACGATGCTGTTACTGAGTTGAGAGCGCACTCCGTTGGTGACCCAAGAGAGCAGTGGAGATTATCAGACATATCCTATTCCAGAAGGATGGAGGAGCAGATAGCAAATGGAGCTCAGTCAGCTTCTACATTAGGCCCATTCGTCTTGGATTTGGGTTACATTCAGCGACTGCCGACATTTTCAGGAGAGGCGCACGAGGAGCCTTATCTTCACCTGTCCGCTTTCGAGGAATTTTGTAGAGCACAGAGACATTCAGATGTCACTACAGAGGAGCTGATGACGAGGACCTTCCCATTCACACTTCATGACAGAGCCATGAGATGGCATCGCCGATTGGGAAGGACATTCGAGACGTGGGCAGAGCTACGCCAAGAGTTTCTACAGAGATACTTTCCCCCACGTAGAGCAGATTTCATGCGGTCTCTGATCATGGACTTTTCAGTTGACCCCCAGGAGCCATTGCACGAGGCATGGCCAAGGTTTCTTGACCTCTTGAGGAGATTTCCAGATCATGGACTTCCACTGACAGATTTGATTGAGATCTCCATGCGGGGGATGACCGCAGAGCAGCTTGCACTGGTGATTACCACATGTGGCGGTTCATACCACAGTTCCGACATTCACTTCCTGGATACCATCTCGAGGCTACTTTTACAGAGTTTTTCTTCACGAGATGCTTCGGTCGGGACAACACATGAGGACGATGCCATACCAGTGCGGTGTGTCACTTCACATGGTGAGTCAGCTTCGACACACCAGCCCGAGGATTTGGATGATGCAGCACTACTGACAGAGGAGATGACTGTGATAGCAGAGGTTCGGACCCAGAGTCTACTTGAGTTCCCATTGGCCTTCCAGTTGGAGTTTGAGTCAGTCCCAGAGTTCCCTGTTGACGAGTCTTGGATATCAGATCTTCTGATACTCCAGGAGCCGGAGGAGCCCCAGCTTTTGCAGCCGTTGATTCAGACACTTCAGATTCCAGTCCCGGAGGAGTCAGTATCCTTTCTGCAGAGACACTTCTCGGATGCAGACAGTCACCAGGACTCAGCCCAGCAGCCACAGCTCGAGGAGGGACAGCACTTTGAGAGCACAGATATAGAGAGTCCCGTCTTCGAGCCTTTTGTCCTCCACTTTGTCGATACACTTCCTGAGGACCAGTTGACAGACAGCATAGACGCAGAGAGAGGATCAGCTGCAGACACTTTGCCAGATTCCGCGGTGTTGACTAGTACCTTCTCCCACTTCCAGATTGCCGAGACGTACACTTCCGATGATGATGCAGCCTGGTGCACTGAGTGGATACTTGATAGCAGCGCAGATGCTCATCTAGATCCTGATCTTCTTCTTCTCACTTCTGAGCCTGCATCTCTCCCCGAGGGTTATCTGCGGGAGAATGCCGCACTCGATGAGCACTCGGTTTCACCTACTGAGAGTGTTTCCGATCTGACGGAACATGGAACCGAGTCTTTGGATCATTCTGATTCTGAGTCTTCTCACCTCGACGACCCTCGCGAGGATGAGCCCATTTTGGAGATATTCGATGATTTGCCTGATTTAATTCTATTACATGCATCGGATATCATTCTGCTTAGAGAGTCTCCTGATCCTGATTGCCCATACCTATTTGAGACACTGATTGACGTGGAGGATTCCATGACTGATCCATCCTTCTCCACGTTTGATTTCTTCGGCTCTATACTCTCACTCCAGTCTAATCCAGAGCCGCTGATTTCTTTTGTGCTACCGGATCCCGATTACTTATGCTCATATCATTGGCTGGTAGCAGACACCCGCCTGATTGCATACCTGGGTGTCTTACTTTATACTGTTGAGTTCGTCGTTGTTCTCACACCGAGACTGCGACGACAGTACGGCATTCGACTTACCGATGCCGTTCTGAACCTTGATACTGCATTGTCCTAGCCTTTGCGCCCAGCTAGGGGCGTAAAACCTAGCGCTTGTTGAGAGGCACCTCAACATTGTACTCTTTTGTATTTATGTGTTTCGTCTTGTTTGATCTTTCTTTCTTCCTTTCTTATTTTCACCCCAGGTCTCGCATAGGATTATCTTTGCTATATTTAGGATATTGCTCATCCTAAGTATAGGGGGGTGGAAACACCGGGTTGTTCAGTCGTCTGTTTCATCACTTTTGTTTTGTTGCCTATACTTAAGGTTCTCCACCTTATTTATAGGGGGAGTGATGCCCTCCTTCTTGTATATATTCGTGATTTTCTTCGTGTCTTTCTGCCCCTGTTTTGCTGCCTATACTTAGGGATCTTTTACCCTAAGTATAGAGGGGGCAGACTCTGTATCTTCTTCACTCGGATTTCCCTTCATGTACAGCTTGCTATACTTAGGATTAGTTAATCCTAAGTATAGGGGGAAACCACCGAGTGCCTCTTATTCTATTCATTTATTCGTTCATGTACTTAGCCATTCCTTTTCACTTCCCTTTCACTATGCACGAGTTATGTCTTCTTCATCGCTCTTGATCACTCTGAGGACATAGTTCGAGCTAAGTATGGGGGGGTGTATATATTTCATATATACTTTAGCCATAACTCGTACTTTGTGTGAGTGTGTTAATAAATAAAATAGCTAAAAATCACAAAAATTTAAAAATTTTTCATGTACATAAACCTCTTGTATCTTTGCACATACATAGCTAGTGTACAAAGTATTTTTGTAAAAATGATTTCAAAAATCTTTTGTATAAAGTTTGTGTAACTATTTTTGTATCAAAATTATGTATATAGTACAAAATTTTTCCAAAATGTTTTGAAAAATCAAAAGTTTGCAAAAATCTGGTGTAAATGTTTGTAAATATCTTTTTGCAAAACTTGCACTTCATGCATCATCAACATCCATGATTTCAAAACATTTTTCAAAAATTTTGCATGATTGTAAATATTTGTAAATAGCATCTTGTGTACATATATGTATATAATTTTTCCTGGATGAGAGTTGACATTTAAACTAAGCCTGGAATTAAATTGAGAAATGGAGCTTGAAAAAGATCTTAATCCACCTAACTTTAAGAGGAACCTTATAGGACTTAGGGTTAAGGCTTTTCAGGTCCATAAAGACTTAATTCTTTGAGTCCACTAGGCTATGAGCATATGTCATCTTGATGAGCTTAAGTAGAACACTTAACAACACACGCATGACTCTTAGAGACAATGGCTTGACTTGCACCTGCACGTTACACATGGCTCTCCACGGATGAGGTGGTGAGGAGGCAGTTTCCTTTGGCTTGGGGTAGCATATGAGGGTAGTACTTCTAGGCGGAACCTCTCTTCTTCTTCTAGTGAAGGAAGTGCACCTCAACTTGGTCTAGTGGTGATGAAGGCTAAAGACAGAAGCTGTGGGTTGCAATAAAGCTTCAAAAGAGGGATAGTCTACTGGCTCAAGAGGAAATTTCTTGTATATATGCTGCACCATGTAGATATGCTGTACAGAAGTCCTTGAAAAAAAAATGCAAAAATGCAAAAGAACTCCAAAAAAGTGGTGGGTCGGATTGAAAATTTAATAACCCCACCGGAGTGTACATAGTCAAATAAAGCAAAGCTTATGGTATCCATGTTACATCTCATGAAGCTTGCAGCGGGAGACTTAGCTACACTGGCTAAGCTTCCAAAACTCTATACTTCTACCCCCTCTTCTTGAGCCGGTTGCACTTGAACTTAGAAGGGAATACCCCGCTTCTCGAGGAAAGAGTTGCTAGACCGAGGCATTAGATTACCAGGTTGAGGGAGGTTGTTTCTTTGTTACTTCTGAGGTGGGGAGCCAACTATCACTTACACTGCATGGAAAGATTCATGGTCATTAGAGTTTGTGTATGTAGACTTGTTCTGATCTGGTTTATTAAGGAGTCTTGCCCATAGATTGGTGGAACTTAGAGGCTGTTGGGTTTTTAAACTTAAGTCCAAGTAAGGTTCCGACACATTAATAATCCAAAGATCTGATCGAGCTCCATATTTCAATTTAATAAAGGAAAGTTTAATAATTCAACTTTGATCCATGTACATCCTCTTTTTCTTTTTTTTCTTTCTCTTTCTTTTTCACTTCTTCTTCAAATAAGTGTTTGCTAAGGGACTAGCAAAGTTAAGTATAGGGGGGTGATGAATACCCATTCATCACTCTTTATTCTTATATTTTAGCTACAAAAACCTAGGCAAATGCATGTAGATACTTGTAAATAGGAATAATTAGCAAAAGCATGCATGTTTGTAAATATCTGTAATTAGCATGTTTTTGTGCAAAAATAAAAGAATAAAGAGTAAAAAGAAAAAGAGGGAAATATTTAGAATAAATATTGAGCAACCTAACCCAAGGGAGGGCTCAGCATGGGCCTGACCGCATAAAAGCCAAAGTAGAGGGAGATAGGAGCTCATGTGTATATATTGTTGTAAATAAATAAAATTATATTTTCCTCACCCAAAAATATGCTTGTACATATTTTGTATATATTTAGGAACTATTAAAAACAAAACAAAAATTTAAAAATCAAAAATTCAAAAATGCCCTTTCACCATGTACATAAACCATGCTCCCTTATTTATTTAACCTTATAAATAAATAAAATTATTTTCTAAACTTTTTGTAAATATTCCATGTTACATATTGTAAATACATAAAATAACAAGAAACAAAACAAAAATCAAATAAAAATTACAAAATTAAAAATACAAAAATACATTGTATACATACCATGTATATAAATGTATATAACTATTTATTCCACCCATGTATATAAGTGATAAAAATAAAATAAAAATACCCTTTTATTCCTCATTTTATTCTCTAAATAAATAAAATATAAAATGGGAATAAAATTGTACAAAAATAATAATTAAAAATCAAAAACCCAAAACCTATATATTGTACATATACCTATGTATAGACCTATTATGTAAATATCTTATTTTTATTTCCAAAATTTAATTAAAAATCACAAAAAAATAGAAAAAAATAAATTAAAAATATTTCATGTTTTAAGTTTTTGAAAATTCGGTCATTTAATGGCCCAAAAAAATCAAATAAAAATGCAATAATTGGCGGCTCCTGATTGGTCCACGGGGGTTTGTTGACCCCGGTCAACTCCCCCCTGTGGACCACTTCACACGGGTCGTGACGCCCGACCCGATTTCCCCGATTTATTGCGTCACGACCCGGTATCCAAATCCGTAAACCCCGCGCTCCGATCACCCCCCGTGCATCCGGGAATCTCGCCCGACACTTTGCCTAGGGATCCGTGCTCAATCGAGCCGGACCCGAGCCCTTCTTCCCGGACCTGCACCCATATATAGCCTGAGCTCCGCCGCATTCATTTCTCATCTTTGGCTCGCCACTTTCATTCCCGTGACCTCCAGAGCAATCACCGAGGTGACAGCTCGCGTTTGCCCCTGTTGCAGTGAGGAGAGGGTGTCCCGACCATCGATCCGGCAGCTTCGCGCTGCCGTGCTCCGCCGCTTGCAGGAGCTCGAGCCTCAGGCCTTGACGCCCTTCGAGGTGACGACCGGGAGCTAGCTAAGCTCCAGCCCAGTCTTCCGCTCCACCCAGGTAACCTTAGAACCTTCTTGATTAGCCTAATTTTGAGTTACCCCCAATTAGCATCTCCGACATATTCCGTTGATTCCGGCTACATCGAGCATCGTTTTGATCATAGGAACCCACGCTCACCTTCGCCATCCCTCGACGCACCTTCTACGCCCATTCGTTCAACCCAGCTCGCCCCGGAGCTGGGATTCGGGCTCCACCATCCTCCGCTCGCCGGAGCTCATCCGCCCCGACGCATCGATCACCCTCACGCCGCTTCATCGGGTCGAGGCACTTTGCCCTCGACCCGCGAAGCTTTTGGTTCACTTTGCAGGCCAAGAGGAGGGCATCTGAGCCCCCCCCTCACTTTCAGACCAGGAGCTCGTCGCCGCCGACCTCGCCGGAGCCCCTCCAGGGCTCGGCTGGGTCATCTGAAGCCATCACCAGCTGCGGGACTCCATTGCGGACCTTATCCGATCATCCGAGGCAGCTGAGGAGGTCTACATCACGCGCACAAGGCCGGCGAAGCTCGCCGGCCGAGTGTTCTTCCAGTATCCTCCTTCACCGTCCGATCAGCCCCTCTGCTCCAATTCGCATCTCAGCCGTCCATTCATCAAGGAGCAGCTACCGTCGATCATCGTGAGGGGGCTGATCCGGACCGTTGGCACAGAGGAGAGAGGCCCCAGCACCTGAGCCGTTTGATCACCCACGTGGCCCCCTCTGCACCGTCGATTGGCCCAAGTGCGGAAGAGAAGAAGAGCGCCCGCCGTCCGAGACCGTTGGATCATCCACGTGGCGCGAATCCAGCCATCGACGTTAAATAAGGGGTAATTTACTTAGGACACCCTCGTAGTTTGTGTTTTTAATCCTAGTCCTGTAAATATTTTAGTCGTTTTATTTACGTAGGGTAAATTGCACCTCGGACCTTGTGCTTGTCTTTATTTGCATTGATACCCCTGTGTATGTGAGCCCACGTGCTTCGTCACGTGTTTAGTTGGGTTATTTGCATCTCTTATCCTGTAGTTCTGGATGGTTATTGAATGAATATATACTTTGTGGTATTTGCATTTCTACCCCTGTGAGCATTTTATTTGAACATGTGCGGATTTTAGTGGGTTATTTGCGCCCAAGCCCCTGGACTTTTTGGTACGAGTTACCAAAAGGTCCAAGAACTTGGTTTTTATTACCAGAAGGTCC
This sequence comes from Ottelia alismoides, assembly GCA_037367405.1. Classification (NCBI taxonomy): domain Eukaryota; kingdom Viridiplantae; phylum Streptophyta; class Magnoliopsida; order Alismatales; family Hydrocharitaceae; genus Ottelia; species Ottelia alismoides. Next base: position 520,650 of record JAZKJV010009767.1, on the reverse strand, counting down.
CTGAGTGCCCCAGGCACGCGCCACGTGCGTGACTTGCTGGGTTATTTGCACCTGGACCCCCAGAGTTTCGGGTATTTGCACTTTGGTCCCTGTGCACAGTGCCCCGTTTTTGGATTTTGAATAAAATATCAAATCACCTCCAAATCCAACGAAAATTTGACACATGGCTCCTGCCATGGTGTAGGATTTTTGTAGATTTTTGAGGACATTTTTGATCTTGTTTGATATTTTTAAAAATTCAAAAACATCTATTTTTGGCACTGTTTCACTTGAAAAATCACAAAAAAATATAAAAACACCCCCAAAAAATTCTATAAAAATTAGCTACAGTTCTTTGTGTGTTGTTTGATTTTCGAGCCAATTTTGGCTATTTTTCATTAAGTAAAAACCCTAAAAATCTAAAAACACCTAAAAACTCATAAAAATCTATTAAATAATCTAAAAATCCAAAAACAATAATTTTGGTGCTCAAATTTTCCTTATTTTCTCTAGAATACAGGAAAATTACCTCCAGGCCCTCTTGAGATCCTTAGATATTTTATCTTTGGGTTTTGGGCCTGGCTGGACAGTACCTTGTCTTTTTAGCACTGTTTGATTTTTAGAAAATAAAATACACCTTATAAAAATCCCAAAAATTCTCCAAAAATATTTAAAAACCTAAAAAACATAAAAATAATTTTTCTTGAATTTTTGCTTGATTTTTGGTGTGATAAATAAATTGCTCAAGTGTGCTTGTTTATACTTTCTTTTATTTTCTTCACTTTTAAAAATCCAAAAAAATATAAAAATCATTAAAAACCACTAAAAATATTTTGTCTTTATTTTATTTCATTTCGACTACTTCGTAGGCCTCTGGCCAACCCGTGCTCCTTGTGTTCGACCCTGGGTGCTATACCAGGTTAATATCATAGCTGGACCGCTGATTTTGTGCTTGATTGATTTTATTCGTTCTAGTGGTCTGATTTTTTTCTTGATTGAGTGACTCTGAGTGATAGAGGTCGCAACGACCTATGAGTACCTTTATCTCGTTCGCTCGGTTCGCTCATCAATAAGAAGCCGCGAAATCGGGCTGGAATGGAATGTGACCCATCATGAATAGAGGGAAATGAAGGGAGGGAGGGTGGGATAGAGGAAGAAGGTGACTGCTAATGATTTAAAGAATGCTCGTAACCGACTCACACCAAAGACATTCAAAACACAAAGCAAACCCCCAGTTCACCAACTCAACACAAATCTGACCGTGAGAGTTCGGTCTTTATCTTTTCAATTTTAGAGTTATGGTGATCAACGAAAGTTGTACAAACACTTAGGAGGCTTGAATAGGATTTGGGCACTACTCCTTAGTGTGTACGCGAGCAATTAAAAACGCAGACAATGAGGGGGTTGCTCTCCCAATACAATGAAGAATTGGTTACGTTTAATTTTAGAAGTCAAGTTCAATTAGCAGTCCCATTTTTTAATTTTTGGTTTTTCTATTTTTTGGATTTTTTTCAGAAAATAACGCCTAACGAGCTTTTTGATTTCCTCTTTGATTGATTTGAGTCCAAAAACAGGGGGAGGAAGTCGAAAAAGCCAATGCACGGTCAAACACAATGATGCATGCAGAGATAGAAAATGCGTACCTTATTCCAGCACTCTACATGCAATATGATCCGCGCATAAAATTAAAGACAGAATATAAACTAACTATATGATGCACGAAGAAATCGGCCTTAGACAAACAACTTCTATTGATCGTGAAGAACAATAGTTAGCTAACCGAATCGAGTCCGGAGTCCGATCTTGAGAGTCACTCGGTGCCCGCCACAACGGGTCCTGCCAGCGCTGTATGTGACTCCTCATGGCACGTGGTCTCAAATCCAATTAAACTAACTTTTTCAGTGAATTTTAGTAAGGTCCAATTACGTTCTATAGGAACAGATATTCTATTAGGTGTTGGGCCTTAGAAAATTTACGTCACAATCAACAAAAATCCTACGTCTAGGGACCAAATCTACGTGAATCAAGTAGTAAGTTATGGCGTGAAATAAAAAACACGGAAAACAGCGGTGAGGTCCCCCAAGTGCACCGGCACTTGGCGAAACAGACCCCGAGGAAAGTCCAAGTCCACAGGTTCAAAGTCCTAAATTATTACAAGAAATAATTGTTCTCTCAAATAAAATGGTATTCTTCTTCTCGTCTCTACTCTTCCTCCTGTGCGGGTTCTCAAAAAAGAAATTCCAAGTCGTCCAAGCAGTACCTCGCACAAAAATCAAAGAGAGAAGGTCAGAAAACAATTATAATATAGAGAGACAAAAATAGAAAAATGACTACAAAGCCGTGCTCCCCGGCAACGACGCCATTCTGATGACGCGAAAATCGACGCGGTTAAGGTAGAAGATAAATCACAATGTCGTTGTTCTCAACCGCACGATTCGGTCATCGAGAAAAATGATAAAAACCACTTAGAAAAATAGATGAATCAAGAAAATGAATGTGTAAGCGGTCTTTTCGCTATTCTTTTTAACTGGTATAGCGACCAGGGTCGAACACAAGGAGCACGATTTAAAAACTAAGCAGTCAAATTTCAGAAAATGATTTTTAGTGGTTTTTCAATTTTTATTTTTTTATTATTTTTTAAAAAGACGAATAAGCACAAAATGCACAAAAACACACACAACACTATTTTTGGTATTTTTCAAAATAATAAAAAAATGTACAGAAAATTAAAAATAAAATGTTTTTGTGTTTTATATTTTAAAATGTTTTTGGTAAAATTTTTTTGCAATTTTCTAATGTTTTTGTTATTTTCTAGAAATGAAACAGTGGAAAATAAATAAAATGTACACAATCAGGAGTATTTTGTAAATTAAAAAATCCTTTTTGTGCTCAAAATTCCAGAAACTATTTTTAAGACAAAGTTTAAAGCAATATCTACAAAAAGAGACCAAAATCACTATTTTTAGATTTTTCTATAATTTTCTACAATTTTTATAAGAGTTTTCGTATTTTGCAAATTTTTTGGTTTTATAAATGGGAAATGGACAAAAATTAGTCAGAAAATAAAGCACAACAAAATACACCTACAGAAATTTTTATGAAATTTTTAAACACTTTTTCGATTTTTATGACTTTTCAGAGTGTAGGCAAGCAAAAGACAATGTTTTTATTTTTTTAAATATATCAAATCAAGTCAAAATGCTATGAAAGTTTTACGCAATGTCAAAGCACATAGCAGGAGCTTACACTAATTTTTGCAAAATTTTTGGTCTCTCAAAAACATTAATTTCATCAAGAAGAACATGCAAAGTTCAAGTCTCAGAACTACAGGGACTTATTTGCAAAGATTCAAAGTTTTTACTTGAAAAGATGACAGAAATAAAATATGGGCGGAATAGTGCAATTTACCCAATTCTTTTTTTTTAATCCCATGCCTAGGGTTCTTTTGGATGCTTCGTTTCTTCAACCAGAGGCAAAGGGAGCCGCCGCCCCTCACGGATTGGGATGGAGGCAAGCGGCCGGCGGGTCGCGGCGACGCGCGCGGGCCGGCGGCGCCGCCCGCGGCTGGAGGAGGTACGGAGGGTGCGCGAAGGGAGCACCTGCTGGCAGGGGGGACGCGGCGCCCTGGAGGGCTGAAGGCGGACGCGTGGGAGGACAGGAGCAGCCCGCGCCTGTCGCGCGGGGGCGGCGCCTGCGATGGACAGGTGCACGCCGCGCGGGCGCACGGAGGACGGGCGCGTGGCCTGGTTGCGCGCCCGCACGCGGTGGCGCAGGTGGCGGACCTTGGGGGTGCTGGGCGCGGGCGGAGACCGGCGCGGTTCTGGAGGGAGATCTGGAGGCATGCGAGTTCTGGGTGGTACGCGTGGAGGGCGCACAGGCCGGAGGCGCGCGGGCTTGGCTTGCCGCGCAGGTGGCGGGGGGCTAACGTCGGGGAGAATGGGGTCGCGGCCAACCGCCGCGGAGGAGACGACCTGGGGGTGCGCCTGCTGGCGCGAGGAGGGAGGTGCTGTGCTGGGGACCGCGCGTGGCAGCAGGCGGCGCCGAAGGGAGGTGCAGCCGGTCGCGGATGGGCGAGGTGCTAGCGGCGGGGGTGATGGCCGCCGCTTGCAGAAGAAAAATTTTATTATTATTATTTTTGATTATTTTTTTATGACCTGCAACAAATGTTAGTTAAAAGTGTAATTTTTATTTTTCTTTTTTTATCCTGCAAAATAGATGTTAGAGTTAGAGGACAAACAAAAAAATGTTTTTTTTTTGTTTTTATTTTCCTTTATTCCTGCAAAACAATGGTTAGAAATAAAATAAATATATGTTTTTTTATATCCTGCAAAAATAAAGATTAGACAACAGGATACGATTTTTTTTAATTTATTTATAAACAAAGATTGGAATGTATGAATGAGCAGATCTAGGCGATGCGTGAGATAGATCCGAGGCTTCGGTCACCGTGCGTGACCGGAGGTGAGAGATTGCGCGAGGTAGAAAAAGAAATGCGATGGTCCAGATGTGAGATGAAAAATCAGTGTCGAAGGCGGAAAATATGTGGTGGAAATTTTTGAGATTTTTAATCTAAAAATTACTCCCTACTTCTACGCTAACACTAAATCTACGATTACCTAGGGAAAAAGACAAGTAAAAGTGGATCTCACCTCGGGGATCGGACAAGCCATGATGGCCTCGACGAAGCACCAATCTCTGTCACCGACTGGATCGGAGGCTAGGACCCTCTTCAACAAGAAAACTCTCGGAAACCGGGCTCCTCTCCGCCAAAGATTGATCAAGTGTGAATGAGGGAGGATGAGCCCATTGAAAAGAGAAGAAAATCAAAAATGGAAGATATTCACAAATGAGGAAAGTGTTTATTGGTTAATTAAATAAAATAATTGAATAAATAAAATAAATAATTAATTAAAAACGAATTTCGTAATTAATTAAAATAAATAAATTAAATAATTCCCAAAAATCAATTAACCACCTTAATGGTGGCTATTTAAGGAACAAAATCAAATCTTCACATAAAAGGTAAGTTATCAAATCAAATGAATTCAAATAAATCCAATAAATTAAATAATTACATATGATTTTCGTAATTAAATATATTAAATTAATTAATGTGAGATAATTAATTTTTTTGGTAATTTTTATTTAGGGAAATTAATTGTATACATTATATTATATACAATAATGACAGAAATAAAACTGCTGATGCAAAATATAAATTATCCAGTGAGGATGGTGTCCTGCATGTGATGTTCTAGAGCACAAAGGTTATTTCGTAATTTCCGAATGTTCCAAGGATAGCTTTGTAATTTTCCCAAAAAATCTAGGGTTCCTTCTTCATATTTATTCCTGCAAGTAAATGTCAAAGGAATAGGGCACACCTCCGCCGCCCAAACACGCGAGGTCGGGGGTGGCAAACTGGAGGCGCGACGGGCCGCGCGGCGCCAGGGGACGCGGGCGGAGGGCAGTGCGTCGGCGGTGGGAGGCGGATGCGCGGGCGGCAACGGGCGGTGACGAGGCGCCACGCGGGAAGATGGTGCTGGGAGGAGTCTTGTTGGCGCGGCTGGGCTCGAAGGGCGCGGAGGCGCCGCGTTCTGGAAGGCGGAGGAGGACGGGCCCAAGGGGCTCGGCTCGCGGGAGGCGCGCCGGAGTCGTGTGGAGGGGACGCGGGAGCGCGGCCTGCCGGTGGTGGGTGCAGGGCCGCGGGCCTTTGGGCGGCCTACGTTTGATGGCCGCGAGGTGCTAGCGGCGGATGGAGGGCTGCCCGTTGGCTGGGGCTGCGGATCTGAAGGGCGGCGCCGCCGCCTTGCGCGGGAAGGGAGGTGGCGCCTGGAGGGAGGCCGCTCGACGGGCGGAGCCAGATGGAGGGGAGCCGCGGCACAGCCGCCGTGGAGGTTGAAGGAGGGGGCGGCGCTGCTGCGAGGTTGAGGCGATGGGGCAGCGGGGGTGCTGCAGGCCGCGCCCCCTGCTGCTGTGTTGTTTTTTTTATTTTCTTTTATTTTTATTTTTTTTATGTTGTAACCTGCAAAATATGTTAGTAGAAAAAATGTATTTTTTTTGTTTTTTTAAAAGAAATGTAAAGAGAAATAAAAAGAGGGAAAGTGATTTTTTATGATTTTTTTGATATATGTTTTTTTTATTTTGATTTTCCTGCAAAACAAATTGTTAGATAGAAAAACAACTATTCATTTTATTATTATTAATTTTTTATTTATGCACAAATATAGGAACCGTGAATGAACGGATCTCGACGAGATGAGAGAGAGATCCAAGACTTCGGTCACCGTGCGTGACCGAAGGTGGAGGATTGCGTGAGATAGAAATAGAACGCGTGGAGATCGGGAGATGATCTGAAAAATCGATTTCGGAGGCGGAAATAGGTGGTGAAAGTTTTGGAGAATCCTAAAGATCTAACAACTAATAAACTAGGAGAAAAATTAGAACTACGATTGCCTACGAGAAAAGAACAGGAAATAAAGTTGGGATCTTACCTTGAGATGGGAAATGCTATTGTGGCCTCGACGACGACCGAACGCTGTCACCGGACGGCTCGGAGGCTAAGCACCCTTCTTCGACGAGTAGCTTCTCTGAGGTCGAGCTCCTCTCTCCAAAGATTGATCAAGTGTGAATGAGGGAGGATGAGCCCATTAAAAAGAGAAGAAAATCAAAAATGGAAGATATTCACAAATGAGGAAAGTGTTTATTGGTTAATTAAATAAAATAATTGAATAAATAAAATAAATAATTAATTAAAAACGAATTTCGTAATTAATTAAAATAAATAAATTAAATAATTCCCAAAAATCAATTAACCACCTTAATGGTGGCTATTTAAGGCACAAAATCAAATCTTCACATAAAAGGTAAGTTATCAAATCAAATGAATTCAAATAAATCCAATAAATTAAATAATTACATATGATTTTCGTAATTAAATAAATTAAATTAATTAATGTGAGATAATTAATTTTTTTGGTAATTTTTATTTAGAGAAATTAATTGTATACATATATTATAGACATATAATATAATGTACATAGGTGCAAATAAGGAAATAATTTTTATAAAGGATTTTTTTAATTTTTATTTTTTTATTATTTTTTTTAATAATTTTTTTAATGAAAACAATATTTACAATATATATTATGTATAAAAATAAATATAAATAAATATGTTCATCAAATATATAGGAAAACTGCACAAAACACCCCAGAAAACCGACTTTTTAACCGTAACTCCAAAAATAATGAAACCACAGCCATTTGAAAGATAATTTAATTTATAGTATGATGGAAGTGAGCTTGGTTCAATTTGAGCTTGTGTGGAGCCGAAATTGATGTTTCAATTATCACTTTGTGGCTTTTTCTGGGTGTAATTATTTGCAATATATACAATATTTTATTTTACAAATATTTTTATTATTTACAACACAATTTTATTTACAACTTTTATTTACGAAAATAATTAGTTTGAGGTCACATTATGTACAGATAAAATAATGTAAGTTTTGTATAAATAAACATGAAAAATATTTACAAGATATTTTTGATTTTTCTGACAAACGACCCTATCTCCCCCTACTTTATTCCTGGTCGATCAGGTCAAGTCTTGACCTTCTCTCGGGGTTTGGGTCAGTCTGTATTTATTGCATAACTACATCCTTTATTTTTCTTTTCTTTTTCTTTTCTTCTTTATTCTTTTATTTATGTACAAAAAGTGTTAAAAATGCAATTTTAACAAATGCATGCAAAATGGTAAAATTATGAAATTAATGGGTATTTACATGTGTTTGACTAAGAAAATGAAGCTAAAATAAAAGAATAAAGGCGATGAATCGTGGATTCATCAGATTGCAGACTGCTGATCTAGACTTCTGTGAAGATTGTATCTTTGGAAAGCAGAAGAAAATCAGTTTCACAAAGACTGCAAGAGTACGAAGATTGAAAGATTGGAGATGGTTCATACAAACGTATGAAGTCCATCTCAGGTACCATCCCTTGACGGATCTCATTATTTTATTACTTCCATTGATGATGAAACTAGAAAACTGTGGGTTTATTTTATCAAACATAAATCCAATGCTTTGAGACTTTCAAAATGTGGAAGGCCTTAGTTGAGACTGAGACAGGTTTAAAGATGAAATGTCTCAAGTCAGACAATGTGAGAGAATACTGCAGTGAGGAGTTTGAATCATATTGTACCAAAAATGGTATCAAGAGGTTGAAGACGGTTCCAAGAAAGCCCAGACATAATAGTGTTGCTGAATGCATGAACAGGACTCTTCTAGAGCGTGCGAGGAGCATGAGGTTACATGCAGGTCTACCAAAGCGGCATTGGGTCGATGCAATGAATACAGTTGCATACTTAATCAGTCGAGGTCCATCTGCTGCGTTAGATGGGGATCTTTCAGAAGAAACAAGGACAGGAAAGGAGGTAACACTTTCTCATTTACGTATCTTTGAGGTATATATCTTATGTTCACATTGAGCAAAAAGACAGAGGAAAGCTTGATCCCAAAGCAAGGAAGTATATCTTTGTCGGTTATGGTATAGATACCTATAGATATAAATTTTAGGATATGGAGAACAAGAAAAGAGTTAAAAGCATTGATGTTACATTCAACGAGGATTCCTTATACAAGGATGAATTGATAAAAGGAAAGACAACTGAAGAACCTGACTTTGTGGAGTTTGATGAAACTCCTGAATAAAGCACATCACAGCCAAGTGATCAGAATGTTCAACCCATCCCACAGAATAATATGCAAACTTCGGTGCTACGAAAATCTTTCAGAATCAGCAAACCCACTGCAAGGTATTCACCTTCCTTGAATTATTTTTGTTGATTGATAATGGTGAGTCTATATGCTTTGATGAAGCTATACAAGGTGAGGCAAGGAATCAGTGGGAGTTAGCCATGGATGAGGAGATGAACTCTCTCTCTCAAGAAGCAAAACGTGAGATTTAGTCCCACTATCGAAGGGAAAGAAGTCTCTGCACAACAAGTGGGTGTACAGGGTGAAGAAGGAAGCTGATGGTTCTATTAGATACAAGGCTCAGCTAGTAGCGAAGGGGTTTCAACAAGAAAGTAGGAGTTGATTTCACAGGGATCTTTGCACCTGTTGTAAAGGTCTCAACCATAAGAGCATATTGAGCATTGTTGCAGCTGAGAACCTACATTTGAAGCAGTTGGATGTTAAGACAACATTTCTCCATGGAGATCTTGAGGAGGACATCTACATGCAACAACCAGAGGGCTATGTAGCTACTGTAAAGGAAGACATGGTATGCAAGCTCAGAAAAAGCCTTTATAGCTGGAAGCAGGTACCAAGACAATGGTACAAAAGGTTTGATGATTTCATGAGAAATACATGGTTCCGTAAATGTTATGCTGACCATTGTTACTATTTCAAGAAGATTGGTATGTCTTACATCATTTTATTGTTGTACGTAAATGACATGCTTGTTGCAGGCTCATGTAAGGAAGAAATAACAAATCCGAAGGCAATGTTGTCTAAAGATTTTGAAATGAAGGATCTAGGTCATGCAAGATAATCCTTGGAATACATATTAGTAGAGACATGAAGAACAGGAAGCTGAGATTATCTCAATCAGATTACATCGAGAAGGTACTAGAGATATTTAATATGAAAAATGCAAAATCTACTCTAACACCTTTAGGGAGCCACTTCAAACTTTCAAAGAAGAAAGAACCTGCTACGAAGGAGGAGCATGAGTACATGTCAAAGGTGTCATACCAATCTGTTGTTGGTAGTTTAATGTACGCAATGATTTGCACAAGACCAAACATCTCCCATGCAGTGGGAGTTGTGAGTAGATTCATGGCGAATCCTGTGAAGGAACATTGAGAAGCTGTGAAGTGGATTTTACGTTATTTGAGAGGTACCTCTAACGTGGCATTATGTTATGGAAACACTGACATTCCCATTCGAGGTTTTGTGTACTCAGATTTTGAAGGAGATACCGATGGCAGGAAAAGCACAACAGGGTATGTCTTTATCCTAGGGAGTGGAGCCATTAGCTGGATCTATAGGCTCCATAAGATAGTGACCATCTCGATCACGGAAGCAGAATATGTAGCGGCAACAGAAGCTTGCAAGGAAATGATATCGTTGAAAGGTCTGATGAAAGAACTGAATAAAGAATGTGAATATTGTCAATTATCCAGCGACAGTCAAAGTGCAATTCATCTTGCAAAGAATTTCATCTTACACTCGAGGACTAAGCACATTGATGTGAAATACCACTTCATTTGGACGTAGCTAGAAGATGGTCAATTTAAGCTGAAGAAGATCCACACATTAGAAAATCCTGTTGATATGTTCACAAAATCCGTAACAGTGGAGAAGCTGAAGACATGTTCAGCTTCTATTTGTCTTCAAGTAGAGAAGACAAGGGAAAGCTCACACCAGGACTATTGAAGATGTGGTGTGTACCACAAACCAGTCTTCAAGTGGGAGATTGTAGAGATTTATCCTGTGAGGACTGATTGGTTGAATACAAGTGGAGAGCATTGCTGATGTGGCTGATCTCCCTCCTGTGTTTTGATTGGCTGAGAGCTCTTGTGCTGGATTGTTGAGGTTTCTGATCTGCTTCCTGCATTCCGATTGGCTGAGAGGTATTGTGTTGGATTGCTGAGATGCTTAATCAACATCCTGCATCCTGGTTGGTTGAGAGCTGATGGTGGAGATTGCTGAATGCTTGGTATTCTTTTGTTGTATAAAGGAGCCCTGTGACACCACATATTGTATCCTAACATCATTCAAGCAATAGTAGAGAGAGTCTGGTGTGAGCAAGTGGAGTAGGCACATTGTCGAACCATTATAAATCATTGTCTTGTGCGATTGTGTGTGCTTTCTTCTTCGATTGTGGTTCTACTCGTGTGGTGCTCGATCAGATCCGTCCCCAACAACCTCCATGTTAGCTCCTGTATGAAAAATGCCATCGAATAGGTGCCTAGTTGTGTGAGAACTCATTACTAGGATATCTAGTCTCCTGTGCGTCTGTACATAATTTCAAGAAAATAATCACAAACTTTAAAAATTAAAAGTTGTTAGGATCAGAGTCAAATTAGGATTAGGAATCCTAATGAGATTAAACTCCTAATCCTAAAAATAGTTGAGTTGTATTCTATTTATAGTCCTATTGGATATAGGACTATGGGGTTGTATTTGAGCTATATTAAGAGGGGGTGGAGGCATTGCCTCAATCCACACCACCACTAGAATAATGCAACCTCTAGAGAGAAAGGGGGAGAGGGTGAGAAGAGAGGAAGAGAGCGAGGGAATGGAGAGAGTTGTACTCGTTCTTCTTTTAGTAGTCTTTCTTCTCCGGTGGTAGTGAGAAGTGACCGACCATTGTTATACCCAGTTGTTCTTTTCTTTATATGCTTCGGTGATGGTGGTCAATTGTGTATCCACATCTTTATCTACATCCACTTCCATATCCACAGGTTTGGTATCCGAGAAGAGACGATATCGGTGGGTCGTGTTCCCATCAACTAGTATCAGAGCAGAGTTGATGTCACTTCCGCTCCCATCAGTTGGTATCGGAGCAAGAGCAGAGTTGGCATCAGATCGTGTTTCCAACGGAGTCTGGATGCTCTCGTAATCGAGTTTAGTTTATTGGCTTGACTGGATTGCATTGGATTTCGTTGTCCTTGTAAAACTGTGATTAAGTTTCACTTCAGTTGTACTTATGCTTCCTCAAAGAAAAAACACTGGCTGCATTGATTGTTTCTTTTTTTCCCAACAATGCACTGCAGTTGATGTCTAAAAAGGTTGAAGAGATAAGTATATGAATCTGAATCCTTCCGATATGTTGTTGATGGTCAATCTGTATGTGCATGTGACCTTCCTCCCGTGGATTACCCCCCTCTGCATCTGTCAGTGAGTAGCCCCGTCTCGTATCAGTGCTTGTTGGTGCTCGACAATGCAGTGTTTTGCACCGTTTGTTTATGATGGATTTCACTACAGTTTTTATATTAGTTAGCTGTTGTACATGTGACCTTTCCTTTATCGTGATTGGTCTTTTCAATTCCAACAAAATGTTCAGTACTTGAAAACTTTAATGCCACATTCAAAATTATATATTATTGCATTCGTCTCAATGTCTCCTCTTCCGTATATCACTTCATCAATACCATAAACAACTGCATATCTCTCTTTCTTCAACAATTGCTAAGATCTTAAATGTGGTATCTGGAATCACATCTTGCAATGTTGAGATTTTCAAAGTCACCACCACCAAAGCTCCCTTTTCCTCCATCGTTGCACTCATTGCAACTTACAATGTTATTGTCGTACTTTTTGATATCCGACCTCTATATAATCGTTCCCGTATCTCCAATCCAGCTACCTATGTTACTCGAACTCTGGTAATCTTCACTTATCGTCTTGAAAAAAATATTTTTAATATGAATGGTCTTCTATAATGTGTTTTATTTTGTGTTACAACTTCTATTAAGTTCCGATTTCAGTAATCTGTATCTTAATTGTTTAAGTAGGGCGCTATTATCATGGTATGGTTGTATCCGTCATCCAATTATTAATTATAGTTCTCTTTGATCTAATATAAGCATTGCTATTTACAAATATGAGAATGCACTATTTTATGTTCTTAGGAATAAATCGTGACTAAATAGAAATCATATCCTGGAACATATTATTAACAATATCTAACAACATCCCCAAACATATACTACAAAAAAGATAACGGATGTTCTTGTGGATCTTTAATAATTAAAACAATATCTCTACATATTTTATATATATAGGAAAAAAATGGGGTTGTCCCCCGTCCCTATTTTCGCATAATTTATTTTTAATTTTTTTGAAAAATAACATATTGTATATTCATCCATATATCCCTCCAATATACCATTCGAATTTCGTCAGAAACAGAGACTCATATGCTCTCCATCTATAATTAAGTAATTTTGAAATAAAAAAATTTGCGCGAAAATGGGACGGGAGCAGCCATGTTGGCCCATGGGACAACCCCAATGAACCCATATATATATATATATATATATATATATATATATAATCTACACCGGCGGGTGCAGGAAATTACCTACACCCGGCCATATTTTTCATTATTTTTTGATTTTTTTGAAATGGAACCTTGGGAGATTTAGATCACAATGTATCACCATGTTGTCATTCCAATTTCAACTTAATTCGAGACTTCTATCATCTCTATCAAGAGTATCAAATTTTAACGGTCTCAGAATTGCTGAAATTGACCCATTTTAGATGAACATGTTAGGAGTGTTTGTTTTGTATGAAACTTGAATCACATATTCCACTAACTATATTAAGTATATCCCCAAAGATTTCTTTTAAAAAAACTAAAAATAATGGGAAAAATGGTCGGGTGCAGGAACTTACCTACACCCCCGGTGCAGGCTCCCCAACCCCTATATATATATATATATATATATATATATATATATATATATGAGAAAAGGGATCCTACTCCATGGAGTAGGTAACTTACCTACTCCATTTTCTTCTTTTTCAATTTTTTTTATTTTTTTTGAAAAATGCTTCCATGAATTTTCATAACTATATCCCTCTAATATGTCATTCAAATTTCATCAGAAACAAAGACTCTTACGGCCTCCATCCAGACAGTCATTTTTTAACGGTCTCAGATTTGCTGTATTTTTTGCATTCTGGATTGAGGCCGTAGAAGTCTCTGTTTCTGACGAAATTTGAATGACATATTAGAGGGATATAATTATGAAAATCCATGGAAGCACTTTTAAAAAAAATAAAAAACTTTTGAAAAAAAGAGAGTGGAGTAGGTAACTTACCTACTCCACTCTCTTTTTTCAAAAATACTTCCATGGATTTTCATAATTATGAGACTCCTACGGCCTCCATCCAGAACGCAAAAAATACAACAAATCTGAGACCGCTAAAAAATGACTGTCTGGATGAAGGCCGTAGGAGTCTCTGTTTCTGACGAAATTTGAATGACATATTAGAGGGATATAGTTATGAAAAGTTATGGAATCATTTTTCAAAAAAAATAAAAAAATTTGAAAGTGAAGAAAACGGAGTAGGTATTACCTACTTCATGGAGTAGGGTCCCTTTTCTCTCTCTCTCTCTCACACACACACACACACACACACACACACACACACACACACACACACACACACACACACACACACACACACACACACACACACACACACACACACACACACACATATATATATATAGGGTTCAACGGGGCTACCCCCGTCCTATTTTTGATGTTTTTTTTAATTCGTTTCAAAAATATTACCATATATATTCAACAATATATCCCTCCTATATGTCATTCAAATTTCATCAGAAACAAAGATTCATATAGTCTCCATCTAAACAGGTCGATTACATCAATGTTTAAACCGTTGAAATTACATATTCTAGATGGAAGGTATATGAATCTCCGTTTCTGATGAAATTCGAATGACATATAAAATGAATATATAGATGAATACATATGGTGTTTTGAAAAATATAAAAAAATTGCAAGAAATAAGGGGCAGGCCCGTCTCTCTATATATGTATATGTATGTATGTTTAGATATTAGTATCTGAGTACATAAAAAAATAGCATCATTGATGACATGATGACTTATAAGTGTACCAGTTTTTAGTTTTTTTGCGTACATGGATAGGATATATTACGGTTAGAAACTGCATTTGATACTACTAAATGCTTGGCATTTCACATATTTTTTGAAACATGTGTACTTCATATCTTTTATTTTTGTTCAAAAATTATTTTTTTCAACAAAATTAATTAGATAATATTTTTCTATTTTATAAAATTCAAATTATCTATTATTCTATAACTTCATCATGTATATTTTTTTAAATACTTCCGGAAAATAACACAAGGAAGATGTCTATTTATGATTCAAAAGAAATGGCACTGTATAAAATTCGCTTCGGAGCTCTCCCTTCGCTTCGGAGACGAGTTCTGCGGCGACGTCATCGACCTTGACGCGGGGCGGTTTTGTGCCCGGGGTCTCTCTGCCGGCCAGAGAAGTGAGCTACTGGCTACGAGGCCGGATGGTCCTATTCTTTGGAGGCCGCTGCGGTTTGCGGATGGGGTGGAGACGCGTTTGGACGTCCGAACGGCGCATGTTCGAAGTGCGCCCTTCCTATCCCGCATGGTGCACGCCTTGGGACCGATTTTGGGCCACTTGGGCGAGGTCCTGGAGGTCATCGCGGATGGTGCTCTTCCTGCTAGTGATCCAGGGGTGGCGGTCGTTCTGTTGGCGTGCCACCAGGGGGCGCCTCGGGTGTCGAGGGCGGTGTTGCAGGTTGGAAGGTTCGTGTTTGGACTGCAAGTTACGATTCTCGAACGTTCTCCACCGCCGCCGGGGTGGGCGGAGGGGACTGGAGATGTCTGGTCTTCCACGATGGCATTGGGTGGCAGCGCTTCAGCTTCAGCGTGGGAAGGCGAAAAGACTTTTCTTTTGGATGCTATGGATGCGATGGAGGTAGAGGGTCAGGCGCCTTGTGTCGACGTGGCCCTGGACTTTTCGCGTTAAGGGAACGGCCGCAGGAGGAGAACGGGCGCCATGCAGTGAGATGTCCCTCGTCTCTTCGCATGGAGGCGGGTCAAGAAAAGTCGCGGGGGGAGAACGGGCGTGCCCCGAGGGGATGTGTGTAGCTGCATGTGGGCGGGTCTCCCCCGTGCCTCAAGGGACGTGGGGGGCCTTGACGGCTCATTTTCCTCTGTGGGGCCCTCTTGGCCTACGTGGAGAGCATGGTATATGGGGCCTATATTTGCTGGTGTTCGGGCCTTTTTGCGCTACGCCTTTGACCCATGCTGGGCCACTGCTTCTCTGCCAGCAAGCTCCATTGAATCTGAAGGTGAGGCTCCCCAGTGCTCCTATTTCCCTAGGGGCGGGAGGGCTCTTTTGACCTACGGGTGGACTTTCGCCAGTATCCTGGTGTAGGGACATCTGACGCGCAGGGGCAAGCAGGAGGAACATCTTTCCTCTCGGATTCGATAGTGTTCGCTGGAGGCCAGGCCAGTGCCACGGTCGTAGGCAGCATCTCTTCGGCTGCGGGGATGGCGTTGGAGGTGGCTAACGAGTCCGGAAATACCGAGTTAAAAAGTTGTTTTTATGTGATAATGCTTTAAGGATAAAACGTCGTTCGTTGTAGACGGCAATCGGAATCAGTCATGAAATAACCACAAAATATTATTCAATTTCAATCAAATAATTTTTATGTTTATTTTACTTGGACAAGTCCCAAGGTCGATCACAAGGAGGCAAAGGAACAACTTAAAGTTGTGCTTGTCAATATTCGTTTACGGTTTTCAAGGCAGTCTATTTTTATGTTTTCAATGCAAATAAGGGATGCGAGATGCAATTTTGACCTATTTTAGGGACTAAAATGTCGGTTATGTTCAAACGATGTCCGAAAAATACGAAACTTGGCCACAATGTAGATTATGATGGAGTGGATGCACTGTAATTTTTTTGGAATTTTTGGATGTAATATGAATTTTTTATGGATTTTTCAACAAACAAAATGATTTTCAATATTTAATTATAATAAATATCAAACCTATTTATTTTCAAGAAATAAGTTTATCTAAGATCTATCACTAGGTGATGGATTCCAGAAAAATCCTAAACCTCAAAAATGTGGGGTTGAATACCTATTAAAAATTAAATAGTGAAATATGCAAAATGATTTTTACAAGGCAAATTATGCATGTAAATGCAAATCTTTTTGGGCACAATGTCAAGCACAATAATCTCTACAATATGTGATTTTTCAGAGATTTTTAGGACAATGGTTAATTAATGACACATTCAAGAGCATAAAATGACAAAGTTTGCAAACTTCCACAAAACAAATAAGTATTAATTAACCACTTATCACAAAAATATTCACAATATGTTCAGATGTAGAGAATTAAGTGAGGAACATCATGCAATTTTTAGATTAATAAAATAATGAGAATAGAGGTCTAAAATCATGGGGGAATACATGGGTAGAATTGCAAGAAATAAATAAATAAATAATGCAGTGGGGGGAATTTTGCAATTACCATAAACAGAGGGGGGTCTTCTGCAATTATTCCACAGTGGCACGTGTGTAACACGTGCCTCTGGTCGGTGGACTGAAGCGCAAATATGGAGGAAGGTCGGGGCGGTTGTGCAATTTGCCCAGGGGTCACGTGTGTCCCACGTGACTCTGGGCTGACGTCAACTGACGTACCCCCCGGGACGCACGTGCCTCGCACGTGCGTGGGGGGTCGCGGGTTAGCCCCCAGCGGCGAAGGCGGCGAAGGAGGTCCGGCCTGGTGGAGCTCCGGTGTCGAGCGGGCGCCCTGGAGAGGCGGCAGGGGCTCCTGCTGGCGATTGGGAGGCGGAGGGCGATCTTCTTAGACGGAGGCGTGATGTACGGGCTGGGGAAGATGGTCGATGGCGTCGTCGGAGGCATTGGAGAGGGCTTGGTGGCTCGGCGGAAGGCGAAGCTCGAAGGTCGTGGCGGTGCTTCAGTGGCTCGCGAGGGGCATTTGAAGTTGAAAGCGAAGCAGGTCGCGCGGCGTTGGAGACCGGAGCTGAGGAGCTGGAGATGGCCGTGGTCGTCGATGGAGTAGCGGAGTCGCGTAGGCAGTGCCGATGACATTGGAGATGAGCGGTGAAGCGAGTCGGAGTCGTGGCGTGAAGTTGACGGCGATGGCAGAGATGTTGGCGGAGTCGGAGTAGTTGTCTATGTTGCTGGCTCGACGCCAAGGGGCGGAGCAGGAGCAGCAGGCTTCGAGTCGTTCTGCGACGAGGCCTGGGCCTCGGACCTCGCCAAGAAGAAGGAGGAGGGGCCCTGTCACCGCCACCTCCTCGATCAGAAGCTCTCGGCGGATTCGGGGAACGGTGGCGGCGAGGTTCTTTTATAGGTCGGGAGGGAAGAGCGGCCGGTGAGGGAGGTTGCGAGCATAAGGGCGAAGGAGGTTGGCGGAATACGCGGGGTGGTTTGGGTCGCGGTCAGCAGAGAGGGGGCGACGACCGTTGCGAGAGTTGCGGGGCAGCGGCGGTTTGGCGAGGATTGCGGGGGAAGGAGGACGAAGGTGGATGGCCGTCCGATCGGCCGAGATCGGACGGCCATGGAGTGTCGCGTGGCATGGGGGTGAGAAGGCGGAGCACGTGCGGAGCACGTGCCTGGGAGACACGTGCGACGCACGTGCGTGGCTTTTTTTATTTTTTTATATTTGTTATTTTTTTTATAAAAACGAATATAAAAACCCCAAAAAACTGCTGACACGTGGCGGCACCAAGTGCTGCCACGTGTCAGCACTAGAAAAATCGCCAGATAAATACATTGAAAAATCAATAATAAATAGTAGATGACCTCGGATCGAAAAAGTTCCTTCACAAAAAATGCTCGTCTCGATGACATCTACAACTTTCATGAAGACATCAAAGCCAAAATCAGTCAAATGTAAAAAGTGAATTTTGGGGGTATCTTATGTACATAGAATACCTTAATTTTTGGGTTTTCTAATTTTTTTGTCATTTTTAAACAAGATAAAAATATGGAAAAAATATAGAGAAATCAAAGATAAATAAAAGACATTTAAATCTAATTTTTTTGGATTTTTATTTATAAAGAAAATATGTACATAAAATATAGGTCAGAAAACCGCTAAAATATACAATGTACAAAAGAGGTCCAAAACCCAACTTTCACATATGGGCTCTGATTCACTTGAACTTGGTCTTGTTTTGAAGGTAATTGAATGTGCACTAGTTCAAAAGTGAGTAGGATCAAATCGGATACTGGATGTGTAATATATATGGATTTTAGTTCGAAAATCTTGAAATTAAGGTTTGGGTTTTTAGCCCACTTAATTGGGTTAGTGATTTTTTGTATTTTTTATTTATTCTGGTTAGTGATATGTACATAGTGGAAGTGGTTTTGTGTTATTCGGAGTTAGCATGAATGAGTTAAAAATCCGGGAAGTTAGGCTATTTACAGGTCATTTTTGGCTTGGATTTTTGGCTTCTTATTTTGTGCAGAAATTATGGATAAAATGCCATTTTTATGAAAACATGCATGAATGCTAATTGTGCAGAATAGATGCAGTTATGCTGTTGATTTTGAGGGAATTGAGCTTAATAAATGAGATTTAGAGTAATGAATCCGAGATTCATCAATGGCCATGGCTTCCGCTTCTGGTGGTGGTGGGAGTGAACGGAGAGCTGGGAAGTGGTATCGTCGGCGAACTCGTTCTCGGGCCGAGGCCGCAGCAGAGGGAGGGCGGCTCCCGATACCAGAGCTGAAGCTCAAGGTAGTAAGGGCAGCGGGTGTAGTCGGTCTGGAGGCTGGGATCAGAGCATGTTTCAGATGAAGATTCTATCATGGAATGTCAGGGGTTTGGGCGACTCGGAGAAGCGGAGGGTTTTGGGCTCGAGGTTTGTGGAGTGGGGATGTGATGTAGTGCTCTTGCAGGAGACTATGTTGGGCGCGCTCACCCACTTGGTTTGGCGCTCCTTCGGTGCGGGCTCAATTTCTGACTTCGACTCGCTCGCGGCCGTTGGCTCTACGGGCGGGATTCTAGTTGCCTGGTAGGGCTCTGCTTTTGCTCATCGGGGGGAACTGAGGGGGACGCATACCCTTTCGGTTCTGCTAGAGTGTCTTCATTCAAAGACGATGCTGGTACTCTCCTGTGTTTATGGTCCATGCTAGAGCTCTGAGAGGGAGCGGCTCTAGACGGATCTGAGGGAGGTTAGGGACACTTTCCCGGGGGTCCCTGGCTGGTGGGGGGAGAATTCAATGTCACTTTGCTTTCTACTGATCGGTTGAGGTTGCGGGGCAGACAGGACCCTGTTTCTGAGAGCTTCGTCGAGGTGGTGGATTCGCTGGAGCTGGAGGTCTTGGATGCGGTGGGAGCCAGATACACCTGGCATGGCGCCAACTCTAGGTCGCGCATCGATCGGTCCCTGATGTTGATCGAGCTTCTGGAGATCTTCCCACTCTCACACGTCATGGCCAGGTCACGTCCTTGGTCTGATCACACGCCTATCCTTTGGGATTCAGGGGATCCTACACCCGCTCGTGGTCACTTCCGTTTTGAGAAGGCATGGCTGCTCGATACTGGGTTCCGTGAGTTGGTATGTCACATTGGGCCTTGGTGGCGGTGGATGGTTCTTCTACGGTTAAGTTCGTACAGAAGCTGGACTCCCTGAGGTCCAGGCCATGCGCTTTCAAGAAGGAGTCCAGGGAGTCGCGTTGCGCGGCTAGGGTGGAGGTGGAGGGGGTGGTCAGCTTCTACGACGAGTTGGAGGACGAGCGCCCCCTGCTTGAGGAGGTGATGGGATTGCGATCTGAGGCGCAGAGGCGGATCCTTGTTGAGGATAGAAAGAGGGTCACCGAGTGGAGGCAACGGTCGAGACACAGATGGCTTAAAGAGGAGGACGCAAACACAATCTTCTTCCACAGGGTGGCCAACGGAAGGCGGAGGGAAAACTTCATCAGATCACTGCTCATTGACGGGGAGATGATGGAGGGGAATAGGGATCTTGGGAAGGCCATTGCGGATCGCTTCTATAGGTTCTCCGCTAGGGGTGGCGACAAGCGCTGGCGATGGTCAGGCACGGGGGCGGTGCGCCTTTCGGACACCCATGCAGCCAGTGTGACCCTTTCAGTCACTTTGGAGGTGTTGAAGGCTGTTGTCTGGAACATCAACGACGATGGTGCTCCGGGTCCGGATGGCTTCCCTATCTCCTTCTACAAGGATTTCTGGGACTTGGTTGGCGGTAAGGTGCTGGAGGTGGTGGCGGAGTGTTGTCAAGGCAATTCTGGGTTCGAGCGGCTAAACAGGGTGCTTGTTGGGCTGATCCCGAAGAAGGCGGGGGCCGGAAGAATCGAGGACTTTCGGCCGATCGCGATCTCCTATGCGTTGTACCTTATTATTGCCAAGGTGTTTGCTACTAGGCTGAGTAGGGTCCTGGAACACTTCATCGCTCCGACTCAGATCGCTTTCGTTCTAGGGAGGCAGATCGCGGATAGCATGGTTGTTGCATTATTGCAGATTGGAGAAGGAACGACAGATAGGCAATGCTTTGGAAGGTCGACTTCATGAAGGCTTTTGACATGCTGGACTGGTGTTTTCTTTGGGCGGCTTTGCATAGAAGGGGCTTCCCTGAGATCTGCATCTCCTGGATGAAGCGTTGTGTAACCATGGCTTCCCTCTCGGGCCTGCTCAACATGCGCCTGGAGGGTGGTTTTTTTTAGCCGCAGAGGGGGGTGAGATATGGCTACCCTCTCGCTCCCCTCCTCTTCATTATCGTGGCGGACATCCTTGCTTGTATGGTTAACAGAGTGCAGCAGGAGGGGTAAACGAGCAGCTACAAAAGGGATGACTTGAGGATCCCACTTCTTCAGTATGCCGACGATACCATTTTCTTCATTGAGGGGGGAGTCGAGGAGGCTAAGGGTATGGCGACGATATTGTAGCTTCTCAGTGAGATGTCCGGGCTGAGGCAAAACAATAGCAAGTCCAAGATGGTCCCGTTCATTATGTCCAAGGAGCTGGTCGCTACCTGTGGTTCGATGCTGGCCACCGAGACATCCGCTCTCCCCATTCACTACCTGGGCCTGTCGCTGAAATTCGGGAGATCGAAGATGGCAGACTGGCTTCCGCTGGTTGAGAGGGTGGAGGAGCGGCTCGCGGGGTGGAAGGTGGCGGTGCTTTCCAAAAGGGGGGGCGCCTGGTGCTCTTGAGGGCGGTGATGTCTGCCATACCGGTATACTCCTTCACGAGGCTCATGCCTGCGGGCATCAGGAGGAGGCTGGAGGGTCTGATGAGGAGGTTCCTGTGGGGTAAGAACAGACAGGGTACCGGGATGCACCTCGTTAGCTGGGATGAGATTACATTGCGGAAATGCGAAGGGGGACTTGGGATCCATTGGCTGGGCGAGTTGAATGAGGCGTTGTTGCTGAAGTGGGTGGCTAGAATTTGAGGAGGTGGAGAAGATCTTTGTTGCATGCTCCTGCGTCGGATATATGGGGCTGCAGGGGTGCCGCCTATGAGGGGCGTGGCGGCAAGTTCGTGTGGGAGGAGATCGTCCCCTTTTGGAGGGCCATTCAGTCGCTCACTGCCAACTTCCAGACGCAGTTCAGGGCTACGCTCGGGGATGGCCTCCACATCACCTTCTGGAGGGATGACTGGATGAACGGGGGAGCGCTATCCTTACGCTTCCCTCGTTTGTTTGCGTTGGCTGCGGACCAATATGTTCGGGTTGCTCACTGTTGGGTGGATGGGAACTGGTTGACGGCTTTCCGTTCGATCCTCTCCGACCGACGCCTTGAGGAGCTCTTGCGGCTGATTGACGCGCTTCGGGAGGCACCGGGGCCCTCTTCGGGTCGTGACCATCGGGTTTGGCATGGCGGGCCCTTCTCTGTGCAGAAGGCTTACTCGGTGATCTGCAGGCCACTGCCCTCTATCTCTGCGGAGATGGTGGGGGACTGCGCTTTATTGTGGGGGCTGGGTCTTCCGGCGAAAGTTGCTTCCTTTTTCTGGTTGTTCAAAAGGAAGAGACTGATGACGCGGGACCGTGTGCTAGACTACTCGGGGCGGTTTCTAACAGGTGCTTGCTGTGCGAGGAGGGGATTGAGACTCCAGACCATCTCTTTTTTTCATGCCCTTCCGTGCTTCCGGTTTGGGCAGACCCGGGGCTGGGGTGGGTTAGTAGGGCGAGTGTTGAGGTTTTTTTACAGGGATTTGGTTGCGGCCAGGCATCGGCCGAAAATGGAATTGTTGCAGCCTCTTGTGTTGGTTTGTCCTATTTGGCTGGCTAGGAATGAGCTGTTGTTTTCTAGCTAGAGATTCTACAAGGAAAACGTCTGTATTCGTGCGTCGGGAGTATTGTGCTCTTGGCTTGTCTAGAGTGCTTCCTTTGTTTTTTTACGTTTTTTTGCTTTTTGCTTCCTTTTAATATATTTATGGGGTGAACGCCTATGAGTGACTCCCCTTTTTTGGCTTAAAAAAAAGAAATGGCACTGTATATCATGTGTCCTTATCCAATCTAGTCCAGCAAAAGTATAGCTTCGTCCTTGTCACTGAATAACTTCGAGTTTCTAATAAAACATGGTAATAAGGTAGAAACAAGCTTCGGATTTATCCCAAGAGGATAAAAGTATAACTTCAAGTAGAAGTTAAGGTACAGATGGTTTCTCTTTAGATCGAAATTCTGCCAATTATTTCTAATATTGTCAAAATAGTTGAGAAAATTGAGGTCGGAAGTTTGCTGCTTCCGTTTGTTGGCAGCGGCGGAGAAAGAGTTGCAGTTGAGGAAAATGGTCCATATATGCAGACGTCCCCTACTTTGCAGAGTCTTGGATTTCCACTGACGCTGTGAGGACAACATCATACATCAGTATATACGGCATCTACGGATATTTTTTCTATTTAAAAAACCCAACAATTTATTTTAATTATAATCATTCAGAATCTATAAGAGTACAGCATCTACTAGAATGCACAAAACCTGTGATCTTTTCAAATTGTGAATCTCACTTACTTGACTAATACTGTGGTATTCTTGGTCAATGCGGATGGTATGCTGGAGAAATCATTATCTGCTAAGTTCCTAGCAAGGTAAAGTTGAATAAGATTTAACTGTGGTCATATGTTAGAAGTGGTGGAGAACTGGATCTGCAACAAATGCCAGGTAAAATGTACTTACAGAACTTGAAGATGAGGAAAGTTGCCCAAGAATTCCGGAACACTTCCACTGAATGTGTTGTTGTGCAAATCTCTAATCATATGGCCATGCATGTGATTCAGGGTGATACTTAATATTTCATGTTTAAAGAGTTTATGATCTGAAATGGATTTGTTGCTTAACTCACATGGTTAGAAGAGCTTCTAATGCAGTGAAATCAGGAATAGGTCCGGAGAGGCCGTATCCGCCCAAGTACCTGATCAAAGCTTTCATCAGTAACTTGTAAGAAATTACGTTCGGCCTATCGTTTTATTTACCTCGGATCTTGTGCAATATAGGCAGGCTGGTGCAGAACATCATCAAACACTGACAAATTGGTATATGGCAACAAGTAATTTAAAATATACATTGTCATATATGTTAAGAATTTTATTTATCGCAAAATCATCTTTTGTTCTTTTAATTTGCAATGAGTTTAATGTTGTTGCTAAACTGTCATGTAGTTATGGTTATCTCTATTTCATTAAATTTTTCACTGCAACGATTAAACGAAGGAATACTATATGAAAATTTGTCCATGACCCTATTTTGGAAATCTGTCTCTATATATTTATCTGTCAATAAATATTATTCATTCTGATTTTTTTTATACTTGAAGTTGGTGTGAGGAATGCGATATCCATTGTTGTATCAATATCAAATGTCCTCATATCAATGCTTTTCCTTTGCTAAATGAACAAAATCTGTCTAAATTTTGAGTTAAAAATTTAGTACCGATAACAACTGATAAGGGTTGTTATACAGATTATTGTCACTAATGATATAACCCCAAACATGACCCTTGTCACTAGTTTCAAGTAAAAAAACCCATTTCAAAAAGAGTAACATTATTCATTATAAATTAGACAGCGGACGATGCAGTGAGAGATTTCAAAAAAAACTGGTGTAGTGAAGTCAACGGATTGCAGTTGCTATATTAATCGAGCAACTAGTACAATATTCATTGTGAATTTCGAAATAATGCAACAAAAAATATCTGCTGTACTAATTTATCAACAAAAGATATGTCAAGGAATATTAAATATGTTGTCAACTTAGGTCAAATTTATTGCAGAGAAGGTGACAAACCTATACAGATGCTTGGTGATGACGCAAATGAGCTTACTACTACTTTGCCTACTGTGGTGATACGACTATATCTTCCTCCAGTGTATGGAGAAGGATTTTGCTTACACAATTAAAATCTTTGTTGCATAATCGTTTATATAAAAGGTTAGAAACCATCTATATTTCATTTGAGAATGATGAACTAAACAATTATGTTATAAGTCGTTTTTTTGGTTGGAAGAAATGAAGCAAACTGCATCGTACGTACAACTTGGTGACACGAGGAGAGTCATCGGAATTGCATTTGATCCATTCCCAGTTATATTTGAGTGGGAGACATGGATCTCCCGTACAGTTTCGGAGGATCGTGAAATTTCCTTGGAGCCATGCCAGTACTTCCACTGCATAAGAGAATCAATTAATCTCGAAGACCGAACAGTTAATTAAGTAGATTAATTAATTTCAGGTTAATAATTAATCCAGATTAGCCAGCAAGATATCTCCTTATGAAGATTTTTGAAGTTAGAGTAATTAATAAAGAGATGGATAGAAACTGCTGCAAATAAATAGAATCTCCTACTGTCTTTGCTGTTTGTCAGTCGATTCGAGAAGGCATCGATGTAAAAGATCTGCAGGCCATTGATGAGTGGAGGAAGATCAGCGGTTGCGGTGAGATTGAATATGCTGCTCCCTGAAGCGTTGGTGATGTGTGGAAAATCCAACACGCTTCCAGAAGGCACAGTGAGGACATTTGATATGGGTTTGGAATCCTGGTAAATTCTGAATGTTCTTCTCCCAACAGCTTCAGGACTCGAGAGTCGAGACCATCTCCGTGAAGTACATGTTCATGTAGATCTCCGATGTATCGGAGCCAATGTCGCTGATTATGAAGAACATATTTCCGGATGCATTACTGGGGGCGACCATAGAACTACGAAAGAGCTTGGCTGGAGGATTGTCCCCACTCGTACTCGTCTCCACCATCGAGATGCTGCTGTTCAGGATTTCATTGCCGGAAATTGTTGCCGGTTCCCACCAGCGATCATAAGGGTCATCAGGGAATCTGAAACTAGATAATTACACCCATAACCCTGCCCATAACCCTGAGTAATTTGGCAATAACAATCATAACCCTGTATAATCGTGAATTACACGGGAAATCCTGAGTAATGCTTAACTCTTACATGACATAACCCTGTGTTATGTTCCGTTTGAGAGGACCGTTATATTTGACGGTTTTAGTTAAAAAGACAAAAAAAACCCTGATGTTCATTGTTATTTGCGATAACATGCCACCGATGTCCATGTCCTTGCCCACCCGCGCCCATCTGATCCTCCCCTGCTCGAACAACCATCTCGACTGGTGAACTCCTCTCCTCGACCTCCTCATCGCCCATCTTCTCCTCGCATCTTCTTTCACCTAATCGTCATCTCATCCCTTTTCCCTCCCAATCTCTGTTCGTCATCATCATCATCATCTTCGTTTTTAGTATTTTCCCTCCACATCCATCTTTTCGCTCCCGCCAGATCTACCCTTTTTTTCCCACATCCCATCCCAAATTCTTCCCTCCACTCCAATTGGCTTCCCTGTTCACCCCCCGCACTTATTGACCTTCCACTTCATTACCCACCTCCAGATCTCCCTCTTCATGTCCATGTCCTATTGGATTTCTTCCTAGGGAAGCAGAAAGTTGCCATCTTTGCGTCTGCGGATCTGGCGAAAGTATGGATCGGAGTGATGAAGTGGTAAGTTTATTGGGCAGTATTAGATTATGGGGTTCCTTTCCGTTCCTTGGATCTTTGATCGTGATCGGTGTGATCTTGTGTTGCAGAGCTCCGGATCTACAGATCCAAATAGGGATAGAGCTGAGTTGAAGTGCTGCACGATTTGCCGGACCACCAAGACCCCCCTTTGGAGAGGAAGTCCGTCTGGACCCAAGGTGCATAATTTCTTGCCCCGGATCACTACCCGTCTCGTTATTTTAAGTTGGTATTTCTTAGTTTCTTTGATCTCTTGCCTTTTGATTTACCCATTTCTCTGGGATGATTTGCAGTCTCTCAGCTATGCATGCGGCATAAGGTACAGGAAGGAGAGGAGGGATTTCTTAGGATTGAATGATGGTGCGGAGAAGATCAGGAAGGAGACGAAGAAGAAGCTGCGAAACGGCGGCAAGATGGACATGCTCGGATTGCTCAACTTTGATGCTGGCGTTTTGCTAAAGCAGAGATCTATGCTCTGGTTGAAGCGGCGGCATCTCGGGGAGGAGGAGGAGGCTGTTGTTCTACTTATGGCCTTGTCAACTGGGTTTCTGTGAGTGCCAACCCCCGCCCCCCGCAGCTCGAAGCTCCCTCCTCCGCGGTTCCCCTGCTCGAAGCCTGCACCCAGCTCCTCGCCCACCCCGGTTCCCAGCTCGCCGCTGCCCCCTCCTCCCTTACGGGTCCCCTGCTCAAAGCCGGCTGCTTCTCTTCCCATGGTCGAATCACCCCCAACAGTAGCGCCGAGCTTTGCCTCCCACTGATTCGAGTTTCTGCCGTGCTCGACGCCCACAACTAAAAGAGCCCGGAGGAGATGGCCGGTCGGCAGCGGGGACGAAGAGGAGGTTGAGCTGGACGGAGGGTGAGGAGGTCGGAGGAAGGTAGATGGAGGTTGAAGGGAGAGGGATTTTTTGTTTATTTGCTAGGCGTTGGATTGAGGATGAGTTAGATGAACTCATTCATATGGTTGAGTTAATACATTAAACTGACGGAGGGTTATGAGTGTGAGACGGAGTGACTATCCAGTGTTTTTCATGTAATTCGCGATTATACAGGGTTATGATTGTTTTTGCCAAATTACTCAGAGTTATGGGTGTAATTATCCCATGAAACTATTGTGCTCGCTTGACTAGATGTATGACGCAAAAATTGTGAGAATTAGAAGTCCAACCACTGTGACAAAATGGACGACCTGTGGTAGCGAATTCACCAAGACAAAATTAATCCAATGCAACGTAATTAGATATATAAAACAATGGATAATATATGTCACTTGATTTTTTAAATCGGCAATGAATATTGTAATTGTTGCCATATTCTTAGCAACTAGTTATATAACAATGATGATCAGTTGATTACTTCTTCAATCCATTATTAAATTTAATAATGATTAAAACAAGTTTTAATGAACAGCCGGTCGATAATTTTCTTGTTATGTGAACCTTTAGTAACAAATATAAAATTTGTTATTGCTTACAAGAATACAAACTAAATTTTCAATGGATAACATTCATTAATATTTAACATCGGAAGATATATCAAGGAATATTCAAATTATGACCAATTTTACTATAGTGGATAAATTACTATTAGTTATCATATCTTCTGTAGTTAAACATATAACAAAGATAATTATTCATTACCTGCTTCATTAACTTCACAATAAACATTGTATCCGGTAATATTTCTAGCAATGAACAACATAAAAAAGGTTATATGTCGGCATTATCTTCTCACGGTAAAGGGATAATCCAACCCACGACCTCTATCTAGACCTGGTCAAAATGTGGGTTGAGCCGAACGGGTCGAGATTCAAAAATCTATGTTCAAAGTCCACCATGGACCTGCACATGGTCGATTTCGTTCTTTTTCCATTAATTTTTTTAATGGTATTTAATATATATAAATGATTTTATTAATATTATTTATACTTTATATAATTAATATAAATCGTTTACATGTTACTTAGCATGTAAACTATTAAATTTTATTTAAAACTAGTGTCACATATGGAAAACTTGAAGTGTATCATATTAATACATGTATTATTTTGTTTATATTTATATATATTTTTTTATTTTTTGCGGAGTCCAAACCAGCCTATTCCCAAGTCTCCTAACTCAAACCCGACTTATGAACAAGATGGTGGACGGATTGGGCGGGTAGGGCCCATCCCGTTGACCAAGTCTATTGTATGCAAGTCCACATTAGGATTACAAAGTCTTGTCCAACTTGGCCCAAACCCACACATAAGGGCCAATTCTCCTCCCGACATGGTTCTCAGTGGTACGACTATTCCCCATTATTCCATCTTATTTTACTCTTATTCCTATCTTTATTCCACCTTACCTACCTTTATTTCACCTTATTCTTCTTATTCCTATCCTCTAGCCGAACAAAGAATAGACCATTATGCTCCTTATTCCCCATTCTTATTTCTGCTTATTCCCGAACCGAACGCACCCTAAGGCCCTGTTTGGTAGGAGAATAAGCCCTGCAATAAGGGGTCAATTCTCCTCCCGACACGATTTCCAGTGGTGCGACTATTCCCAATTATTTCATCTTATTTCACTCTTATTCCTATCTTTATCCCACCTTACCTACCTTTATTTCACCTTATTCTCCTTATTCCTATCCTCCAGCCGAACAAAGAATAGACCATTATTCTCCTTATTCCCCATCCTTATTCCTGCTTATTCCCGAACCGAACGGCCCTAAAGCTATTCGTTTATATTTCTAGCCCCGAAATCCGCATTCAAATTCAAATCCATGGATAGAACGGGTAAATTGTTGGAAGAAAGACTGGCACTATATTGATATAGATGGAATTCCAAAATAAAAGATTTTTTTTGAGAAAAAATATCTTCTATTTTGGAATTCCATCAATATGTTGTCAAAAATAACGTGAGCGTCACCTGATTGTTTCTTGTGCGCCGAAAGCGTAGGAGACGGGACTGTACAGGGCATAACTCGGATGAACCTTGTCATACATGGTGGGTTCTAAGGTGGACACCTGTATGTAGCTCACGAACGGCTCCTGATCGTCGTAGAGTCTTCCCACGCATATGTCCGTCATATTCCTTCTCGTCACGTAGATTATCTCGTAAGGAACGGATTCATTAATCTTTGTCTGCACTGTGAACCAGTCGTTGCCGTCGAACTGGAGCTTGAAGGACGGCGGCTTTCCTCGCCGGTCGTAGTTGCCATAGCGGAACCTGGTCCTTACCATCACCTTTGTAGCTGCGGCGACGGGGATGGTGTAGCAGTTCTTCTTATTCTTGGGGAAGGCCCTCAGAGTCTGAGGTTCCTCCTCCGATGTGGTGCGGATCTCTCCCCCACGTACGTACTTGTCGTCACTCACCCATGACAGCTTGGTGATGGTGTTAAAATGCGGCCCTGCGCTCCCGCAGTCTATGTTCAAGATCTCTGCATCATCGCCCACAGCACGAATTGTAAGATGTTACACAAGCAAGTACCATGATAGAGGTAAGAAATTGGAGCAGGAAGGTATTACCAGCGTAGGCCGAGTTGAAGAGGAAGACGAGGAGGAGAGCGAGAATGGTATCACCCATGGCCATGCCACGATTCCGATCTCTGCTTCTGCTTTCTTCCCTGACGATACTTCAGTACATATAATGCGGCATTTGGCAAGATATTGCAGCCGTGGGACTCCGCTGACTTCTGGGTCGCCTGAAGGACCCCACAATGCAGCTTAACTTAGAACAGTCTTTTGTCAGATACGATTTATATTGCAATATTTTTTGAAAACCTTTATTTTCTCGTTTGTCGTCATCTAAAACCTGAAAAAAGACTATAATACTATTTTGAGACAAATAAAATATTTCCACGTACTTGCATCAAAATATTGCAGTTACTTGATTGATACGCATAGAACGTATATTGTATATTTATTCGGGGCACATCGTGTAATCCTTTGGTAGGAGCACAGTTGTGGAAGAGACACAACTCACAAGGTAGCTCTCTCGAGTCGGGTCTCCGGTTTAGAGGCCCCACATAAGGAAGACTTGGACAGTTCCTTCAGAAGTAGTTGGTGATGCGTGTCATTCGAAGATGATATGAAATTTACAAAGAGAAAAAACAATACCTCGTTAGACCACGAAGAGGAAAAGAGATGCCAACCACGTGACTTCTTTTGTCTTCCAAGTAGTCGTCGTCTTAGCAAAAAAAAAGCATAGAGGTGGGAAGATGGGTCTTCGTGTATTCCAGACCACTTAAACTTAAAAATAATAAATTTACATCCTTCCGAATAATCAGTAATTTTGATACCTACTCATATCCACATTTAATTGCATCCACCCATCATACCATTAGGTGCAAGACATTTAAGATACGCGCGTTGGTTATGGCGATCTATAGCTGCTGTTATAAACATAGTTTTTCAATGTTTTTTTGTGATTTAAAAATATCTAAGTTTAATTATTTTTTGTTACGCTCATAGCTAAAACGAGACACAAATCAAATACATAGATAAGCAATCACAAAAATCACGGGATGAAATTTACAATGGTCACCCGTAACTACGTGTAACAACCCGAATCCTCGGTGACTAACGGAAAACATATCAAATGTCACGTTGAATCCGAGGGTTACTCTCGAACATTAATGATATCAGAAATAACATATAAGAACCATCTTAACTATCTTTTATCCATAAAATTATATATCTCTAATACAAAATCAAGATCCTTCATTCCAGTGGGCACAATGATATCCTTCCGTCACACCTCACAACAAGTCTCAAACTGCCACTATAATTTGTCCTCACATTGACCTGCAATAAAAACACAAGAATATATGGTATGAGCCTTACGCTAAATATGTGTCGAGATAAGGTCAAATAGGCTAGCGAAAAATCAAGTCTTCATTAGTCTACCTTAAACACTTCATTCATATAATCTTATCATGAGAACTTAGTATTTATCTTATTTTTCAATTATGAATAATATTTACCTACATTATCCATGAGTATAATTAGCAACATTTACAATTGATTATAAAGAAGAAGTTCATGATTTTCCCTAATCTTTCTCATGTAGATGTTCATTTGAGTTACTTAAAAATACCAAATCTCATATGCGTAAAGGTATCATATCCATATACATATCATTAGCAATATTCACAACATCATTAACTGAATATATGAAAAAGAATTCACAACCGTCATATATCTTACTCATAATTATTGTCATACATAAGTGTATTCATATAACATAACATACAATATTTCACATATACCCTCACATATGTGGCATTTCATATTCGCATATTCACATATGCAACATATTTACTTTAATTTTCACATATACACTTAGCTTTCACGTAATTGCACATATACACTCGGCATTTCACATAATTGCGCATATGCACTTCATATTTCACATAATTGCACATATACACGACATTTCACAAGAATGCACATATACGCTTAACATTTCACATAATTACACGTATACATTTAACTTTCAATTAAGAATTCGGCTTCCTCAAAAGCACTTAGCTTATTCATTACAGATTTGTCTTATCTCATAATTTGTTGGATGGCTTTGGTGGCTTTTACCGTCGGCACAAGCGGACACTTAATCATTACATAGAACATGATGACATCAGCGTTGAGTCAATGATGGACTTTTCACTAGGTTCTACTAAACCGGACACCCTCAGAAGGTGTTGCCCTTTAGGCTCTTAGTAAACAAACTCTAGATGTGCTTCCCACCTTAGGTGTAGCACTTACCTCCGCTTACCGTTATAATGCCATTATTCATATTAAGATATTTTAATTCTTTTAGTGTTTTTTTCATGCAATGCTGGTTCATGTGAACATTTCAGTTCCACTAATCAATTTGGTCTTCATTGTACACAACACATGACCAATATAACACAGTTATTCAGTATTTGATATTATCATCCTAAAATAATCAAATTATTAGAGGTGAATAATCACTCGTGCATCATTTATAATAATATCACATCATAATTTCCAACATATAATTAATAGGCATTCCAAGGATCCTACAGCAAGTTAAATACTGATGATTTATAACCTTATCAAAAATCAGTTATGTCATTATGGCAAAACCCACTACAATAACTTATTTTTGTATACTTTGTTTAGACTCTCATGTGATTACAATGTATATTGTATTTACATAACACACTAATAACATTGCATGGCATACATATGGTATCTACGTAGAGATGAGGTGTTTTTAAATTGATTATTAACATTATTAAAATCACCAAGAATGTTACAAATGACGCTAATTACCTACATCATAAGATCAATTGCTCAAACAAACAATAATGCATGATTTAATTAACAATGGTTGCGGCTTATTTATAAATCCAGATCCTATTCCATTGGCCTATTAAGCACACATGCATGATCATTATAGGATGTGAAGAACATGCATCATATAGAGAGGTAACGTTTCATTGAATATTTGAAGTTATTAAATAGGGATAATTACACCCATAACCCTGAGTAATTCCTCAATCTCAATCATAACCCTGCATAATCGCGAATTACACGAGAAACCCCGAGTAATGCTTAACTCTTACATGACATGACCCTGTGTTATGGTCCGTTTCAGATGACCGTTATAGTTGACGGTTTCTGTTAGAAAAAGTCAAAATTACCCCTAATACTCTATCGAATTTACAAATCATGCCCTATATCTCTTTTTCTCTCCTTGATGCATCTTAACCCCCCTCCCCTCACGTTGAGCTCGAAGTCCCCCACCACCCGTCGAGCTCCTCCTCGAACCCCCATCCCGGCACCGAACGAGCTCTCCTCGAAGCTCCGCCCACGCCGCCGCGGCGCACCAGCTTCCCCCCCCCCCCTTTGTTGGATTTCGTCGCCGCCACCTGCTCGAGCCCAATCCCCCACCCCTGCTCGACCCGCCGCCACTACTCTCCCCTGCCCCCTATCCACCCTCCCTGCTCGACCCCGCCGCCACACCCAACCCAATCGCACCCCCTCCCCCGAGCTACCCTCCCCTGCCCCTCCCGAGTTACAGTAGGCTGCGCTCCACCCTTCACAATTTAGATCTGCGCGTACCCAATAAGAGATGAGGTGCCGTCCTTTCCCTCCCCACTATTCCTCCTCTCTTCACGTACCGACTTGTCTCCACGGTGCCGTGAACCGCAGGGGATCGTTCCAACCCAGTCACCCGTCATGGCCGGCAGGGCGGCGTTCCGGAAGGGGGTGGCGCCGTGGGTGTCGAGGGTGGTGCGGGCGCAGGGGCACTCGACGGCGGCGAGGGGGAAGGAGGCCCCGTTGCTGAAGACGTTCTCGATCTACAGGTGGAACCCCGAGAACCCGGAGAAGCCGAAGCTGCAGGAGTACCAGGTGGACCTGAGGGAGTGCGGGCCCATGGTGTTGGACGCGCTCATCAAGATCAAGAACGAGATCGACCCCACCCTGACCTTCCGGCGCTCCTGCCGGGAGGGCATCTGCGGCTCCTGCGCCATGAACATCGACGGGGACAACGGCCAACCCACCCCACCGCCCAGCGGGCTAGAAGAACCTCAACCCCCCACCGCCCAGGTCCTCCTCCTCTGCTCGAATCCATCCCACCCACCCTACTCCCGCGCGCCGACCTCCGGCCTGCAACCCCCCTGCCCGGAAGCCCCATTTTTTCTCCTACTGTAATATGGTTAGAAAAAAACCATATTTTTTTCTAACCATATTATGTTCCTACGCAGAGGGGCGGCGGAGGGGGTGGTTGTAGGCGGAGGGAGGGAGGAGGGAGGAGGAAGAAGGGAGAGGGGGTCGGTTAAGCTGGAAGAAGATGGAGGACAATTTTTTAAATTTTTTTCTGCCGTTGGATACAAGAAGGGTTGGATTAACCCAATGATATGGTTGGGTTAAGGGAGAAATTTAACGGAGGGTCATGCGTGTGAGACGGAATGATTACTCGGGGTTTCTCGTGTAATTCACGATTATGCAGGGTTATGATTGAGATTGAGGAATTACTCAGGGTTATGGGTGTAATTATCCCTATTAAATAATATTTTTTTCATATCATAAAATAGAATAAGGACACGTTATCAACAATATTTTAGCAAACATCATAATCGACGTAATTATTACCAAAAGGTAAATCATAAATCTTAATGCCTATTGGAGGTGCATATAATGTTGATATGATGTATGCTCTATAAGGGACATAATATTGCCTTCATGTTAACTAACAATTTATGCAAGTAAATATTGTAGATTTCATGTTCACTGTATGAAACAAGTGGTATATATTATACATGAACTTAATAACAGTGTGTGGATATTTTTGTATGACTATAATTTTATAAACTGCTCTCATCATTATGTACTTTAGAAATACTTGTATTTTCTTGGGATAATGAGTTTTATAAATACAAGTTAACCATATCCAAGATGCAAAGAGATAAAAGAAAACAAATCGTGCCTATGTCATTGATATTGAGTATTCTCTGGATTCATCAACAATTGGAACAAGAAACTAAAATTAAACAATTGAATATTAACAAATTTATATTCACATAATCGAGATACCATCGAGTGGAGTACAAAACAAACTAAATCGACCTTTTTTTCCTCATAACCATAGATGGAAGAAATCTAGATTCGTAGTCACTCGTGTAAATTCAGATATGAAATCATATTTTCAAAAATTCCAAATCTTATCTTGCATGACATTTTTAACGTTATCAAAAAGTATAATATTCATCTATATCTTTAAGCGGAAGATATAATCCTGATTGAAACATGATTATCAACCATATTCACCATGTCCCTCTATATTATTCTCGTGCACTCACACACATAATCTCTCTCTATCTTCATTCTCTTTATCTCTATTCACTCCCCCCCCCTATCTGTCGTATGGTGACTTGCGATGGAAGATCTCCATGGATCCCAAATTATTTTTAGCAAATGGAGTATGTGGGGGTTCTTTCCATTCCTAAAAAAATCTCACGTATATAGGAAAATAGGGTTGAAATGGCCCTCCACAGCCGCCCCCTCACCCCCTTTTTTTCTAATTCAATTAACTTTTTTTATTTAATAAATAATTGTTTATCTAGTAGTAAACTACACTACATCCTTGATGACAACAGTAGATATTTCTTGATATGGTGGAAGGACTGTTGTACTATAGATTGCTCAAAATACTAACCACACAAGGGATTACATAATATTCCCCATACAGGTTGATGACCTAGGGTTGAAATTGATTCAAAGGTTTATCAAGGTCGATCGACTATAGTTATAAGTAGGGGCAAGGTTTTAAAAATCGGACTGGACATTGAACCGGACAGTCTTTAGTTTGGTCCAATCGGGTCAGACTGTCGGTCCAAATCGGTCGGACCGGTAATGATGTCAGCATGACATCATCATTTCCATCGACTCGGAAAAAACTGAATCGGGCTTACTTTACTAGTCAGACCGATCGAACTGATTTTTTGAACCGATAAAACCGGATACATATATGTAAGTATGTATTTATATATCAATGAAATAATCGTTTAAATTTATCCAACTTTCAATAGAATAACATGATTTCCTATTTCAACCAAAACTCTACAAAAATTAGTCATAGTTTCTAGAATTATATATGAATATAATATCGTAATCATTTATAGTTACTTTTGGAAAATTGCTCTAAGAAAGTATTGGTACAATGTATATTCCAAAAAAGAGAGGGACATAACTTATATTGTAGAAGTTAAGAAGGGCTCAAGTGATAAAAATCCCATTATTTCATTATTTAACCTTTATTTTTTGAAATTTACCAAATCATCAAAACTGGGTCAATTCGATTTAACCCGGTCCGACCATCCAGGTCAACCCTGTCCGACCACCGGTCGAGCTCGGTTTTTTATTTTTTTTATTTTTTTTGAAATTAGTTACACAGAACCGATCGAACTGATCGGGTCGGAGCCAGTTCCCGGTCCAACCGGTCCGACCGGTCGGTCCGGTCTAGTTTTCTAACCCCTGGGTAGGGGCCAAAGTCAATAGACTAGAGCTGGGAAATTTGCTAAGTTGGCTAGAGCTAACTTCCTCGTACATGTGTTTCTTGGTTTATATGAATATAATACAAACACACAAACATGCATACATATACATAATATACATGGGATAGTACTTGTGCAAGAAGGTTGATTTCAACTCTTCCCAGGTCGTCACCAACTTCCCAAGGTGATTAATCCAATAGAGTGCCTTATCATGAAGTATAAAAGGGAAGATGGTCATCTTTACTACCTCCAACGGGATGTTGGGGTAGTACATGGTGTTGCAGATTCTATTAAATTGCTACAAGTGGATGTAGGGTTCTTCATTCGTGTTGCCATGAAAGATCGACAACTGAGGGGGTAGTGAAGCTTTCAAATGTGAATCATTGAGATTTTGATCCACTCAGTCACATGGCAAGCACCAGCATTGTATGTCTCTTTCAAGTTTCTCTTGGAATGAACCCCCTACTCTACCCCTCCATTTCCTCCTACGGTTTGATCATCACCATTCCCATCATTCTTCTCTTAATTCTCTCCTCGACTTTCGTGTCCCTCCTAATCTCCATAAGCATCTCATGAAACGCAAATTGGGTAAGAGCTTGATCTATCAATTGTTGTTGGAGGGCTTGAATGAATGCTATCAACTAGGTGTAGACCTCGTTCTAATCCATTGTATCATCCAAAATCTATTCTTTATCTCTCATTTGAGGATCCATCTCTGGTTCACTATAAAAGGAACTTATCTCTAGATTGGGCTCTTGGTCTGCAATAGGAAATATGCTACGATCAGTCTGGAAGCAGGAACCTGATAAGGAAAAGAGTTCACAATCACGGTTGATCCTAAACTTTATTAGGGATGGAGATAAATATGGGGTGAAATAAATCCCCATCCAGAAGGGAGCAAATTCGGGAGAAAAGTGATCCTGGTTTATTTGAGGATGAAATGAGGATTCTTGAGAGTGGCTCACAAGGTCCGAACCATACTTTCTGGAATCACCCTGAATTATTAGAGATTTCAGTCCCTGGGAATCGATGTGGGTGTCCACGGATTCTGGACTAAATCATCCATGGGTCGTCATCTCATGAAACAAGAGGTAGATATACGAGGAATAGAGGATATGGGAAGAGAAATTCAAGAGGGTATAAGAGGAGAAGGATTAGAAGTGAGCAGAGTAAAAAGGAGTGAGAGAGAAGGAATATGAAATGCAATGCGCAAAGGCGTGGTTTTTTTATCTTGATCTTCTTATAACTAATCAATCAAATCACAAAACATGGATTGATTCACCAACTCGACACAATGAACAGTAAGAGTTTGACAATTATATTTTCAATTTTATTTTGTGTATCAGGTAATCTTATTAATTAGTCCTAAGTAGCTAATCCTATATGCAATTGAATACTGTCAGAAAATTATCATGTATTTCCCCCTTCTGTTATAACCAATAGCATGTACTTTTTTAATGTCCTTGTTATCGAACATGGATATTTTCAATAGGTTTGAAGTCGTTGGATCATGATGATCCACGTGGCACTCATCCACATCTTTGCAGCAGAGTCTACTGCAATCCACTCACAGCAGACGATCTGTGATGAATCCATGATTCATCGCCTTATTCTTTCATTCTGGCTAAAATCCTAGGTAAAATACATGTAGATAATCACTAATTACATCCAATTAATAATTTAACTATAAATATTAATATTATATAATTAACGCTTATTTTATCTAAAATAAAAGAAAAAAATAAAAAGAAAAATAAAAGAAAAGAAGATTGTAGATATAAAATATATACAGACTGATCCTAACTCCGAGACCAGGTCAATATTGACCAGGTCGATAAAATAAATAAGCAGGGGAAGATAAGGATCTTAACCTATATAAATATCTAGAAAATAAAGACCAAAAATATAATTTACCTATTTTTCATATTATAAATATTTCACCTATTTTATTTATCATCAAGACTATCTCAAATCAAAACACTCCTTTTGTAAAAGTTGATCACAAAAATATATATATTATTTTATAAAAATTATAGAAAAATATTTCATCATAAAAATAAGTTACCGTAATGGACCACAAAAGCCAACTTCTAAGATTCATAACAATTTATAGAAAACTCCAAACAGTTCAAACTCACTTTTAAAATCCGTTTTATACTTAGTACTATTTATTAAAAATATTTTAAAAAAATATTTGAAGAAAATCGGTGAGTTTTGACGTTTTGTACCCGTTGTCTATTTGTATCATAGGTAGAAACTTCCCGTATTTTTAATTAAATAACTGTAAAACCTTATTAACCTAATTTCTTTTCTAAAAATCTTCTAAAAATGTATTAAAAAATATAAAAATATAATTAAGCCAAAATACCAATAAAACCTGAAGGCTCGAATGCCCTACCTAAATTTTCCAGGCATTAATAACTCGGTCGTATGAGCTCCGAATTGGGCTAACTCGATCCTAAAATTCATATCATTATATTATCTACAAAATGACACTAGTTTCACTAAAATCGGAGTTAATGCAAAAAACACGATTTGCAGGTCCGTATTGATATATTGTACAATGAGCCCTAATTTATATTATTATTCTTATAATAAGTAACTTATTTAAATAATTAATTAATTTTATTTATGCATTCATTTAATTAATTGATTTTCTTAATTTTAGTTATTAATTTAATTAAATTAATTTTATTAATTTTATTTCTTTATTTCATTTTCCCTTTCCTCTCCTTTTCTTCTCTCTCCAACTTTCCCTTTTTCTCGAGGAAAATTCGTGTGGGGGGTAACTTGCTAAACATATTCATTGTATGCGGTCGGGATTATTTTTTTATTAACTACCGTAGATAAGCCGCCTCTTGAAGAGGCGGCTTTGGTTAAGTAAGAGCCGCCTCTTCAAGAGGCGGCTTTAGACCAAAGCCGCCTCCTCAAGAGGCGGCTTTGTCGGGGCGTAAACCCCAGCGCCCCACCCGTGCCTCCCTTCACGCGAACAGAACCTCTCCCCAGCGAACCCCAGCACCTGCGACCTCTCTCCCTCCGCCGAAGCCCCCCTGCGACCTCCAAGCGGCCTCGGGCTCCCCCTCCCGCCGCCGTACGCTCTACGGTCATCTTGCCAACGTCCGTTGGCCCCATTTCCGCTATTCATCTCCTTCTCCACCTCAAGGAAGGTATGATTTCATATCGTGTAGGGTTTTGGGTACATGTTTAGGGTTTAAATAATTATTTGAAATATTTTCTTCACTCTAATACATTGATGTCGACGTAATGGTATGTAGGATGTCTCGAGAAGTTCGTTGTTTCTGTCACTGTGGGGGTACAATATCGAAGTCTAGTAAAAACGTGACGTACGTAGGAGGTCGTATGAAAACCATCAAAATCGGTCACGAAATGTCATTTTAGGGACTGATTGAGCACATTAAGTCTGTATTCAGGTTGGATTTAGCTCAAGGACTTGAGTTACAGGTCTTTCATAAAATGTCCCAAGATGGAGCAAGCTTTTATATTGGATGTGTCGAGTATGATGATGATGTCCGAGAGATTGTCGAATATGCTGAGGAGATGGGTGCTGCATATCGACACGTGATATTTACTGTCGCTGTCTCTATATCCGGATCTAGACCTCAAGTTTCTGTACCACAATGTGGATCCATACCTCCAGTTTCTGCTCCCGTGGTAGACATGGATCCATTTAATGATCCGGAACTGGACAGGTTAATGGAACCCTCACCACAGAATACGGATGATGAGATGGAAAATGATGACAATGAGGAGGAGGATCATCATGTTGGAACCCGTATCGTTTCTGATATTCCATTTTTGAACATGAGAGGTGGTGATGGCTATATTCTGAATGGTGAAGATTGCATGAATTATGATGATGGGATTAGTCTGTCTAACGAGTTGAAAAATGGCATGCTTTTCAAATGCAAAGCAGATTTGGTGTTCGCCGTGAAAGTTTTCCACATTAAACGTCATTACAACTTCACGGTACTGGAATCAGATAAGAAGGTGTGGGATATACACTGCAGCGAACGAGCTAGAGGTTGTTCTTGGAGATTGCGTGGTCATCGTAGACCAATAGATGGACAGTTTGTTGTCTCAATGGTTGAGAAGCCGCTTGCTTGAATCGTGCTGTTAATCAAGACCATCCTCAGCTGGATTGCAACTTCATGGCTGTCAGATTCTTGAATCAAATTAAGATATCTCCTTCAGTCAAGGTTTCTTATCTTCAGACATCAATTCAAGATGATTTTGGCTTTCATGTGAGTAGAAGAAGGGTTTGGGACGCAAGAAGGAAAGGCATTGAGATGGTATACGGCGATTGGAAGAAATCTTACAATGAACTTCCCTATCTTTTTAGGGCCTTTGAGAGGGCCTTCTGGGCATTTGGTCCTTGTATTGAGGCTTTCAGGCACTACAGGCCCATTGTTAGTGTGGATGGTACACACATGTATGGAAGGTATAAGCAGAAGATCCTTATTGCTTGCTCAAGCGATGCAGCTAACCACATTTTACCGTTGACTTTTGCTTTTGTCAACGAGGAGGATGGCCCTAGTTGGGCGTGGTTTCTGGAGAGGCTACGTTTGCATGTTTTCCGTGATCGTGCTGGACCAATATGTTTGTTATCTGACCGTGCTCTTGGGTTACGTGCTGCACTCAGATACCCAGAGGTTCAATTTGTTCCACCATACGTACACTGACACTTCTGTCTCCGACATGTGGGTAGTAATTTCAATGACGCCCACAAAAATCAAACTCTAAAGCGTATGGTAATGAGGGCGGGATAAGTCTATTCCCAAGCAAAATGGCAATCTTACATGGACAAGTTGAAGGAATGCGACGAGAATGCTGCAAAGTGGTTTGACACACATGATTGTCCAAAGGAACGTTGGACAATTGCATTCGATGGTGGCTATAGATTTGGTTACACAACCACAAATTTTTCTGAGAGCTACAATGCAGTTCTTAAGGATGCAAGAAGTCTACCAGTTACGGCATTGGTGTTGAAGACGTACTACAACTGCATTAGCTACTTCTGTGACCGTTAGGACGAGGCGCGTAATTGTATTTTACGAGGTGAGAAATATACCAAATACGCGCATGACATGTTGAAGCGTTGGATCGATAGAAGTAATGGCCACCGTTGTTTTCGCATACAAGGAGCACCCTTGCACATGTATGAGGTCGTCACAGGACAACGCATGACACAATTCGGTCTAAAAGGTGGAAAGAAACAAACTGTCTTGGTTAGCGATGCATCGTGTACATGTCAAAAATGGCAAACTCACAGAATCCCTTGTTCTCATGCATGTGCCGTCCTATCTCACTTGAACACAGATGTAGAAGAATATGTTGGCACATGGTATACTTGGCAAGCTCAGTCGCACATATATGAAGGGTTGTTTTACCCTATTGGTGACAGAGACAAGTGGCCCAGTTTCGACCATCCATTAGTTATTCCAGATGATAGAAGGATAAGGCAAAAGGGGCGACCAAAGAGTAAGAGGATTCACAATGAGATGGACATGAGGGAGAATACCGTGCAATCTCAATGCGGCACTTGTGGTGTTGAAGGTCATAATAGGCGGAACACCACGCATGGTAGGACGCAAAATAAATGTGGCATCTGTGGGGGCTTGGGTCATAACAAAAGAAGATGTCCCAACAGAGCTAGTATGTGAATGATTCCTTTCAATTTTTGTAATGTCATTGTTTAAATTATTTAAATATGAAGTCATTGTTTATTAATTTGTATTGTTTTTTATGAACAGATGGAGCAGGGCCCAGTTGACCGTTCTCTTTTACGCCAGCAGAGGGAGCATCGTTCTACTGTAGTTTGGGCAGGGGATGTAAGTACTTTTTTAATAATTTTAAACTAATATTTCCTTGAATAATTTTCATAATCTAAGTGTTTGTCTTTCCAAGTGATGAGATGCCTACGGTGCCGACGACGGGAGAGTACACTGAGGCATGTCCCCTTGGACGAGCGCATAGTTGAGAACATTTGCGTAGCGGGTTTTTTGGGCGTATTGCAGATGGATTTCATATCCTTGGACTGGCACCTGATTACAGCTCTTGTTGAGAGATGGCGTCCCGAGACGCACACATTTCACATGCGCCACGGGGAGATGACAGTTACATTGCAGGA
Organism: Ottelia alismoides; assembly: GCA_037367405.1. Lineage (NCBI taxonomy): Eukaryota > Viridiplantae > Streptophyta > Magnoliopsida > Alismatales > Hydrocharitaceae > Ottelia > Ottelia alismoides. Next base: position 477,928 of record JAZKJV010009767.1, on the reverse strand, counting down.
TGTGGCGTACATATTTGGGTTGCAGATTGATGGTCCGGCAGTGATTGGTCCTACTACTTCTCCCAGTTGGGCAGGCTTGTGCGAGCGATTACTGGGGGTTCGGCCAGAACGGCCCAACATTGATGGCGCTCGAGTCCGCATGACTTGGCTACTAGAGCACTTCTCAGTTCTGCCAGAGGACGCCGATGATGATACCATTCTGCGGTACACACGGGCGTACATTCTACATCTTTTTGGTGGTGTGATCTTTCCGGACAAGTCCGGAAACGAGGTCTCCCTGATCTACCTACCCTTTTTGAAGGACCTGGAGAGTTGTGGGAGGTACAGTTGGGGCTCAGCTTGTTTGGCGTACTTGTACAGGCAGTTGTGTGTTGCATCGAAGGCTGAGGCAGTAGAGATTGGCGGTCCCTTGATACTGTTGCAGTTGTGGGCTTGGGAGCGATTCCCCCATATCGCTCCGGTAGTTCACCACCGACCTCTTTGGCAAGGGAAGCCCTTGGGGGTAAGGTGGCATGCAGAGTTTGATATCTCAGCGGAATCTACACATGTGGTTCGGCCATATAGGGATGCACTTGACCTACAGCTAGATGAGCAGGTATTCAGTTATCATTGTATTACGTTTTACGTTTTATTTTCAATTATAGCAGGTTTTATAATATTTCTAATTTAACGCAGGTGATATGGAGGTCATATACAGAGGACGTGTTGTCCCAGTTGCCATTGTATTGCCGTGGGCAATGAGGATTTACATGTGGCTCGTGTACCCCTGATTCATTTTTGTATTGTTGAGCTACACACACCGGACAGAGTGCTTCGACAGTTTGGGGGCATTCAGGGGTTTCCAAGGGCTAGCGCTCCGAGGAAAGAGCAATGTGTTATTGGACGGAGTTCCATGCAGTCTATATTAGACTATGGAACATCCGTAGAGACTACGTGGTGTCGATGACTCCCATTTCATTGGGAGGACCAGATACGACCGCCGAGTACTTGCCATGGTATCGTCGAATTACAAGACGTTTCATTGGACGACATGGATGCACACTCGATTATGCGGTAAGATAGCATTTACTTAATTTACATTTTGTAGTATGATTTAACATGTTTTAACAACATTTGCTCATATTGCAGGTGTCTCAATTCGAGGAGGTTGTTCGACTTTGCGATGATGGTTCACCACGTATTAGAGAACTTGCTGCTGAAGCAAGTTCTAGGATACGTGACTCTATACAACGACAGTTCCGAGATGGACCTACAGATGAGCATTCACAGGAAGACGCCAATGCAGAAGCTGCATCTCATCCCCGTTCACGTGTTCGAGGACGTGGACGGGGACGTGGTAAACAACAAAGAGGAGAGAGGTCTTCTGACGAGGGAGATGTCCCAGTGGATACACAACAACCCCCTCAGTCTGGCATAGAATTTGAGACCCCAATTCCTGAGTGTGGGACATCCAGGGAGCCTACAACGCCGCATGCACCACGGAGGGATCGAGCGGAGCACACATGCAGGACCTTCACATCATTCATCCCTCCCGTTGTCCTTCTTTGGAGTTGAAGGACCCGAGTTGACCAACATCGACGACATAGATAGCAACAGCCAACTGCATGGATTGACCCTAGACCTCCGGAGACCACCATGGCGGATGAAAGACCTGTCAAATTACAATACAAAAGGAGGAGGGAGCGGAGACCATAGAATGTGATGTTGGCAATTTTTTATAATGTAAACCTAGCATGTAATTTATAGTGTTTGCAACTATTGTCTTGTCGCTTCCCTTACACACGTGCTGTATGATCATGTTACTTTCTATGAATCTCACTATTGTCTTCACTTCACTATTGTCTATGAATCTTAACTTTTAAAGTTGTTCTAATATCAATTACTTAAAAAAAAGGGGGAAGCAGCAGCTCTGCAAGCAGCAGAGCTGCTGTGTCACGTCCCGGACCTCGAAACATGGAAACATTGCGGAAGCATCCCAAAACAATGAAAATATTTTTTTTCGAGTCCAAGAGCGAGACAAAACTCAATAATCCATTAATAACTTTCAGAGTGCCATACATAACGGAAGAATAAAGGAACTTAACCAATAAATAAAGACTCATCGAGTCTGAATTACACAATAAAATTAAATAAGTCTATCCGTACAATGACTTAAGAGGATAGAAAATATCAAAGACTCTTCAATCCAGCTGATGGACAACCCTCCCGCTTTCCTCTAAGCTGAAAGGTTAAAAATCAATATTAGTCAAACGAATTTGACTAAGTATGCACCAATAATTTATGAGACATACCATCATAACCATATACTATGAGTAAAAAATTACGATAACAATTCTATATAATAAGGACTATAAATCAAATAAATAAACAATGAAACTATAAAAGACTTTTTCATGTATGCCCCTCATTATGGGATAACAATGACAATTCAATCAATTTCCTTGAATATCACAAATTTGTGGCCATAATATCACAAATCTATATCAAATATAAATCAATACCATCTGCCGACACCTGGCAGCCCGAGCTTGGATAGAAGCCACCCCCGTTCCCTTAAAACAAAAGTTTTAAAACTAAAACAAATATCAATACGAGCCCTCATATCCAAACCCCAATGCAATGGACATCAGTACTGAGTCAACCGCCGTAGCGGTAAATTGTTTGGAAGTAGTGTAGGATTACCCGCCTACAACGGTCAATTGGCGGAATTAACCGTCCGCGCGGCACCCGGCCAGGTCAAAGCCTCTAATGGGCAAATAATGAACAATGTCTACTTCCTCACAATGATGGTGTCCAAAAACAATAATTAATTTTCCAATAAAATATTTGAATAAAAAAATACATTTTAACCTATATATCAAAAGGCAATAATGTATCTATCTCGTTACATTTAACAACTAATCCATGAATAAGCATTATGGCTAATATCAACTTGGCATCTAATTACATAAAGTTGTAACACAGAGATATAATCAAAGAAGTTTAACAAGATATCATAAAAGCTCCATTGCAACAACTAATAAAATCAAATGTAGGTATAAATGACAATGGAATGAAACATAGATTAATGTACATACCTCGATAAAAAATCAATACAGATGATTTTCTAGAGTTTCCAATCCACGATGATCAGTTAACACCTAAACAAAAGAGATATATTTTAATGTCCTACACAAGTCATAATACGTCATAACCCATGATATGAAAATCCAACCGTTAAGAGTTTTTTTTTACAATCACCTAGTTATTAGTAGTATTTTTTTTCAATAAGTTCTATTTGTAGGTAATCTATGTTTCTATCTTAATGTTTATACCATTAATTTTGTTAGATTGACATATATTAATGTAATTCAATTATACTATTATACTCCTCTTAATTATGATCTACGCTCATATTAATGGAGAAGAAACCACCTTAATTATATATAAACTATAGTATGGGCTGAAATGTATTATATATTATCAAGGTTTTAATCCTTCGCATCACAACCAAATAATTAACAGATACTTCGAATTTAATTAATCCATAGATGGAAAAAAATACTAATCCATCTATATTTTTTTAACTATCTGATTTCTGCATGACAAAAATAGAACCAAAAATTTTCTATGATCTTCATTATACAAGGGGACCTCGACTCTAAAGAAATCATTGTTCTTAATGATGAAAAGCCGAAAACGACGACGACATTATAAACGTCAACTTTGACTGCGTGGAGTTCATATATAGATTAATCCGACCAGATACTTGATAGTTGTTCAAAATATAAAAACGTTAATTACAAACAAGAATTATCTTTGTCGGCAATACTGTTCTTGATCCAGACTTTGCTTCTACACCACCCGAACTTCCACCACCATTGCTTATTTACCCACGAAGGTTGAACACGGGAAGAAGAGGCTTACTCGCCAAGTGGATTCGTATTGGATTAAAAAACTCGGTAGTTTGGTTAAGGGTGTGAGAGAGGATCGATTGACGTATATATACTCGCCGCAACCCTATAATAGTCGTGGAACCATCGCACGCACAAGCCGTTATTATCATATAAGCATTATCCTTTTTTAAAAAAACAACATTGCCGTCCGTCTTTAGATATAGATTCATGGCCGTTTCTTTAATTTGTATTTATATATTTTTTTTCATTTGAAAAGTTAGGTTACGGTTTTATCCATTCCGATTTTATTTATCAATTTTCCTTTTCCTTTTTTTTTGAGTTTGTTGCAACGATCTTGTTTTGCACGATTGTGTTTTTTTTATACATATATTTGTTTCTTCTTTCGAATTGTAATGTAGTTTTTTTTCCGTTATATTATATATATTTATATAAGACACCCTATTATCAATCTATTTAATTCCTATATTTAAATTTTGTTTTTGCACAATGCCCCCTTTAAAAAAATGGATATTACAACTCTACTCCCCTTAAAAAGAATTCCGTCCCCGAAATTCTAAAGACATACCTAACAATTCAGGATATTTCTCTCGAACTTCATCCTCAAGTTCCCAAGTGGCTTCTCTATCTGAATGGTTGTGCCAAGCAACCTTTACCATCTTGATAATCTTCCTTCGAAGTTGATGTTCTTGACGATCAACAATGTGTGAAGGGCACTCTTCATACGATAAATTTTTATGAACCTCGACAGGCTCATGATGAATATGATGAGATGGATCATGAATGTACTTCTGCAACATGGAGACATGGAAAACATTATGAATATGTGAATACTGAGGTGGTAATGAAATGCGGTAGGCTACCTCGCCTACCCTATCCAACACCTCAAAAGGACCAATGTATCTTGGACTAAGCTTTCCCTTTCGTCCAAATCTCAAAACACCACGGGTCGGAGAAATCTTAAGAAACACATGATCACCAACCGCAAATTCTAGTTCTCTGCGACGGTTATCCGCATAGCTCTTTTGTCTACTTTGAGCTATCAATAGCCGCTTTTTAATCAAGTCGATCTTATCAGCACACTTTTGCACGAGTTCCGGTCCGAGCAATCTTCTTTCACCAACCTCGCTCCAACAAAGCGGAGATCTGCATGGCCTCCCATAGAGAGCTTCATACGGAGCCATTCCAATGCTAGCCTGATAACTGTTGTTATAGGCAAACTCAATGAGCGGAAGATTCTCATCCCAACTTCGAGCATAATCCAAAGAACATGCTCTAAGCATATCCTCGAGAACCTGAATAGTTCTTTCGGATTGACCATCTGTCTGAGGATAAAATGCAGTACTAAACTTCAGCTTTGTACCGAAAGCCTCCTAAAGTTTTTTCCAAAATCTTCCTGTGAATCTTGGATCTCGGTCAGAAACAACAGAGACAGGTATACCATGAAGCTTCACAATATTATTCATGTATAAATTTGCTAAACTAGCAACTGACTCCTTTTTCTTCATTGGCAAGAAATGGGCAGATTTCGCCAATCTATCCACGATTACCCAAATAGCATCACAATGAGTTGCATCGGTCTTCGGAAGAACCATCACAAAGTCCATAGTGATGTGTTCCCATTTCCATTCCGGAACCTCTAACTGCTCCAAAAGTCCAGCTGGTCTTTGATGCTCAGCCTTAATTTGCTGACACACCAAACAACGAGAAATGAATTCTGCAATCTCCTTCTTCATATTTTTCCACCAAAAATTTCGTTGGAGATCCTTATACATTTTTGTACTTCCCGGATGTACAGTGAATTTAGAGCGATGAGCTTCATCCAAAATCTCTTGCTTCAACTCTGCCTGTGAAGGAATCCATAAGCGATTCCTGAATCTGATGCCACCATCTGGAGCAATGAAGAATTCTGAATTCTCTCCTTGACTCTTTTCAGCTAAAACATGGTACTCAGGATCTTCCTTTTGAGCTCTCAATACTTTCTCTACTATTTCAGAATGTATCTGGATGCTAGATAAGGTAATCTTGTCATCTTCCTTGAAAGGATTCCAAGAAACAAAATCATCAATCAACTTCCACTTTTTGATCATCAAGCTAGCCGACAATGCATAGCCCTTTCGGCTCAAAGCATCAGCCACCGCATTCGCTTTACCTGGATGGTAAGTAATGGAGAAATCATAGTCTTTAAGAAATTCCATCCATCTCCTTTGCCGCATATTCAAGTCTTTTTGAGAGAATAAGTATTTGAGGCTTTTGTGATCAGAGAAGACCTCAAATTTCTCACCATAAAGATAGTGACGCCATATTTTTAATGCAAAAACTACAGCACCAAGCTCTAGATCATGCGTAGGATAATTCCTTTCATGAATTTTTAGCTGCCTTGAAGCATAAGCTACAACTTTTTCATTCTGCATCAACACACAACCCAAGCCATTCAGGGATGCATCAGTGTAGATGATAAAACCTCCATTACCTGATGGTAATGTCAAGACAGGAGCGGTAGTTAACCTCCTCTTCAATTCTTGGAAGCTACGCTCACATGCAGAAGACCATTCAAACTTGGTTCCTTTTCTAGTCAACTCGGTTAGAGGAAGTGAAATCTTCGAGAAATCACGAATGAATCTACGATAGTATCCTACTAAACCAAGAAAGCTTCTAATTTCTGTCACGCTCTGCGGTTGTTTCCATTCTGAGACTGCCTCAACCTTGGCTGGATCTACAGAAATCCCATCCTTGGAAATAATGTGCCCAAGGAACATGACCTTTTCCAACCAGAATTCACACTTGGAGAATTTAGCATAAAGTTGATTATGCCTCAGAGTCTCCAATACGATTCTCAAGTGCTCCTCATGTTGCTCAACACTTTGAGAATAAACAAGGATATCATCCACAAAAACAATGACGAATTGATCTAAGAATGGTCGAAAGACCCGATTCATAAGATCCATAAAAGCGGCAGGAGCATTAGTCAATCCGAACGGCATCACACAAAATTCATAATGCCCATAGCGTGTTCGGAAAGCGGTCTTCGAGATATCTTCTTCTCGAATCCTCAATTGATGATAGTCGGATCGCAAATCAATCTTCGAGAAGATCTTTGCTGATTGGAGATGGTCAAATAAATCATCTATCCGTGATAACGGATATTTATTCTTCACAGTCACCTGATTCAGCATTCGATAATCAATGCATAAGCGGAGAGATCCATCCTTCTTTCTAACAAATAAAACAGGTGCATCCCATGGTGACACACTGGGTCTGATAAATCCCAAGTCAAGCAACTCTTCAAGTTGCTTCTTTAATTCGGCCAGTTCAGCAGGAGCCATACGATATGGTGCCTTGGATATTGGTACCGTTCCAAGAACCAACTCAATAGTGAAATCAATCTCCCGCTGAGGTGGGGGTCCAGGCAATTCTTCTGGAAAAATATCAGGAAACTCTCGAACAACGTCGAGATCTGGTAAAGATACGGTTGATGGCTCAACCCTGATAATACTGGCAAGATAGGCTTCTCGCCCTTTCAAGATCATGCGATGTGCCTTCATGGCAGAAATAATGCACCGCTCAGAGGTTGCACCATGCCCTTTAATAACGATCCCAGGGAACTGATGGCTTGCAACTATCACCCTTTTCTTACAGCAATCAATAATACAATGATATCGGGAAAGCCAATCCATCCCAAGGATAATATCAAAATCTGTCATCTTCATGACAATGAGGTCACTAGGCAGCTCATGACCCTCAATTATCAATGGAGCGTCTTGAATATAGTCCAATGCTTTCACACTTCCCCCAGTAGGTGTGATAACTATCAAATCAATATCTAAAAGTTTTGGTTTGGCGTCCATACTTTTTACTAGTACATCCGAAATAAAGCTATGTGTAGCACCAATATCAAAAAGAATTTTCGCATGCAAATTAGCAATAAGAAGAGTACCTTCGATGACCTTGTCTTCCTTAGCAGCATTATCTCCAGTTGTGAGAGCATAAACTCGAGCCGGAACATTTGGCCTTTGATCTTGTCCTTGAGCAACGGGCTGTTTCCTAGGCTTCGGACAATCACGAACAAAATGTCCTTTCTCTCCACAGTTCAGACACTGGCCATTCTTGAGATAGCATTCTCCAGGATGGAAACGATGACAAAAAGAGCATTCAGGAATTCTACTATTTTGCCATGGCTTGGAGGCTTGCTTCTGCTTCTGAGAATTTTTGAAATTTTTGTTCCTCCCGAATCGATTATTCCGATCATTGCGCGGCTTCTCCTCCTTTCTTCGCAAGAAATCTCGCTCCATAGTTGTGGCGCTGGCTAGAGCATCCTCCATAGTCTTCAGCATACTGGAAAGGACCTTCGATCTTAAAGTAGGGTGAAGTCCCTCAATGAACTTCTGAGTCATACGGTACTCGTCAGGACATAGGTGTGGAGCATACTTCAGTAAACGATGAAACTTGTTGTTATACTCAGCAACGTTCAGATCTCCCTGCTTCAGATTAATAAACTCTTGCTCCTTGATCAACTGCAAGTGTATCGGAATATAGTGCTCGCGGAAGAGTTTAACAAACTCATCCCACAGAATAATCTCTCCTTTTTCAAATTTCCGCAACTGGCAACTGGTCCACCAGTCCTTAGCAGGACCCTTCAGTTGATGAGTAGCGAAGGAGACCTTGCTAAGATCCGGACATCTGATTGCATCAAACAATTTTTCTGTCTCCTCCAGCCATCGGTCTGCTACCTCAGCATCCACAATACCGTCAAAGCTAGGCGGGTTCACCTTTAAGAATCTCTCAAAGGTGACATCATCACGACGCTCCTCACGAATACGCCTTTCTTTTTCAAGACGCCTCTCGCGACGTCTCTGATCCCGGTCCTTGCTCTGATGGTGATCAGCTTGATCACGAATAAACTGGGAGAGCTCCTCGACCGTCTTCATTAATTTGGCATTCTGGGCTGCCAAATCCATGGAGCGACGACTCCGCTTACGATTCGAGACGGTCAACATCTACAAATACCGACGATCAATTAGTCAGGCTATTCCAAACATAATCTATAATTATTCTAAGTCATCCTAAAATTGGATAATATTCCTCTAGTCTTCCATTTGGCTCTGATACCACGTTGTCACGTCCCGGACCTCGAAACATGGGAAACATTGCGGAAGTATCCCAAAACAATGAAAATATTTTTTTTCGAGTCCAAGAGCGAGACAAAACTCAATAATCCATTAATAACTTTCAGAGTGCCATACATAATGGAAGAATAAAGGAACTTAACCAATAAATAAAGACTCATCGAGTCTGAATTACACAATAAAATTAAATAAGTCTATCCGTACAATGACTTAAGAGGATAGAAAATATCAAAGACTCTTCAATCCAGCTGATGGACAACCCTCCCGCTTTCCTCTAAGCTGAAAGGTTAAAAATCAATATTAGTCAAACGAATTTGACTAAGTATATACCAATAATTTATGAGACATACCATCATAACCATATACTATGAGTAAAAAAATTACGATAACAATTCTATATAATAAGGACTATAAATCAATAAATAAACAATGAACTATAAAAGACTTTTTCATGTATGCCCCTCATTATGGGATAACAATGTCAATTCAATCAATTTCCTTGAATATCACAAATTTGTGGCCATAATATCATAAATCTATATCAAATATAAATCAATACCATCTGCCGACACCTGGCAGCCCGAGCTTGGATAGAAGCCACCCCCGTTCCCTTAAAACAAAAGTTTTAAAACTAAAACAAATATCAATACGAGGCCTCCTATCCAAACCCCAATGCAATGGACATCAGTACTGAGTCAACCGCCGTAGCGGTAAATTATTTGGAAGTAGTGTAGGATTACCCGCCTACAACGGTCAATTGGCGGAATTAACCGTCCGCGCGGCACCCGGCCAGGTCAAAGCCTCTAATGGGCAAACAATGAACAATGTCTACTTCCTCACAATGATGGTGTCCAAAAACAATAATTAATTTTCCAATAAAATATTTGAATAAAAAAATACATTTTAACCTATATATCAAAAGGCAATAATGTATCTATCTCGTTACATTTAACAACTAATCCATGAATAAGCATTATGGCTAATATCAACTTGGCATCTAATTACATAAAGTTGTAACACAGAGATATAATCAAAGAAGTTTAACAAGATATCATAAAAGCTCCATTGCAACAACTAATAAAATCAAATGTAGGTATAAATGACAATGGAATGAAACATAGATTAATGTACATACCTCGATAAAAAATCAATACAGATGATTTTCTAGAGTTTCCAATCCACGATGATCAGTTAACACCTAAACAAAAGAGATATATTTTAATGTCCTACGCAAGTCATAATACGTCATAACCCATGATATGAAAATCCAACCGTTAAGAGTTTTTTTTTTACAATCACCTAGTTATTAGTAGTATTTTTTTCAATAAGTTCTATTTGTAGGTAATCTATGTTTCTATCTTAATGTTTATACCATTAATTTTGTTAGATTGACATATATTAATGTAATTCAATTATACTATTATACTCCTCTTAATTATGATCTACGCTCATATTAATGGAGAAGAAACCACCTTAATTATATATAAACTATAGTATGGGCTGAAATGTATTATATATTATCAAGGTTTTAATCCTTCGCATCACAACCAAATAATTAACAGATACTTCGAATTTAATTAATCCATAGATGGAAAAAAATACTAATCCATCTATATTTTTTTAACTATCTGATTTCTGCATGACAAAAATAGAACCAAAAATTTTCTATGATCTTCATTATACAAGGGGACCTCGACTCTAAAGAAATCATTGTTCTTAATGATGAAAAGCCGAAAACGACGACGACATTATAAACGTCAACTTTGACTGCGTGGAGTTCATATATAGATTAATCCGACCAGATACTTGATAGTTGTTCAAAATATAAAAACGTTAATTACAAACAAGAATTATCTTTGTCGGCAATACTGTTCTTGATCCAGACTTTGCTTCTACACCACCCGAACTTCCACCACCATTGCTTATTTACCCACGAAGGTTGAACACGGGAAGAAGAGGCTTACTCGCCAAGTGGATTCGTACTGGATTAAAAAACTCGATAGTTTGGTTAAGGGTGTGAGAGAGGATCGATTGACGTATATATACTCGCCGCAACCCTATAATAGTCGTGGAACCATCGCACGCACAAGCCGTTATTATCATATAAGCATTATCCTTTTTTAAAAAAACAACATTGCCGTCCGTCTTTAGATATAGATTCATGGCCGTTTCTTTAATTTGTATTTATATATTTTTTTTCATTTGAAAAGTTAGGTTACGGTTTTATCCATTCCGATTTTATTTATCAATTTTCCTTTTCCTTTTTTTTTGAGTTTGTTGCAACGATCTTGTTTTGCACGATTGTGTTTTTTTTATACATATATTTGTTTCTTCTTTCGAATTGTAATGTAGTTTTTTTTCCGTTATATTATATATATTTATATAAGACACCCTATTATCAATCTATTTAATTCCTATATTTAAATTTTGTTTTTGCACAATGCCCCCTTTAAAAAAATGGATATTACAACTCTACCCCCCTTAAAAAGAATTTCGTCCCCGAAATTCTAAAGACATACCTAACAATTCAGGATATTTCTCTCGAACTTCATCCTCAAGTTCCCAAGTGGCTTCTCTATCTGAATGGTTGTGCCAAGCAACCTTTACCATCTTGATAATCTTCCTTCGAAGTTGATGTTCTTGACGATCAACAATGTGTGAAGGGCGCTCTTCATACGATAAATTTTTATAAACCTCGACAGGCTCATGATGAATATGATGAGATGGATCATGAATGTACTTCCGCAACATGGAGACATGGAAAACATTATGAATATGTGAATACTGAGGTGGTAATGCAATGCGGTAGGCTACCTCGCCTACCCTATCCAACACCTCAAAAGGACCAATGTATCTTGGACTAAGCTTTCCCTTTCGTCCAAATCTCAAAACACAACGAGTCGGAGAAATCTTGAGAAACACATGATCACCAACCGCAAATTCTAGTTCTCTGCGACGGTTATCCGCATAGCTCTTTTGTCTACTTTGAGCTATCAATAGCCGCTTTTTAATCAAGTCGATCTTATCAGTACACTTTTGCACGAGTTCCGGTCCGAGCAATCTTCTTTCACCAACCTCGCTCCAACAAAGCGGAGATCTGCATGGCCTCCCATAGAGAGCTTCATACGGAGCCATTCCAATGCTAGCCTGATAACTGTTGTTATAGGCAAACTCAATGAGCGGAAGATTCTCATCCCAACTTCGAGCATAATCCAAAGAACATGCTCTAAGCATATCCTCGAGAACCTGAATAGTTCTTTCGGATTGACCATCTGTCTGAGGATGGAATGCAGTACTAAACTTCAGCTTTGTACCGAAAGCCTCCTAAAGTTTTTTCCAAAATCTTCCTGTGAATCTTGGATCTCGGTCAGAAACAACAGAGACAGGTATACCATGAAGCTTCACAATATTATTCATGTATAAATTTGCTAAACTAGCAACTGACTCCTTTTTCTTCATTGGCAAGAAATGGGCAGATTTCGCCAATCTATCCACGATTACCCAAATAGCATCACAATGAGTTGCATCGGTCTTCGGAAGATCCATCACAAAGTCCATAGTGATGTGTTCCCATTTCCATTCCGGAACCTCTAACTGCTCCAAAAGTCCAACTGGTCTTTGATGCTCAGCCTTAATTTGCTGATACACCAAACAACGAGAAATGAATTCTGCAATCTCCTTCTTCATATTTTTCCACCAAAAATTTCGTTGGAGATCCTTATACATTTTTGTACTTCCCGGATGTACAGTGAATTTAGAGCGATTAGCTTCATCCAAAATCTCTTGCTTCAACTCTGCCTGTGAAGGAATCCATAAGCGATTCCTGAATCTGATGCCACCATCTGGAGCAATGAAGAATTCTGAATTCTCTCCTTGACTCTTTTCAGGTAAAACATGGTACTCAGGATCTTCCTTTTGAGCTCTCAATACTTTCTCCACTATTTCAGAATGTATCTGGATGCTAGATAAGGTAATCTTGTCATCTTCCTTGAAAGGATTCCAAGAAACAAAGTCATCAATCAACTTCCACTTTTTGATCATCAAGCTAGCCGACAATGCATAGCCCTTTCGGCTCAAAGCATCAGCCACCGCATTCGCTTTACCTGGATGGTAAGTAATGGAGAAATCATAGTCTTTAAGAAATTCCATCCATCTCCTTTGCCGCATATTCAAGTCTTTTTGAGAGAATAAGTATTTGAGGCTTTTGTGATCAGAGAAGACCTCAAATTTCTCACCATAAAGATAGTGACGCCATATTTTTAATGCAAAAACTACAGCAGCAAGCTCTAGATCATGCGTAGGATAATTCCTTTCATGAATTTTTAGCTGCCTTGAAGCATAAGCTACAACTTTTTCATTCTGCATCAACACACAACCCAAGCCATTCAGGGATGCATCAGTGTAGATGACAAAACCTCCATTACCTGATGGTAATGTCAAGACAGGAGCGGTAGTTAACCTCCTCTTCAATTCTCGGAAGCTACGCTCACATGCAGAAGACCATTCAAACTTGGTTCCTTTTCTAGTCAACTCGGTTAGAGGAAGTGAAATCTTCGAGAAATCACGAATGAATCTACGATAGTATCCTACTAAACCAAGAAAGCTTCTAATTTCTGTCACGCTCTGCGGTTGTTTCCATTTTGAGACTACCTCAACCTTGGCTGGATCTACAGAAATCCCATCCTTGGAAATAATGTGCCCAAGGAACATGACCTTTTCCAACTAGAATTCACACTTGGAGAATTTAGCATAAAGTTGATTCTGCCTCAGAGTCTCCAATACGATTCTCAAGTGCTCCTCATGTTGCTCAACACTTTGAGAATAAACAAGGATATCATCCACAAAAACAATGACGAATTGATCTAAGAATGGTCGAAAGACCCGATTCATAAGATCCATAAAAGCGGCAGGAGCATTAGTCAATCCGAACGGCATCACACAAAATTCATAATGCCCATAGCGTGTTCGGAAAGCGGTCTTCGAGATATCTTCTTCTCAAATCCTCAATTGATGATAGTCGGATCGCAAATCAATCTTCGAGAAGATCTTTGCTGATTGGAGATGATCAAATAAATCATCTATCCGTGATAACGGATATTTATTCTTCACAGTCACCTGATTCAGCATTCGATAATCAATGCATAAGCGGAGAGATCCATCCTTCTTTCTAACAAATAAAACAGGTGCATCCCATGGTGACACACTGGGTCTGATAAATCCCAAGTCAAGCAACTCTTCAAGTTGCTTCTTTAATTCAACCAGTTCAGTAGGAGCCATACGATATGGTGCCTTTGATATTGGTACCGTTCCAAGAACCAACTCAATAGTGAAATCAATCTCCCGCTGAGGTGGGGGTCCAGGCAATTCTTCTGGAAAAATATCAGGAAACTCTCGAACAACGTCGAGATCAGGTAAAGATACGGTTGATGGCTCAACCCTGATAATACTGGTAAGATAGGCTTCTCGCCCTTTCAAGATCATGCGATGTGCCTTCATGGCAGAAATAATGCACCGCTCAGAGGTTGCACCATGCCCTTTAATAACGATCCCAGGGAACTGATGGCTTGCAACTATCACCCTTTTCTTACAGCAATCAATAATACAATGATATCGGGAAAGCCAATCCATCCCAAGGATAATATCAAAATCTGTCATCTTCATGACAATGAGGTCACTAGGCAGCTCATGACCCTCAATTATCAATGGAGCGTCTTGAATATACTCCAATGCTTTCACACTTCCCCCAGTAGGTGTGATAACTATCAAATCAATATCTAAAAGTTTTGGTTTGGCGTCCATACTTTTTACTAGTACATCAGAAATAAAGCTATGTGTAGCACCAGTATCAAAAAGAATCTTCGCATGCAAATTAGCAATAAGAAGAGTACCTTCGATGACCTTGTCTTCCTTAGCAGCATTATCTCCAGTTGTGAGAGCATAAACTCGAGCCGGAACATTTGGCCTTTGATCTTGTCCTTGAGCAACGGGCTGTTTCCTAGGCTTCGGACAATCACGAACAAAATGTCCTTTCTCTCCACAGTTCAGACACTGGCCATTCTTGAGATAGCATTCTCCAGGATGGAAACGATGACAAAAAGAGCATTCAGGAATTCTACTATTTTGCCATGGCTTGGAGGCTTGCTTCTGCTTCTGAGAATTTTTGAAATTTTTGTTCCTCCCGAATCGATTATTCCGATCATTGCGCGGCTTCTCCTCCTTTCTTCGCAAGAAATCTCGCTCCATAGTTGTGGCGCTGGCTAGAGCATCCTCCATAGTCTTCGGCATACTGGAAAGGACCTTCGATCTTAAAGTAGGGTGAAGTCCCTCAATGAACTTCTGAGTCATACGGTACTCGTCAGGACATAGGTGTGGGGCATACTTCAGTAAACGATGAAACTTGTTGTTATACTCAGCAACGTTCAGATCTCCCTGCTTCAGATTAATAAACTCTTGCTCCTTGATCAACTGCAAGTGTATCGGAATATAGTGCTCGCGGAAGAGTTTAACAAACTCATCTTACAGAATAATCTCTCCTTTTTCAAATTTCCGCAACTGGCAACTGGTCCACCAGTCCTTAGCAGGACCCTTCAGTTGATGAGTAGCGAAGGAGACCTTGCTAAGATTCGGACATCTGATTGCATCAAACAATTTTTCTGTCTCCTCCAGCCATCGGTCTGCTACCTCAGCATCCACAATACCGTCAAAGCTAGGCGGGTTCACCTTTAAGAATCTCTCAAAGGTGACATCATCACGACGCTCCTCACGAATACGCCTTTCTTTTTCAAGACGCCTATCGCGACGTCTCTGATCCCGGTCCTTGCTCTGATGGTGATCAGCTTGATCACGAATAAACTGGGAGAGCTCCTCGACCGTCTTCATTAATTTGGCATTCTGGGCTGCCAAATCCATGGAGCGACGACTCCGCTTACGGTTCGAGACGGTCAACATCTACGAATAGCGACGATCAATTAGTCAGGCTATTCCAAACATAATCTATAATTATTCTAAGTCATCCTAAAATTGGATAATATTCCTCTAGTCTTCCATTTGGCTCTGATACCACGTTGTCACGTCCCGGACCTCGAAACATGGGAAACATTGCGGAAGTATCCCAAAACAATGAAAATATTTTTTTTCGAGTCCAAGAGCGAGACAAAACTCAATAATCCATTAATAACTTTCAGAGTGCCATACATAATGGAAGAATAAAGGAACTTAACCAATAAATAAAGACCCATCGAGTCTGAATTACACAATAAAATTAAATAAGTCTATCCGTACAATGACTTAAGAGGATAGAAAATATCAAAGACTCTTCAATCCAGCTGATGGACAACCCTCCCGCTTTCCTCTAAGCTGAAAGGTTAAAAATCAATATTAGTCAAACGAATTTGACTAAGTATGCACCAATAATTTATGAGACATACCATCATAATCATATACTATGAGTAAAAAAATTATGATAACAATTCTATATAATAAGGACTATAAATCAATAAATAAACAATGAACTATAAAAGACTTTTTCATGTATGCCCCTCATTATGGGATAACAATGTCAATTCAATCAATTTCCTTGAATATCACAAATTTGTGGCCATAATATCATAAATCTATATCAAATATAAATCAATACCATCTGCCGACACCTGGCAGCCCGAGCTTGGATAGAAGCCACCCCCGTTCCCTTAAAACAAAAGTTTTAAAACTAAAACAAATATCAATACGAGGCCTCCTATCCAAACCCCAATGCAATGGACATCAGTACTGAGTCAACCGCCGTAGCGGTAAATTGTTTGGAAGTAGTGTAGGATTACCCGCCTACAACGGTCAATTGGCGGAATTAACCGTCCGCGCGGCACCCGGCCAGGTCAAAGCCTCTAATGGGCAAACAATGAACAATGTCTACTTCCTCACAATGATGGTGTCCAAAAACAATAATTAATTTTCCAATAAAATATTTGAATAAAAAAATACATTTTAACCTATATATCAAAAGGCAATAATGTATCTGTCTCGTTACATTTAACAACTAATCCATGAATAAGCATTATGGCTAATATCAACTTGGCATCTAATTACATAAAGTTGTAACACAGAGATATAATCAAAGAAGTTTAACAAGATATCATAAAAGCTCCATTGCAACAACTAATAAAATCAAATGTAGGTATAAATGACAATGGAATGAAACATAGATTAATGTACATACCTCGATAAAAAATCAATACAGATGATTTTCTAGAGTTTCCAATCCACGATGATCAGTTAACACCTAAACAAAAGAGATATATTTATGTCCTACGCAAGTCATAATACGTCATAACCCATGATATGAAAATCCAACCGTTAAGAGTTTTTTTTTTACAATCACCTAGTTATTAGTAGTATTTTTTTCAATAAGTTCTATTTGTAGGTAATCTATGTTTCTATCTTAATGTTTATACCATTAATTTTGTTAGATTGAAATATATTAATGTAATTCAATTATACTATTATACTCCTCTTAATTATGATCTACGCTCATATTAATGGAGAAGAAACCACCTTAATTATATATAAACTATAGTATGGGCTGAAATGTATTATATATTATCAAGGTTTTAATCCTTCGCATCACAACCAAATAATTAACAGATACTTCGAATTTAATTAATCCATAGATGGAAAAAATACTAATCCATCTATATTTTTTTAACTATCTGATTTCTGCATGACAAAAATAGAACCAAAAATTTTCTATGATCTTCATTATACAAGGGGACCTCGACTCTAAAGAAATCATTGTTCTTAATGATGAAAAGCCGAAAACGACGACGACATTATAAACGTCAACTTTGACTGCGTGGAGTTCATATATAGATTAATCCGACCAGATACTTGATAGTTGTTCAAAATATAAAAACGTTAATTACAAACAAGAATTATCTTTGTCGGCAATACTGTTCTTGATCCAGACTTTGCTTCTACACCACCCGAACTTCCACCACCATTGCTTATTTACCCACGAAGGTTGAACACGGGAAGAAGAGGCTTACTCGCCAAGTGGATTCGTACTGGATTAAAAAACTCGGTAGTTTGGTTAAGGGTGTGAGAGAGGATCGATTGACGTATATATACTCGCCGCAACCCTATAATAGTCGTGGAACCATCCCACGCACAAGCCGTTATTATCATATAAGCATTATCCTTTTTTAAAAAACAACATTGTCGTCCGTCTTTAGATATAGATTCATGGCCGTTTCTTTAATTTGTATTTATATTTTTTTTTCATTTGAAAAGTTAGGTTACGGTTTTATCCATTCCGATTTTATTTATCAATTTTCCTTTTCCTTTTTTTTTTGAGTTTGTTGCAACGATCTTGTTTTGCACGATTGTGTTTTTTTATACATATATTTGTTTCTTCTTTCGAATTGTAATGTAGTTTTTTTTCCGTTATATTATATATATTTATATAAGACACCCTATTATCAATCTATTTAATTCCTATATTTAAATTTTGTTTTTGCACAATGCCCCCTTTAAAAAAATGGATATTACATGTTGCTTCCCCCTTTTTTTAAGGTTCTGGCGCAAAGCCGCCTCTTCAAGAGGCGGCTTTTGCTTAGAGCCGCCTCTTGAAGAGGCGGCTTTGGTCTAAAGCCGCCTCTTGAAGAGGCGGCTCTTACTTAACCAAAGCATAAGCCGCCTTATCTATGATAGTTAATAAAAAAAATAATCCCGACCGCATACAGTTAATATGTTTAACAAGTTCCCCCCACACGAATTTTCCTCCCTTTTTCTCCCATCTTCTTCCCAGATAGATTTCTTCTCCACACCATCGTCTTCCTCCCTCCATCCAAACGTCCAACCTCCTCAACGGTCGTCGTTGGCCGACCGTTCCTCAACCGCCTCGAATCCCGTCACCACCTCCGGTGACGACACCCGCCTCTCTTTATATATAGCCGACGCGTCCTCCGGAGATCCAAATCCACCATTAGCCACATTCACCTCCCGAGTTCCGATGAGAAGCGGTCAAGTGACAGCCATCCGTATCTCCGACGTTGAGCGAGATCGAGGTTCAGCGTGATCGTCCGCCGCGCATGAGCCCCCGCGGTCCATCGTCGCTGCGTTGAGGTGAATACCCCAGGCGATCCAATCCCTTCGTCCACTGGTTTTCGAGGTTATATTCCTCTTCTCATCTCCTTCTCTTCTCCTCTACTTTCTCCGTTCTCTTCTTCATCCCTCTCTTCTTCGTTGTTTTTTTTAATCCAATCCCTTCATCTTCTGTGTCGTCGCATATCACACATTCCATCCACCTGTGTTAAGGTCCATTACATGAGAGGAATTTGCAATCGAGATCATCCGAGAATAGAACACTAATATTTGGAGCCACCGCATAGGCGTTCTCTGGATGCAAATCACTTGGACTGATTATAGAATAAGCACCGGAGATTTGAAGCGATTTTCTCTACTCTCGATTGTTTTTCATTAACCCTCTTACTTCTATTGAGGCCCGAGCCTGAGCTCGAGACATTTCTCAACTGCAGGTATCAAAATACCGCAATATCTGTGGACCCATCACCTGAAGTCGATCCTCGCAATCTCCTAGCATATGGACAACAAACGCCGCATGAATATGGTCGTGCAACCCTCGATCCTCGTCTGCAGTTTTGAACAATCTGGAGCTGAGAATCGCAACACCTGCAGCAAACATACAACTGCAGACGAGCATTTCCATCGATAGAGACCTATTTGACCCACCGCCGCTCAATTCCAGAGCACCATCCCAACCATTTGTACCTGCTCGATCCGAGACGCTCGCCGTCAACTCCGAGTTGCATCCCCTGGAGCCGATCATAGCACCTGAAAGGACGCAGATCTGTGCGTCACTGCTCTGAGAAGATCGCCCCGAAGAACACCGTCGAAGAGGGCTTGCAACAGCACCGTTGGATTGGAGCCGTTTGCAATCGTTCGATCTGCCGCACCGCTCAAGCTCACGCACGCGCGACGCACATGCGTGAGCAAATATCTTCGGCCATTTTTTCAAGCATACCCTCGGACAGGACATTTTGCGTCAGAGTTCTCCAAACGCTTTTGATATTACAAACAGATCCAACAGCATGTGCAGAGCACGTGGATTCTTGCAATAATTGTGCAACGACCCCTCCGGTTTCTAAATATTACACCTGCACTCCCCATTTTTCAGACTAATTACATGTATACTTATTTCAATCTATATACAGTATTAATTTTTTTTTTGAAAATTAAAAATATTTTCAATTTTTAACTAATCATTAAAAATACAAAAACTTATAACAAACTTCAAAATAACAAAAAATATCAAAACACTTTTAAAAATCTTATAAAATTACCTATAGAATATTTTATCATATTTTACATATTAAACCCAAAACAAAACAAAAATCAAATAATAAAACCAATAAAAAATACAAAATACATCAATCCACTTAGATGGAAAATGCACCAACACGACACTATAAGAGGATCCTTGGAGAATATCAAACAAAGAAAAGATATATAAACAGATGGAGCGACCAGGCCTTAGTGCCAACCCTACTTAATGTGGAAAAAGATGTTGTTTCTGTTGTTGATGTATGGAGAGTCAAGGACCTAATTAGGGATCGTCAGTATTTTTCAAACCATAGATCCCTCTTGTATCAACATAGTAATCTGGAAGATATTTTGGATCTAATATCGACATTTTTATAAAATTGCAAGCTTGGTCCGAGCTGCATGTTCAGCCCCAGAAATTAGATGGTTTCTAAAAAGATCTATGGATTCAATTAGAACGTATATCTATGTCATCAGCTGCAAACCAACAGTAAGTAGCCTTGTAATCATCCTGTAGAAAATATTTTTTTTCATGTTAAACAAAGACAAATGGTATAAAATGTGACTTAAATGGGAGGCCTGAATTCAGGCAAAGAATTCTTAGCAGCGATGGCAGGTAGAAGTGAAAGGGAATGATTGGATGTGAAAGATATGTACGGTATGTGTCCTACATATGTTCTTTTAGATTCAAGGAGATCAAGAGCCAATGACTGCCGGATTGAGCGATGGTGGTGTGGCCGTCTGGAGCGCCACCGAGCACCACGATGGTGGTACTATTGATGGACAATAACCCCTAGAGACAAAAGGTGTTAAGGTAAGTTGGTGGAGGGAAGAGGAGGGGAGGAGGGAGAACAACAATGGCATGGGTTTGTGAATTCAACAAGCAGGGATGATAGATTTTACATATATTTGACAGAATCCTTTATCTTTAACGATCAAATGTTTGGGAATTAACTGTTGTTAACAGATCAACCATGCATATAATAAACAATAATTATACCGATCCAATTGAACGGAAATAAAAGTGTTAAAGATCAATATCATTAACGTCATCCATTTCCAGTTCAATATCCGATTAAGATATGCAAACAGGAATCGAATAATCATACAGAAACAAATAAACGGGCGAGATCCAGAAAGGGGCAAGCAATAAATAAATTACGACAAACAAAATACAAGAAAGATAAGGTTAGATATCACCGAAGCGTCCATGAAATGGACTGTCCTTAGAGAGGATTTCGCCCCCACAATACTGGTGCGTTGGGTACTGGCGATCCGCTCCCAGGATACGACGGTTCACGGTCGTCGTCCGCGCACACCGACAAGACCGTCCTCGAAAGCACCTCCGAGAACTTCCAGCCGAGAAGAAACATGTCGCAGACGCGAGAGAGAGAGAGAGAGAGAGCGAGAGTGACGGCGGGTAGAGATTTCTTGCGAGTGAAGAAAAACGGTGTCGGGTGAGGGATATAAAAAGAAGGGCTCGCGTGCCCTAGCGCGCAGTCCCTTCGGTTTCCGAAAACGCCCCTCAACGGTCGTGTCCTTTCGGATTCCAAAACTGCGGCTAAGTCGAGCCGTTTGGATCAAGTCCGATTCCCAATGTGATCGTGATTAAATTAATTTATATGATTAATTTAATCGATCAGCCAAATGAAACCCGCAGCAAAAGTATCGAGATCCGAATTGACTCTCCCGAGCCCGAGCCCGAGCCCGAGCCGGTGCCGGTGCCGGTGCCGGAGCCGGAGACGGAGCGGAGCGGAGCGCGCACGCGCGCGTGTGTGGTCCTCCATTCCTCCTCTCTACTATTGCTACAAGAGCTTGGGGTGTGGACTCATATATAAGTCCACCAAAAGTTTAGATATCTAAGGTATGGTACTAAACTTCAACCCAAACTCAACCATTTTTCAAATTTGGGAATTCCCAACTTTCCCTCCAAAACATTTGGTTTCCCAATTGAAATCAAATTAATGCCATTTGTAATTAATAAGTTTCCCAATTTAAACCTAAGTACAAATTTTAATACAACAATCTCCCACGAATTCTCCAATTTGAAAAAGAGATTCAAAAAGATTTAAGATACTTCTTTCGGCTGTTCACACTTTGCTTTCAGTAAAGGTACCTTCCGGTTTGAACCTCTACCTGAGTTTACTACTTTCACTTTAAAAGGAACGAAGTGAACTACGTCTTGAACTTCAGACCTTAGTGTTAAAGTATACGGTAGAAACAACAAAGCGTTGTTCTTGGTGCAATCTTCAGGGTTGGTGTTCTTAAAGGCCATGCACTCTTATCCTGTTTCATTAGTGTATTCAGGACCCTCTTCCTTTAACTGCGGCCCACAGTAACACTCACATAGGTGGCGTTCTCCAAGGATGCACTGCTAACATCCTGCCCAAAGCTTGAACCCAATCAGAGCCTACGCTCTTCCTAAACTTGCAGCTTAAATGGCGCTCAGGCTTCCAGGAATAAGACAATCATGCTTACGCATTAAGATTAGAGTGCCAACCAGTCCTCCAAACAGCTTGTTATTACCACATTGAACCTACTTGTGGGAACTCCACTCAGATAGGTTGGGTTGCTACTGTAGAGGAACTCCCAATGGGTCTCAGTCCCATCCCAAGCCTAGACTTTAAGACTAAAGATCTATCAAGTCCCTTAGTCAACGGATCTGCCGTGTTGTCTTTGAATCCAACAAAATCCACAGCCAACACTCCTCGAGACACCAAATCCCTTAACGTCTTAAGTCTGATTTGTATGTGTCTCCTTGTTTTCTGATTGAACTTTTAACTCTTGATCTTGGCAATTGTGGTCATATTATCACAATGTACCGAGATCGCAGAAACAGGCTGACCTACCATGGGAATTTCAGACAGAAGTTCCCTTAGCCATTCAGCCTCAATTCCAGTGGTGTCCAAAGCACACAGCTCGGCCTCAAAAGTGGATCGAGCTAGAATGGTCTGCTTCACAGACCTCCAGGAGACTGCACCGCCTCCAAGGGTAAATACATACCCTGTAACACCATTACTCGCAGACTCCTCTATTTTCCCTATCCAGCTTGCATCACTGTATCCTTCTAGTACAGAAGGATGTCTACCATAATGCAAACTAAGGGAAATAGTTCCCTTCAAGTACTTCAGTACTCGATTCAGAGCCTCCCAGTGAGTACAGTCAAGACAGCTAGTGTATCTACTCAGCTTTGCAACCGAGAATGAAATATCAGGCCTCGTGTAATTTGCAAGATACATTAAACTTCCTATCACTTGTGAATACCTTAGCTGAGCTACAGGTACTCCACTTTTATTCTTAAACAGCGTTTTGGATGAATCAAAAGGAGTGCTTACAGCTTTGCAATCTTGATATCCAAATTTCTTAAGTACCTTCTCAACATAGTGAGATTGAGAAATTACAATCCCATCAACTGACCTTATCAGTTTGAGACCCAAGATCACATCAGCAACACCCATGTCCTTCATCTCAAACTTGCTACTCAAGAAAGACTTAATCTCATTAATAATCCTCATATGTGATCCGAACAACAATATGTCATCAACATATAGGCACAAGACAATACACTCATCACCTTTCACTTTGGAATAGACACACTTGTCGGATTCATGAACCTTAAAGCCACATGACAAAATAGTCTTGTCAAATTTTCCATGCCATTGCTTTGGTGCTTGTTTCAATCCGTAAAGGGATTTGACAAGCTTGCAAA
Source organism: Ottelia alismoides (assembly GCA_037367405.1). Lineage (NCBI taxonomy): Eukaryota > Viridiplantae > Streptophyta > Magnoliopsida > Alismatales > Hydrocharitaceae > Ottelia > Ottelia alismoides. The sequence goes on along the minus strand of JAZKJV010009767.1, from coordinate 453,866 downwards.
CCTTTCCCTCATTCCCAGGAGTCACAAGCCCATCTGGTTGATCCATATAGATCTCTTCCTCAAGATCGCCATGCAAGAAGGCGGTCTTCACATCCATTTGTTGGATAGAGAGATCATATACAGATGCCAGTGCTATGAGCATCCGGATTGTGGTCATCCTAGTCATAGGAGAATAGGTATCAAAATAATCGATACCTTCCTTTTGCCTAAAGCCCTTGGCAACTAATCTGGCTTTGTATTTTTCAATTGATTCGTCAGTTCTAAGCTTTCTCTTAAACACCCACATGCACCCAATAGTAGAGCACCCTTTGGGTAAATCAACCAACCCCCAAGTTCCATTAGCCATAATGGAATCCATCTCAGATTTGATGGCTTCCTTCCATTGTTTTGCTTCAGATGAAGCCATGGCTTCCTTGTAACTTGGTGGATCACCCTCGATCTGGTAGACAACGAAGTCGCTACCCAGATCCTTGGCTATCCGAGGTCTTTTACTCCTCCTTGGCTCAATCTCTTTAGAAAGATCATTTGGTTCAAGTTGAGTCTCAACCCCCACATTCGTCATCCTTTCCACTTGATCTGTAATAGATCCTGATGTAGAGGCGCCCTCAATGGTCAGATTCTGAGGAATTCCAGTCTTCAATGGGAAGACATCCTCAAAGAAGGTAGCATCACAGAGTTCAACAATAGTGTTGACATCTATGCCCGTTATCTCGGACCGAATTACCAAGAACCTATATGCATAGTTATTTTCCAGGTAACCTAAGAAGACCGCATCAACAGTTTTAGGACCAAGTTTCTTTCTCTTGTGTTATGGGACTAAAGCCTTAGCGAGACAGCCCCACACTTTGTTTCCTATTTCTCCAAAGTTCAAAGGAACATTTTTCCATATGTCTCGGAGGAACCCTATTTAGAATATGGCAAGGCGTATTCAAGGCTTCTCCCCACATATAGGTTGGAAGTCCAGAACTCTGTAGGAGAGCATTGATCATGTCAGTTAAGGTTCTATTTTTCCATTCTGCTATCCCATTTGATTGCGGTGAATATGGGGCCGTAACTTCATGAACTATGCGAAAAGATTTGCATTGTTCATCAAATAAGTTAGAGGTATATTCACCTCCTCTATCTGACCTAAGGCGTTCAAGCATTTTTCCTTTTTGTGTCTCAGCCTCATTCTTAAATATACGAAATTTCTCTAAGACTTCATCCTTGGTTTTCATTAGATATACATAGCAGTATTTATTGTCATCATCTATAAAGGTGATAAAGTATTTCTTATTGTCTCGGATCAACACACCATTAAACTCACAGATATCCGTATGCACTAGATCCAAGATCGCACTATCTCTAGAGACAGACTGAAAAGACTTCCTAGGTGTCTTAGCTTGCACACAGATTTCACATTTTTGAGTTTTATCAATAGTGTGTTTAGGGATCAACTCTAAATTCATCATTCTTTTAATTGAATTTAAGTTTACATGTCCCAATCTAACATGCCACAGATCACAAGATTCTAGATTATTCACAACATGAGAAACAGAACTAGAACATTCAGTACTCAAAACATTCATTTCATTAATGTTTACTGAATCACATCTAATTCTAAATAACAAATCAAAATCAGCCAAATAGCCTTTTCCATAAAAAAATGCCATGTCTCAGAATGACAACTTTATTACATTTAAAGTTTAACTCAAAACCATTTCTAACTAAGATAGAGCCAGATAACACATTCTTCTTGATGTTTGGAACATGCAGCACCCTGTGCAACGTCCAGACACGTCCAGAGGAGAACCTCAAGTTGACTTGTCCCAACCCTAGCACCCTGGCCGCAGAATCGTTCCCTATCTTCACAGTCCCACCGCTGCAGGTCTGATAAGAAGAAAACAACGTTCTGTCAGAACATATATTTACATTGGCTCCCGTATCCACGAGCCACTCATTTGGATCATGGATATGGTATAGTTCAGGTTTTACAGAGACATACCCCTCGCTAGCCCCGAGTCCCACAGTGATCATGTTCACTTGTGGACTCCCGTCTGCAGCCTTAGGTTGAGCCTTCAAGGACGGGCAGTCCTTCTTCCAATGGCCAACCTGATTGCAGTGCCAGCAGGGTTTATTCTTTGCCTTTTTCTGGATCTTGTCCTTTGGTTTCATTTTATTGTTATTAGGACCCTTTCCTTTCTTATCCTTACCCTTCGAGGTCATGAAATTGACCTTAGCCTGAATATCAACAGGAAGCACAGGTTTTTGTTTCCTGTGTTCCTCCTCTATGGCAATTGCCACCATCAAGTCATCCATAGAAATCTTCCCCTTTCTGTGTTTCAGGGTCATACCGAAGTCTTCCCATGACTTAGGGAATTTTTTTATGATGCATATGACCTGAAACTTCTCTGGAAGTTTCATTTCGGCATCTTCTAAACCATGGAGCAGGAGTAAAAACTCGTGTGCCTGTTCAGAAACAGACTTTCCCTCGGCCATGGAAAACTTCAAAAACTTAGCTACGGAGTATTTCTCAATACTGAGGTCTTCGGTATTATACTTCCGATCCAAGTCTTCCCATAGCCCCTTCGCAGTCTGCGTGGACGAACAGTATACGTCAAACAACGTGTTGGACAGAGCCAACAAGATGCAACCATGACATATACGGTCGCGTTCCTTCCACGCAGATTGCGTCTTCTGGCTATCGGGTGAGGGGTTTTCCATCTCCACCGTAGGACAGTCGGTTTCAAGCATCGAGATTAACCCTATGGTGGTTAACCAGATCTTCATCCGTTGTTGCCAACGCTTAAAGTTCTGTCCACCAAATTTTTCAGGCATACCCGTCATATCTACCCTCGATTTAAACAAAGTTTCCGACATAGTTTTATAATCGGTTCCCGAAATCCTCTCTAAGATTTTTGTTAACAGGATCAACCATACATATAATAAACAATAATTATACGGATCCAATTGAACGGAAATAAAAGTGTTAAAGATCAATATCATTAACGTCATCCATTTCCAGTTCAATATCCGATTAAGATATGCAAACAGGAATCGAATAATCATACAGAAACAAATAAACGGGCGAGATCCAGAAAGGGGCAAGCAATAAATAAATTGCGGCAAACAAAATACAAGAAAGATAAGGTTAGATATCACCGAAGCGTCCATGAAATGGACTGTCCTTAGAGAGGATTTCGCTCCTACAATACCGATGCGTTGGGTACTAGCGATCCGCTTCCATGATACGACGGTTCACGGTCGTCGTCCGCGCACACCGACGAGACCGTCCTCGAAAGCACCTCCGAGAACTTGCAGCCGAGAAGAAACAGGTCGCAGACGCGAGAGAGATAGCAAGAGTGACGGTGGGTGGAGATTTCTTGCAAGTGAAGAAAAACGACGTCAGGTGAGGGATATAAAAAGAAGGGCTCTGATGAATCTCGTATTCATCATGCTAAAAGCCACATATTAAACCCCTGGCTTAAGCAATCCAATAAAAATCACATATAATTTTTTGTTTTTATCTTGTACTACATTGTGTATAAATTCACCATTAATTTACTGTATTTAATTTCCCTTATTTTTCTTGTAATTATTTTATCTTCAGAAACCCCTAGAAATGAGATAGGAAAATTATGTATAAATCACTGACCACTAAAAAGACTAAAAAAATACAAAAACAACTCAAAACCGCAAAATCGGTATTTTTATCCCCTTAAAAATACCCCCAAATATACGTTTTGTACAAATGACCTCTTTTGGCTTTTTGACCAACATGAAAGTTGTAGATCTCGTCGAGACGAGCAACTTTCATGTTTTGACTTTTTCCAAATTCTGCCTCTAACTATTTCTTTTATAATTTTCTTTGTATTTTTATTCTGAATTTTCTCATTGGGCCACGTGGCGCCCTCTGGGCCGCCCACGTGGCCCGCTCCTCTTCACGCCACCCGGCGGCCTCCTGGGCCGTTGGATCATTCCAACCCCGCCTTCATCTGAGTCGTCCGCCTCCGCTTCATCCCCAGACCGTCGGATCAAGCCCCTGATAAGATCTCGTCCACACACTCCCGCCCAAACCTCAGCCATTTTATCTCAATCCCTATCCTACGGCTTCCCGTGCGCCACGTCGCCCCTCCACCTTCCACCGTTAGATCTCCTCCATCAATCAATCCTGACCGTTCCCTCGCGCCTTAACTTCAGCCGTGCGATCAGATCCTTGGATCTGATCACAACCCCCCACTCGCCCTCCTATCCCAGCCGTTGGATCAAGGGATCCAACGGCTCCACCATCGTCTCCTTCCTCCGGTCGGGTCTCTCTCCAGACGTTACGACACGCGAGCCCATCGCCCCCTTCCATTTCTAGCCGACGCCTCAACCACCACCCCCTCGACATAACGTCACCAATCTCTTCCCCGTTCTTCCGCCATCCTCGCGCGTCACCCACCATGCACATCCATTATCCCCCTCACCATTAACGCCCCATTCAAAAACGGTCCTCCACCATTGTAACCGCCGGATGCCTCCGCCGATTTAAACCCTCGCCCGCCACCAATCTAAGGGGTCCACCATTTTTGGCTCCAACCTTAGCCTCCTCCGCCCCTCCGGTGACAGCGGAGGGGCGGAATGTGGAAGCGAAGATGGGTTTTTGCCGGTGTTGACCCACGGCGGTGCTCCGCCATGTCTAGGTGGTTCCAGCCACCACTGAGCTCCGTGCACCGACCACGCACGCTGGGCGACGACTAGAGTTCCACCGGAGCTCGATCACAGGCCATAACCTCCGCCAACTCCTCGCTCCGGCGAGGAGACTTTTTCTTTCCATTTTCTTCGATTTATTCCATCACCCTCACCCACTGCCCTCTTCGTCTAATCAACCCATCAGCTCCGCCTGACCACCTACATCTTCGCCCCATCTCCTCCTTCCTCCAAAACCCCCTCGCCCTTCGACCCAACTTCTCCGCCTTCACGGCGGAGGACTCCACTGAGCCACTGCCTTCTCCACCTCCGACGGCTCCCCATCTCACTCCACTCGCTCCACTTCACATCACGATCGCTTCGGCTATAACTGACCAATGAAGATATCTTCAATAGCCGGACTTCCGGTCGGAGCACCTCCAAGATCTCCTCCTCCGACGACCGTGCCTCGCCTAGCAGCTCCAGACAGCATCGGAGCGCCGCCTCGGCCCCAGGACCTTCGCCTTACCTCCAGTGAGCTACCTCGACCATCATACGACCTCGGGAGGCGAGGCGGAGCCAGTTGCAGGTCGCCGGATCCCCGCCTCCTCCGGTGACCTGCGGAGGAGCACGAGGAGCAGGCACCGTCCGATCATCAGGGTCGGACGGTCACGATAAAGACACGTGGAGGACCCGAGCCTCATCCCCGACCTACAGGCTCGGGTCCTCCAAACCTCAAGCCAAACCTCCTGAAGATGCCACGTGTCCCGAACCTGCGTTTGGTCCCGAGCCTAGCCCTCGCATGCGTAGCACGTGAGGTGCTGGGAATTTTGCATGAACGACCCTGCACCTTTAAGGAATTACATTTTGGTCTCCATGCACGTGCTCCATGTGCGTGCCTGGGTAAATTACAGGGACGCCCTCCAGGTTTTCAGAAATTACAAAAAGACCCCTGCGCGCATTGGGAAAATTGCATTGGGCTCCAGGCGGTTTTCTTTATTTGCATTTAGATCCTTCCAGAGATCTAAATACAATATTTATCCCTTTATTTTATTGCATTTCTATTACAATTATGCCCTTGCACTGTTTTTAGCATAACTTGAGAATCGTAGGTCCAAATTGCATGATTTTAGTGTCGTTTTGATCCTTATTTTGTCCTCTACATTGTAGCATACTTATTTGTCTCATTTGACACTCTTTTAATTAAAGTGAATTTTTATGTGCTAATTGGGACCATGCTCTACTTGTCTTGCTTGATTTGATGACCGATTTTTAATGATGTGTTCAAATAATTTCATTTTATATTGCGTTGCTCGCATTTTAGGGTATAATTCTGACATTCTATTCATCATGCATTTTCTCTTGCATATTCATCCATGCATCACTTTATAACTTGCATAAAAACAAAATAAAAAAATGCATACATCCTAGCATCGCCTTGTATTTTGCATAATTTGCATGTGGACCTGAAATTGAGATTAAATCGCATTGAGCTTCATGAATCAAAATTCAATACTCTGAATTAGGCAGTCGTGTCCCTGTGTTCGACCTTGGTAGACTTGCCAAGTAAAATATTCCACAACATTCAAAGTCTGTGGTTTTTGCTGAACCAAATTCGTCTCCTGTACTACGGTATAATTCCACTTAATTATAGAGGCGAATTTGACGTTCATCAAATGGCGCCGTTGCCGGGGATACGGCTTTGCTTAATTTTTGAATTTTTATTTTTTTAATTATTTCAAAAATTTTTAGGTCCTCATCATTTCTTTGCATATTATTTGCTGATTTAATTTTTCTGAGTTTCTAACTTTTCTCTTTTGCAGCAGGGCCCATGAAAATCGGGGACGCCTGGTAGTCATAGAGGCGCGAAGTCGGGAGCTTCCACTGAAGAGGCCGCAAAAGAAGTCGTGAAGAAATTCTACGATTTTTATCAGTCAAATTGCATTGCATATTGTAAAAAAAATATTGCATCTGCATATTTATTTTCAATATTGCATATTGTACTAAAAAAAATCCCCTCCCCCCCTCACACCCACACACACCTACACTACACATGCACATACTCACCCCCACCCTCCATGTATATTTCATTCTCTCTCTCTCTCTCTCTCTCTCTCTATCTATTCTTCACGAATCCCCCCCCCCTCCCCTCATCCTTATACCATACACATCCCCCTAACACGGTCCTTACTTCGGCTATTTGTAGCCTAAGTATAGGGGGGACCTACCTATTCATCCCTCCCTTGTTCTGTCCTCTTGTGCTTAGGCAGAATTTGGCCTTAGTATAGGGGGACCCCCCCTCTTCAGTTCCGCTATATTACCCTGTACTTGAACCGAGCCTTGACTTCATGGCACTTGTGCTATGAGGACATAGCAAATTTTAAGTATAGGGGGGTATACTGTATATTATTGTATATTACTTTAGCCTTAGCTCGCATTAAAACTTTTTAAAATTTTATTTTTCGGGCTAGGTTTTTGGTAACCTTGGGAACTGAGTAAAAACCTATAAAAATTAAAAATTGAGGGATTCATTTTTGACTAAAACCCATAAAAATTTGCAAAAGATAAAAATCACACAAAAATTCTTTGACCTAAGGAGTTGGTGTATTCCTGACACATTCACATTCACTCAAGGCTTGAGGATTTTGAGGACACTGGATTTCTGTGATCTTGAGAGTCTGAGTTAACATGCCATAGTCATTAGGTTTTCATGACTTAAATATCCACACTCCTCTGGTTTGAAAGATTTGAGTGCTATATTGCACTCTTCATCTCTACCTTCAAGAAAATATGATCGGCACAGTCACTTCCACAATTGCATGATTGATGAGCTGAGATGAGATATCACTTGAGGAACTATGACCAGAGATTTGAGTTTAGACCCGATCTAATGATATTCGAGGATGGGATAAAGTTAATGAAGGCTTCAGAAAACCTGAGTGTCAGCAAAACCCTAGCCAGTATGTGAACAAGAATCATATGCTATCTCTTTGATATTTACCTAAAAGTGCCAGGGTGTAATGAAATTTAAAGGAACTTGTTGATCAGTGTGCGCCAATCTCTTGGTAAAAGCAGTGGAGCTAGCCAACAAAAGAAATGAAATGTCAAAGAAAAGCTCTAAGTCCAAAGTCAAATTCCAAATGAGCGTCCACCAATGGCGAGCGCTCCCAAACATTTTTCAAAGTGTCCACTTGGACCAAGCGCTAATTAGGACCAAGGAGTCGGGCTGACACCACAAAAAAGGCCCTGCATCGTAAGCGATACAAGTCTGGGTGTCGAAGGTATCTTAGATATTCAGAAAAGACACACCCCGGTGTATTCCCAGAAAAACAAGTGCAGACGACTCCAACTCTCTTGACGGACACATTGATCAACAAAATATACATGTGTTGAGTAAAAGGCACTCGAGAGGCCCCTTGTTCCAATGTGAGGGTGAGAAAAATAGACACAATCCTATTACCTCCATCATCTGGCCATCCATATACATTTCAAGTCTGATGAACTAATGAGACGGTTGACTGAAGCAAGAACAGACTTATTCCCTAGCATTGAGGATTAGGTCTAGAGGAGAGTCTTTGGGACTGGAACTTTGAGTGATGCATCGACTCGGCTCTCATGAAAGGCAGTACACTAAATGTCATATCCTTATACTATATGTACAAAAAGAGAGTCTGATAATCAGAGAAGTTGGATTCCTTCTGACTAAGGCTTGGATAAACCCAGAATTTTAGGATCACTTAGGTCAAGGGTCTTCGAAAGATCAAGCCTTGTAAATTTTCATGCGCACTGTCAGGAATTAATCCGACTCCTTCATTCTTTAGATGCTCGAGTACGTGCATGGTTTAAGTATAGGGGTATGATGAATCTCGTATTCATCATGCTAAAAGCCACATATTAAACCCCTAGCTTAAGCACTCCAATAAAAATCACATATAATTCTTTGTTTTTATCTTGTACTACATTGTGTATAAATTCACCATTAATTTACTGTATTTAATTTCCCTTATTTTTCTTGTAATTATTTTATCTTCAAAAACCCCTAAAAATGAGATAGGATAATTGTCTATAAATCACTGACCACTAAAAGACTAAAAAACAAAAACAACTCAAAACCGCAAAATCGGTATTTTTATCCCCTTAAAAATACCCCCAAAATACATTTTGTACAAATGACCTCTTTTGGTTGTTTGACCAACATGAAAGTTGTAGATCTCGTCAAGACGAGCAACTTTCATGCTGACTTTTTTCCAAATTCGGCCTCTAACTATTTCTTTTCTAATTTTCTTTGTATTTTTATTCTGAATTTTCTCATTGGGCCACCCACGTAACCCGCTCCTCTTCACGCCACCCGGCGGCCTCCTGGGCCGTTGGATCATTCCAACCCCACCTTCATCTAAGACGTCCGCCTCCGCTTCATCCCCAGACCGTCGGATCAAGCCCCTGATAAGATCTCGTCCACACACTCCCGCCCAAACCTCAGCCGTTTGATCTCATTCCCTATCCTACGGCTTCCCGTATGCCACGTCGCCCCTCCACCTTCCACCGTAAGATCTCCTCCATCAATCAATCCTGACCGTTCCCTCGCGCCTTAACTTCAGCCGTGCGATCAGATCCTTGGATCTGATCACAACCCCCCACTCGCCCTCCTATCCCAGCCGTTGGATCATGGGATCCAACGGCTCATTTCTAGCCGACGCCTCAACCACCACCCCCTCGACGTAACGTCACCGATCTCTTCCCCGTTCATCCGCCATCCTCGCGCGTCACCCACCATGCACATCCATTATCCCCCTCACCATTAACGTCCCATTCAAAAACGGCCCTCCACCATTGTAACCGCCGATGCCTCCGCTGATTTAAACCCTCGCCCGCCACCAAGCTAAGGGGTCCACCATTTTTGGCTCCAACCGCCTCCTCCGCCCCTCCGGTGACAGCGGAGGGGCGGAATGTGGAAGCGAAGATGGGATTTTGCTGGTGTTGACCAACGGCGGCGCTCCGCCGTGTCTAGGTGGTTCCAGCCACCACTGAGCTCCGTGCACCGGCCGCGCACGCTGGGCGACGACTAGAGTTCCACCAAAGCTCGATCACAGGCCATAACCTCCGCCAACTCCTCGCTCCGGCGAGGAGACTTTTTCTTTCCATTTTCTTCGATTAATCCATCACACTCACCCACTGCCCTCTTCGTCTAATCGACCCATCAGCTCCGCCCGACCACCTACATCTTTGCCCCATCTCCTCCTTCCTCCAGAACCCCCTCGCCCTTCGACCCAACTTCTCCGCCTTCACGGCGGAGGACTCCACTGAGCCACCGCCTTCTCCACCTCCGACGGCTTTCCATCTCACTCCACTCGCTCCACTTCACATCACGATCGCTTCGGCTATAACTGGACCAATGCAGATATCTTCAATAGCCGGACTTCCGGTCGGAGCACCTTCAAGATCTCCTCCTCCGACGACCGTGCCTTGCCTAGCAGCTCCAGACAGCATCGGAGCACTGCCTCGGCCCCAGGACCTTCGCCTTACCTCCAGTGAGCTACCTCGACCATCATACGACCTCGGGAGGCGAGGCGGAGCCAGCTGCAGGTCGTCGGATCCCCGCCTCCTCCGGTGACCTGCGGAGGAGCACGAGGAGCAGGCACCGTCCGATCATCAGGATCGGACGGTCACGATAAAGACACGTGGAGGACCCGAGCCTCATCCCCGACCTACAGGCTCGGGTCCTCCGAACCTCTAGCCAAACCTCCGAAGATGCCACGTGTCCTGAACCTGCGTTTGGTCCCGAGCCTAGCCCTCGTGTGCGTAGCACGTGAGGTGCTGGGAATTTTGCATGAACGACCCTGTACCTTTAAGGAATTACATTTTGGTCTCCAAGCACGTGCTCCACGTGCGTGCCTGGGTAAATTACAGGGACGCCCTCCAGGTTTTCAGAAATTACAAAAAGACCCCTACGCGCATTGGGAAAATTGCATAGGGCTCCAGGCAGTTTTCTTTATTTGCATTTAGGTCCTTCCAGGGACCTAAATACAATATTTATCCCTTTATTTTATTGCATTTCTATTACAATTATGCCTTGCGCTGTTTTTAGCATAACTTGAGCATCGTAGGTCCAAATTGCATGATTTTAGTGTCGTTTTGATCCTTATTTTGTCCTCTACATTCTAGCATACTTATTTGTCTCATTTGACACTCTTTTAATAAAAGTGAATTTTTATGTGCTAATTGGGACCATGCTCTACTTGTCTTGCTTGATTTGATGACCGATTTTTAATGATGTGTTCAAATTGACTCTAATTTCATTTTATATTGCGTTGCTCGCATTTTAGGGTATAATTGTGACATTCTATTCATCATGCATTTTCTCTTGCATATTCATCCATGCATCACTTTATAACTTGCATAAAAACAAAATAAAAAAATGCATACATTCCTAGCATCGCCTTGTATTTTACATAATTTGCATGTGGACCTGAAATTGAGATTAAATCGCATTGAGCTTCATGAATCAAAATTCAATACTCTGAATTAGGCAGTCGTGTCCCTGTGTTCGACCTTGGTAGACTTGCCAAGTAAAATATTCCACAACATTCAAAGTCTGTGGTTTTTGCTGAACCAAATTCTTCTCCTGTACTACGACATAATTCCACTTAATTATAGAGGCAAATTTGACGTTCATCAAATGGCGCCGTTGCCGGGGATACGGCTTTGCTTAATTTTTGAATTTTTATTTTTTTAATTATTTCAAAAATTGTTAGGTCCTTATCATTTCTTTGCATATTATTTGTTGATTTAATTTTTCTGAGTTTCTAACTTTTCTCTTTTGCGGCAGGGCCCATGAAAATCGGGGACGCCTGGTAGACATGGAGGCGCGAAGTCGGGAGCTTACGCTGCAGAGGCCGCAAAAGAAGCCGTGAATAAATTCTAGGATTTTTATCAGTCAAATTGCATTGCATGTTGTAAAAAAACATTGCATCTGCATATTTATTTTCAGTCTTGCATATTGTACTCAAAAAAATCCCCCCCCCCCTTACACCCACACACACCTACACTACACATGCACATACTCACCCCCACCCTCCCTGTATATTTCATTCTCTCTCTCTCTCTCTCTCTCTCTCTCTCTCTATCTATCTATCTATTCTTCACGAATCCCCCCCCCTTCCCCTCATCCTTGTACCATAGACATCCCCCTAACACAGTCCTTACTTCGGTTATTTGTAGCCTAAGTATAGGGGGACCTACCTATTCATCCCTCCCTTGTTTTGTCCTCTTGTGCTTAGGCAGAATTTGGCCTAAGTATAGGGGGACCCCCCTCTTCAGTTCCTCTATATTACCCTGTACTTGAATCGAGCCTTGGCTTCATGGCACTTGTGCTATGAGGACATAGCAAATTTTAAGTATAGGGGGGTATACCGTATATTATTGTATATTACTTTAGCCTTAGCTCGTATTTTTAAAACTTTTTAAAATTTTATTTTTCGGGCTAGGTTTTTGGTAACCTTGGGAACTGAGTAAAAACCTATAAAAATTAAAAATTGAGGGATTCATTTTTGACTAAAACCCATAAAAATTTGCAAAAGATAAAAATCACACAAAAATTCTTTGACCAAAGGAGTTGGTGTATTCCTGACACATTCACATTCACTCAAGGCTTGAGGATTTTGAGGACACTGGATTTCTGTGATCTTGAGAGTCTGAGTTAACATGCCATAGTCATTAGGGTTTTCATGACTTAAATATCCACACTCCTCTGGTTTGAAAGATTTGAGTGCTATATTGCACTCTTCATCTCTACCTTCAAGAAAATATGATCAGCATAGTCACTTCCACAACTGCATGATTGACGAGCTGAGATATCACTTGAGGAACTAGGACCAGAGATTTGAGTTTAGACCCGATCTAATGATATTCGAGGATGGGATAAAGTTAATGAAGGCTTCAGAAAACCTGAGTGTCAGCGAAACCCTATCCAGTATGTGAACAAGATTCATATGCTATCTCTTTGATATTTACCTAAAAGTGCCAGGGTGTAATGAAATTTAAAGGAACTTGTGAACAAGATTCATATGCTATCTCTTTGATATTTACCTAAAAGTGCCAGGGTGTAATGAAATTTAAAGGAACTTGTTGATCAGTGTGCGCCAATCTCTTGGTAAAAGCAGTGGAGCTAGCCAACAAAAGAAATAAAATGTCAAAGAAAAGCTCTAAGTCCAAACTCAAATTCCAAATGAGCGTCCACCAATGGCGAGCGCTCCCAAACATTTTTCAAAGTGTCCACTTGAACCAAGCGCTAATTAGGACCAAGGAGTTGGGCTGACACCACAAAAAGGGCCCTGCATCGTAAGAGATACAAGTCTGGGTGTCGAAGGTATCTTAGATACTCAGAAAAGACACACCACGGTGTATTCCCAGAAAAATAAGTGCAGACGACTCCAACTCTCTTGATGGACACATTGATCAACAAAATATACATGGGTTGAGTAAAAGGCACTCGAGAGGCCCCTTGTTCCAATGTGAGGGTGAGAAAAATAGACACAATCCCATTACCTCCATCATCTGGCCATCCATATACATTTCAAGTCTGACGAACTAATGAGACGGTTGACTGAAGCAAGAACAGACTTATTCCCTAGTATTGAGGATTAGGTCTAGAGGAGAGTCTTTGGGACTGGAACTTTGAGTGATGCATCGACTCGGCTCTCATGAAAGGCAGTACACTAAATGTCATATCCTTATAATATCTGTACAAAAAGAGAGTCTGATAATCAGAGAAGTTGGATTCCTTCTGACTAAGGCTTGGATAAATCCGGAATTTTAGGATCACTTAGGTCAAGGGTCTTCGAAAGATCAAGCCTTGTAAATTTTCACGCATACTGTCAGAATTAATCCGACTCCTTCATTCTTTAGATGCTCGAGGACGAGCATGGTTTAAGTATAGGGGGTATGATGAATCTCGTATTCATCATGCTAAAAGCCACATATTAAACCCCTGGCTTAAGCAATCCAATAAAAATCACATATAATTCTTTGTTTTTATCTTGTACTACATTGTGTATAAATTCACCATTAATTTACTGTATTTAATTTCCCTTATTTTTCTGTAATTATTTTATCTTCAAAAACCCCTAAAAATGAGATAGGATAATTGTCTATAAATCATTGACCACTAAAAAGACTAAAAAAATACAAAAACAACTCAAAACCGTAAAATCGGTATTTTTATCCCCTTAAAAATACCCCCAAAATATATTTTGTACAAATGACCTCTTTTGGCTTTTTGACCAACATGAAAGTTGTAGATCTCGTCGAGACGAGCAATTTTCATGTTTTGACTTTTTCCAAATTCGGCTTCTAACTATTTCTTTTCTAATTTTCTTTGTATTTTTATTTTGAATTTTCTCATTGGGCCACGTGGCGCCCTATGGGCCGCCCACGTGGCCCGCACCTCTTCACGCCACCCGGCGGCCTCCTGGGCCATTGGATCATTCCAACCCCACCTTCATCTGAGTTGTCCGCCTCCGCTTCATCCCCATACCGTCGGATCAAGCCCCTGATAAGATCTCGTCCACACACTCCCGCCCAAACCTCAGCCGTTTGATCTCATTCCCTATCCTACGGCTTCCCGTGCGCCACGTCGCCCCTCCACCTTCCACCGTTAGATCTCCTCCATCAATCAATCCTGACCGTTCCCTCGCGCCTTAACTTCAGCCGTGCGATCAGATCCTTGGATCTGATCACAACCCCCCACTCGCCCTCCTATCCCAGCCGTTGGATCATGGGATCCAACGGCTCCACCGTCGTCTCCTTCCTCCGGCCGGGTCTCTCTCCAGACGTTACGATACGCGAGCCCATCTCCCCCTTCCATTTCTAGCCGACGCCTCAACCACCACCCCCTCGACGTAACGTCACCAATCTCTTCCCTGTTCATCCGCCATCCTCGTGCGTCACCCACCATGCACAACCATTATCCCCCTCACCATTAACGTCCCATTCAAAAACGGTCCTCCACCATTGTAACTGCCGGATGCCTCCGCCGATTTAACCCCTCGCCCGCCACCAATCTAAGGGGTCCACCATTTTTTGCTCCAACCTTAGCCTCCTCCGCCCCTCCGGTGACAGCGGAGGGGCGGAATGTGGAAGCGAAGATGGGTTTTTGCCGGTGTTGACCCACGGCGGCGCTCCACCGTGTCCAGGTGGTTCCAGCCACCACTGAGCTCCGTGCACCGGCCGCGCACGCTGGGCGACGACCATAGTTCCACCGGAGCTCGATCACAGGCCATAACTCCGCCAACTCCTCGCTCCGACGAGGAGACTTTTTCTTTCCATTTTCTTCGATTTAATCCACCACCCTCACCCACTGCCCTCTTCGTCTAATCGACCCATCACCTCCGCCCGACCACCTACATCTTCGCCCCATCTCCTCCTTCCTACAGAACCCCCTCGCCCTTCGACCCAACTTCTCCGCCTTCACGGCGGAGGACTCCACTGAGACACCGCCTTCTCCACCTCCGACGGCTCCCCATCTCACTCCACTCGCTCCACTTCACATCACGATCGCTTCGGCTATAACTGACCAATGCAGATATCTTCAATAGCCGGACATCAGGTCGGAGCACCTTCAAGATCTCCTCCTCCGACGACCGTGCCTCGCCTAGCAGCTCCAGACAGCATCGGAGCGTCGCCTCGGCCCCAGGACCTTCGCCTTACCTCCAGTGAGCTACCTCGACCAGCATACGACCTCGGGAGGCGAGGCGGAGCCAGGTGCAGGTCGCCGGATCCCCGCCTCCTCCGGTGACCTGCGGAGGAGCACGAGGAGCAGGCACCGTCCGATTATCAAGATCGGACAGTCACGATAAAGACACGTGGAGGACCCGAGCCTCATCCCCGAACTACAGGCTCGGGTCCTTCGAACCTCTAGCCAAACCTCCTGAAGATGCCACGTGTCCCGAACCTGCGTTTGGTCCCGAGCCTAGCCCTCGCATGCATAGCACGTGAGGTGTTGGGAATTTTGCATGAACGACCCTGCACCTTTAAGGAATTACATTTTGGTCTGCAGGCACGTGCTCCACGTGCGTGCCTGCGTAAATTACAGAGACGCCGTCCAGGTTTTCAGAAATTACAAAAAGATCCATGCACGCATTGGGAAAATTGCATAGGGCCCCAGGCAGTTTTCTTTATTTGCATTTAGGTCCTTCCAGGGACCTAAATGCAATATTTATCCCTTTATTTCATTGCATTTCTATTACAATTATGTCCTTGCACTGTTTTTAGCATAACTTGAGCATCGTAGGTCCAAATTGCATGATTTTAGTGTCATTTTGATCCTTATTTTGTCATTTACATTCTAGCATAGTTATTTGTCTCCTTTGACACTCTTTTAATTAAAGTGAATTTTTATGTGCTAATTGGGACCATGCTCTACTTATCTTGCTTGATTTGATGACCGATTTTTAATGATGTGTTCAAATAATTTCATTTTATATTGCGTTGCTCGCATTTTAGGGTATAATTCTGACATTCTATTCATCATGCATTTTCTCTTGCATATTCATCCATGCATCACTTTATAACTTGCATAAAAACAAAATAAAAAATGCATACATCCTAGCATCGCCTTGTATTTTGCATAATTTGCATGTGGACCTGAAATTGAGATTAAATCGCATTGAGCTTCATGAATCAAAATTTAATACTCTGAATTAGGCAGACGTGTCCCTGTGTTCGACCTTGGTAGACTTGCCAAGTAAAATATTCCACAACATTCAAAGTCTGTGGTTTTTGCTGAACCAAATTCGTCTCCTGTACTACGACATAATTCCACTTAATTATAGAGGCGAATTTGATGTTCATCAGACTCGCATGCCCTAGCGCGCAGTCCCTTCGGTTTCCGAAAACGCCCCTCAACTGTCGTGTCCTTTCGGATTCCAAAACTACGGCTAAGTCGAGCCGTTTGGATTTAGTCTGATTCCCAATGTGATCGCGATTAAATTAATTTGTATGATTAATTTAATCGATCAGTCAAATGAAACCCGCAGCAAAAGTATCGAGATTCGAGATCCGAATTGACTCGCCCGAGCCCGAGCCCGAGCCGGTGCCGGTGCCGGAGACGGAGCGGAGTGCGCGCGCACGCACGTGTGTGGTCCTCCATTCCTCCTCTCTACTATTGCTACAAGAGCTTGGGGTGTGGACTCATATATAAGTCCACCAAAAGTTTAGATCTCTAAGGTATGGTACTAAACTTTAACCCAAACTCAACCATGTTTCAAATTTGGGAATTCCCAACTTTCCCTCCAAAACATTTGGTTTCCCAATTGAAACCAAATTAATGCCATTTGTAATTAATAGGTTTCCCAATTTAAACCTAAGTACAAATTTTAATACAACAGTAACTACTGCGGCCATGGTGTAAGTGTGTTTGTAAGGGTTCAAGGACAGTAACGATGAACACAAGGACGGTGTAATTGACAATGTTTATAGAGTTTGTGATGTAAAAAAACTCCATTTATTATTTTAACATTATTTTTAAAATTATAAATTTTTGATGTCACGTACATGTTTTTATATAAAATCTACAAGGTGTATTAATTATATATATACGCACACACACGATGCAGTATAGATAACATTTATTACTATGAAATACTAGTGAGATTCGGTTCGACACTTACGATTGGACAATACAAACAAAACTAGCAAAGTTATAGTTCAGGTTCTTTCAGCATCTATCCCTTCAAGTAGAAATCGGTGTACATATGGTTTCTATTTACATCAAAATGGTGCCAATTATTGCTAATATTGTCAAAATAGTTGAGAATGCAGAGGTAATAAGCTTGCTGCTTCCGTTTGATGGCGGCGGTGGAGAAAGAGTCGCAGTTGAGGAAAATGGTCCATATATACAGATACGCCCTTCTTTGCACAACCTTGGATTTCCAGTGACACTGTGACGATAATATTATGCATCAGTATATATGCAGCATCCACAGATATTATTCTATAAGAAAACCCAACAATTTCTTTTAATTTTAATGATTCAGAATCTGTAAGAGTATAGCATATATTAGAATGCACATAAACTATGTTTGAAAAAATGTGAAATCTTACTTACTTTACTATTACTGTGGTATTCTTGGTCAATGCGGATGGTACGCTGGAGAAATCATTATCTGCCAAGTTCCTAGCAAGGTAAAAAAGAAGAAGATTTAACTGCGGTCAAATGGAAGAAAATGGTGGAGAACTTGATCTGCAACAAATGCAAGGTGAAATGTACTTACAGAACTTGGAGATAAGGGAAATTGGCAAAGAATTCCGGAACACTTCCACTGAATGTGTTGTTGTGCAGATCTCTAATCATACGGCCATGCATGTGATTCAGAGAAATACTCAACTGTTCTTGTTTAAAGAGTTGATGATCTGAAATGGATTTGTTGGGAAACTCACATGGTTAGAAGAGCTTCCAATGCACTGAAATCAGGAATAGGTCCGGAGAGGCCATATCCACCTAAGTACCTGATCAAAGCATTCAGCAGTAACATGTAAGAAATTACTTTTGGCCTGTGGTTTGATGTATGTGGATCTTTTGCAATATAGACAGGCTGGTGCAGAACATCATCAAACACTATGACAAATTGGTATATGATAACAAATAATTTAAAATATCCATTGTCATGTATATTAAGAATCTTATTTATTGCAAAATCATCTTTTGTTCTTTTAATTTGCATTTGCTAAACTGTCATGTAATTATGGTTATTTCTATTTTCATTAAACTTTTCACTGCAACGATTGAACGAAGAAACACTATGGGAAAATTTGTCCGTAGCACTGTTTTGGAAATCTGTTTCTATATATTTATCTGTTGGTAAATATTATTCGTTCTGATTTTTTTTGTATACTTGAAGTTGGTATGACGAATGTGATATCCATCGTTATATCAAATATCAAGTGTCCACATATCAATGCTTATCCTTTGCTAAATGAACAAAATCTCTCTAAATTTTGAGTTAAAAATTTAGTAACGATGACAACTGATAAGGGTTGATATACAGACCGTCATTAATGACATAACCCCAAGCATGACTCTTGTCACTAGTTTCAAGTAAAAAACCCATTTTATAAAGAATAATACTTTTCATCATAAATTAAACACCCGACGATGCAGTGACGGATTTCAAAATAAAATCATGTGGCTGTAGTGAAGTCAACTTATTGCGAGCAACTAGTACAATATTCATTGTGAATTTCGAAACTAAATGCAACGAAAAATATCCGCTGTACTAATTTAACAACAAAAGATATGTCAAGGAACATTAAATATGTTGTCAACTTAGGTCAAATTTATTGCAGAGAAGGTGACAAACCTATACAAATGCTTGGTTATGATGCAAATGAGTTGAGTACTACTTTGCCTGCTGTGGTAATACGACTATTTCTTCCTCCAGTGTCATGGGGAAGGATTTCGCTTACACAATTAAAATCTTTATTGCATAATCGTTTATATAAAAGCTTAGAAACCATATATATTTCATTTCAGAAATGAAGCAAACTGCATCGTACGTACAACTTGGTGACACGAGGAGAGTCATCGGAATTGCATTTGATCCATTCCCAGTTATATTTGAGTGGGAGACATGGATCTCCCGTCCAGTTTCGGAGGATCGTGAAATTTCCTTGGAGCCATGCCAGTACTTCCACTGCATAAGAGAATCAATTAATCTCGAAGACCGAACAGTTAATTAAGTAGATTAATTGATTTCAGGTTAATTACTATTCCAGATTAGCGAGCAAGATATCTCCTGATAGAATATTTTGAGGTTAGAATATCGAAATAAAGAGATCAAATAAAACTGCTGCAAGTAGATAGAATCTCCTACTGTCTTTGCTGTTCGTCAGTCGATTAGAGAAGGCATAGATGTAAAAGATCTGCAGGCCGTTAATCAGCGGAGGAAGAGTAGCGTCAGCGGTTGCAGCCAGACCGAATACGCTGCTCCCTGAAGCGTTGGTGACGTATGGGAAATCCAGCACGCTTCCAGAAGGAACAGTGAGGACATCTGATATGGGTTTGGAATCCTGGTAAATTCTGAATGTTCTCCCCCCAGCAGCTTCTGCCATCTCCGTGAAGTACATGTTCAAGTAGATCTGCGATGAACTGGAGCCGATGTAGTCGGTTCGGATGATGAGAGTTTGGGATGCAGTAGGGAGTATACAGCTATCAAATAGCTTCAATGGAGGATTGTCCCCACTTGTGCTTGTACTCACAGCGGACACCCTACTGCTGTTCTGGATTTGAAATCTGGAGATGGCAATATTCGTGTAGTTCGTGAGCCACCAGCGATCGTAGGGGTCATCAGGGGACCTGTATTAGTGACGGCGGATATATTCAAATGGCTACCAAAAAATATTCATCCATTCGCTTATTGAAAAGAAAGTATAGTCGTGTGCATTAAGTGTCTGTCGACGGGGACTAGATGTTTTGCTGTAACTTCAGTTACACCAAATGTGATGTAATTGTTATTTCTTTGGCGACTTTGATTCCCAAAATCCAACTTATGGATTAGATGTTCCCACGTAATCTTCAAATTTCTCTCAAATATGATGTCATTCATTATTTTATTTTAATGGTGAAATGTCCGTTGACATTTGTTCATTAAAATAAAATATTAAAAGATATCAGATTTGAGCGAGTTCGGAGTGTGTGTATAGCAATAATCAAAGATTCAATTTATAAGGATGAATTTTAGAATTGAATTTGCAAAAAAGAAATAACTAACATAATCATAGGGTCTACAGCAGAGGATCGCGGCTTGCAATGTGTCTAGAACAGAGACAGAATCCCCTGCAACAGAATCCCCTGCTGTAATCGCTATTACGGCAGAGGTGTTTTAATCCCAGTTTATTTTCCTTTTGCTATTTGGATTTTGAAAATCCAACCTTATCTATTATATCTTCTACTAATATTCTACATATTCTAAAAATTTCACTTAAATCAAAGATCATTTACTATTTTACTTTAATGATCAAAGGTTCGGAACATTTAAGCAACTTAAATCCCATTTTTAAAAAGAACCGAATTTTTTACTGTTAAGATAAAATAGCAAATGATACCAGATTTGATCAAAATTTAAGACATATGTGTAAAATTTATGGAAGATATAATCCATAAGGTTGGATTTTTACAATGTAAATGCAAAAAATAGAGATTACAACAACTCTGTGGTAATCCATTACAGCAGAGGATCCTTTCTACATGAACAAGTGAAGGGATATAAACTTTTGGATGCAGATCGTCTGCAATACTGCAGACTCTGCAGTAACTGCTCGATCGAGCGGTTTGCACGAATTTACACTGTATGGGCCCACAAAAAATGCGAATTCGTGTGAGACGCTCGATCAAGATCGAGCGACTCCTATGATCCACAATTTTATTGCAGAGTCTACAGTATTGTAGACGATCCTCTCGCATGAACTTTCGAAAACAGATCATCTGCTGTGATTTCCCTTGCTGTAAGGTAGGGGATCCATCGTAAGCGAGATGGACGGTCCTGATAAGTGTCAGGGATAGCCAACTCCTTATCAGAGCCGTCCATCTCGCATCCGACTCCCCTGAAATCACTGCAGACGATCCTCTTGGTAAACTTTTAGAAATCACCCGGCAGACAATCGCGTGATTACCTGATTCTTTCTTGTGCACCGAAAGCGTAGGAGACGGGATTGTACAGGGCATAACTCGGATCAACCTTGTCATACATGGTGGATTCTAAGGTGGACACCTGTATGTAGGTCACGAATGGCTCCTGATCGTCGTAAAGCCTTCCCACGCATATGTCCGTCCTGTTCCTCCTCGTCTCGTAGATTATCGTGTAAGTAACGGTAGTGTCGATTTCGGTTTCCAC
Source organism: Ottelia alismoides (assembly GCA_037367405.1). Lineage (NCBI taxonomy): Eukaryota > Viridiplantae > Streptophyta > Magnoliopsida > Alismatales > Hydrocharitaceae > Ottelia > Ottelia alismoides. Next base: position 432,330 of record JAZKJV010009767.1, on the reverse strand, counting down.
TGTGAACCAGTCGTTGCCGTCGAACTGGAGCTTGAAGGAAGGCGGCTTTCCTCGCCGGTCGTAGTTGCCATAGCGGAACCTGGTCCTTACCATCACCTTTCTAGCTGCGGCGACGGGGATGGTGTAGCAGTTCTTCTTGTTCTTGGGGAAGGCCCTCAGAGTCTGAGGTTCCTTCTCCGATGTGGTGCGGGTCTCTCCCCCACGTACGTACTTGTCGTCACTCACCCATGACAGCTTGGTGATGTTGTTAAAATGCGGCCCTGCGCTCCCGCAGTCTATGTTCAAGATCTCTGCATCATCGCCCACAGCACGAATTGTAAGATGTTACACAAGCAAGTACCATGATAGAGATAAGAAATTGGAGCAGGAAGGTATTACCAGCGTAGGCCAAGTTGAAGAGGAAGACGAGAAGAAGAGGGAGAATGGTTGCACTCATGGCCATGCCACGATTCCGATCTCTGTTTCTGCTCACTTCTTCCCTGACGATACTTCACTACATACATATATTAGATAATGCCGCAATTGGATGGAAATTGCAACCGTTGACTCTGCCGATTTCTAACTCGCCGGAAAGGACCCTACCATGCAGCATAACTTCAACAGTCCATTGTCAAATACGATTTATATACGCAACATTTTTTTAATAATATTATTTTACCTTTTTAAGAATACCAGTTGTACTCCCAACTTCTTGTTGTTCTATGACTTGTGTCCCTCCGTTACTTTGGTCGTCAATAAATTGAACTTAACCATGATTATTTCAAACCATGATGAGATTAAGAGAGGCATAACTGTTCAAGCACTCCCTCCACCCACCCTCCTTTGGTCCATCCTCCTCCATCACATGTGTCCTCAAGCCTCCTCCTCCATCGTCACCTCCTTCGTCGGCATCGCCCTCGCGTCCTTTAGAACCCCTGCCCACCGCTACGCTGGTGTTTGGCATATTCAAGGTACTCGAGACAAACAAGTACGGCGTCATTGTCGAAGGCAATTGCGACATAGGCCAATTGAGGATCTCCTTGGACAATCACTACAAGAAACTAGACCTAAGACAACGAATAATTCGAATATTTACCATATTTTCTGATTAACAATGATTATTCGTTCTCAAATCATCTTGCGTACTTGTAATTAGCAACAAATGCTATATCCGTTGTTAAAAGTCCATATAACGATGATTTTTCCGTTGAATTACTCGTTAAAATTCACATTAATCGTTGTTGCCAAATTTAGCAACGATTTAAAGAACAAGTCAAGGAATAATCAATGTTATATGATTCGTTGTAAGGAATATAGCAACCAATATCATTATTCGATATGAATATAAAGAAGTAAACAATTAATAATATTCATTGTTATGTATTTAACTATGAATATAAAAACGAATATTAAACTATGCGTGGACTTAGGTCACTTTTCTTGTAGCAAGGAGGCATTAACGGTTGTCAAAGTACACGACGTAGACAACAACGGTACCTTATGCATTACGCTTGACATCCGTTGTGGCGTCGTAACTAGAACGTCTACATGTTTGAGAGGAGGGCATGCGATGTGACGTTGGAGGTGGTTGTGACACGATTGGGGGTGGAGTTTTGTATGAGAGAGCCCAGTGTGAGGTGGAAGGAGGAGGAAGGATATTATGGTTTAAATGTGCAACTTACATATTATTTAACAATAAAGATAACAGAGGTACCACATTGAAACTGCATGTATAGTATCCCTTGTAAACTCATTACAACTAGATTCTTTTACATATATGTATGAAGGAACTTACACAATTACACATTAACTCCTATCAACATTGTACTTTCAACCTTTGCCTTGTATACTAGATAATCTGAGGGCATATTCGGTTAGGGAATAGCCCTTTATTCTTGGGGCTATTCCCCGTCCGACGCCTATATTCTCTACCCTAGTGCTTTGGAACCCTCACCTCGATCGATCTGGCGAAATAAGGGCCATCGTCTAATCTCCCCATCCTCAATATCTCTCTTCTCTTCCACTACGGTGTGCTCCTCCTGTCCCCTGACGTTCCCTCTCATGTGATGCTTTCTCCAACCAGCCTCTCCTCTATCGTGCGTGGTCAGCTTTTGCTTCATACTTTACAAGTTGTCCTTGCTATATGTTACACGCAAATTTTGTCATGGAGCTCTTTACTCTCCTTCAATGGTGGTGAGTGGAGTGCTTAGCTATATAGACCTTTACACAACCTTCCGATATAGGTAATTGTTCATGCTGGATTTTAGAGGTTAATTAATTAAAATTGGATCAGGTGGATGATCGTAGGCTATTATTGATGTTGCATGACTTGATTTATTTTAAAATTATATGTTGAAGTTGTTTCTGTAGTAAAATTGGACTGGAATGAGCAATGCATATGATTTTATGCAAGGAATATGCCTAACTCTTGGGATTAGAATTGATTCTCTTTTGATGTGCAACATAGTTGGATCATTTCCTTGTGCTCTCGTGTGTGGATGTATATAAATGGATTTTGATTTCATGGTTCTGAGCTAAATTAATGCTTCTATGGCTTTTATTTGAATTTTTCAATATACCTTAGATGCTTTTCGAGCTTCCTTTCCCACATCTTGTGAGCATATTTGTTGTGGATGAGTTTGCACTTATATGATGTTTTTCGAGTCTTAAGGTCTCTATAAAGGTTTCCAATTTATGGCTTGATATATCTACGGACTTTAACACTTGATTCTTGAGTTGAGTTGAATATGCTCAGTTGTTTTTGTTTTGACCTTTGTTTATTGTTGATGTGGGAAACAACTACCGCTAGTGACGAGCATGGACTTATATGATTATTGTGGACTACTCACACCACTTGAATGCATTTGAAGTTCTGATCTACAATGGTTAGTTGATTTTATGCTTATGGGAAGCTTGTTGAGCTGATATGGTTGTGATTTTTTCTCTAAAAATGCACATTTGCTTTTCTAGAGATGAATCTGATTTAATTTGAAGGTTTATTTTGTGGTATCTACGGACTTTAGCATTTCACTTGATTTTCGAGCTGAATGTTCTTGGTTGTTCTTGTTTTTCGCCCTTGTTTGTTGTCTATGGGAAACAACCACTTGTTGGTGATTGGCTTCAACTCATATGATGTTTTGGCCATTGTATTCATTGGACCAAGGACGGATAGAGAGGGGGCAAGGAGGGGCAAGTGCCCCCCCCCCCCCTCCTGTTTTATGAAGAATGTATCGCACTTGGTTTAATTCTGTGGTAAGTTGGATTCTAAAAATAGAATCCAACTTTCACAAAGAATCGTAACTCTCTCTCTCTCTCTTCACTATCTTTCTCTTGTTTATCCCTTCTCTCCCATTCATTTTGCTCTTTTAGCATTTGGATAACTAAAAAAAGTATATGGCATCATTGCTTTTAAGGTATTGAAAATGTATAGTTTTTCAATAGCTAATATTATGTCTAACATTAAACTTTTAACTTGTTTAAAAAATAATTATATATTAACTTTATATCTTAATATATTTTTTAACAACTAAATAATAGTCTTGATTCAGTTATTTGGTCATATTATTTGACCAAAAATATCAGAACTTTTTTTAATTTCTCAAAAAAAATAATATGAGAAAAGTGAGATAATACTAATTAATAGTAAATAATATTTGCTTTGTTTCTAAAAAAGATAAAAATGATCGAATAAAAAAGAGTACGAAAGAAATAGTTCTAAATAGCTTATTCAACAATTTGAATCAAATGAATTTTATTGTCTCTATTCTGTATTTTTCAATAGAAAGAAGAAATATAAAGAAAACTCTATCGCATAGCCCTATGTATAAAAAAATATAACATGAATAGTTCAATGCTGAAAGTAATTTTTACTATGATAAAATTCAATCTAAATGGATTTCTACTATAAGCTATTGTTTGCAAAGCTTAGAGATATACAAAGATAAAATTTATAGAAATTATAGTAATTACAAATCTTGATTATATTATTTTTTAAATTTTATTTAGAAACTTAAAAAAGGATTTTTTTATTAGTAATTTTGCTCATTGAGACAGTTTTATCAAAGTTATACACATAATTTGTATTTTGTTAAGTTTTATTGAAATATATGATTGTACTTGTCAACATGTATAATAGTATAAGAAGAAACTATGCGATACATAAATGTGAAATGGTGATTGCATAATTTGATTATTATTGTCGCATGAGATATAAATTTTTTTGTTGTAATAAATTGTTACTTGCAAGTCAAGGAACCAATAATTCTACTTTGTTGCATTTAAAAATGGAAAGATATTTTTAAACCAGCGTGAGGTAATTTGATGAATAGTTATAACATGTTTTTTTATTGTACTTTTTTCATATGTTAATTATTATATTACATTAATAGATATATGATTATTTTTAATTTGTGCCCCCTCTGATATAATTTTCTGCCTCTGTCCCTGCATTGGACCATATCTCTAGTGTTAATTGCATTTACTTCATCTAGTATGCTTTGTTCGATCTAAACGCTTTCTTAAATTGGAAGAGATTGTTATTATTGCTCATGTCCATTATTCATTTACTTGTATGCTTGATGGGCTTCTATCATTTCTGACGTTAATTGCATTTAATTCTTCCAGTGCGCTTTGTTTGATCTAACTGAGTGATGTAAAAATCTTTCAGAATATTTTAAAAATGCATGCTTCAGTTCATTCAGCAAATATCAATTTGGAGAGCATTTGTTGTTATAGCTGCTACATTTATCAAATTGGAGAGCCATTTTTAGCATAACTGGCATTACAATCTTTAAAATTATGTATCATATTTCTGGTTGTTTTGGTTCTTTGTTCGAGGATTTGGATATATAATCGGGAAAATGTGGAAAGGTTTCATAATGTAGGAATCCATGGGCTCACAGGGCTTGGCTAAGATGTTGGATGTACATAATATCGAGGCTATTGTAAACTCGGAATGGTCTGCATTACAATTACGCAATTAGTCAATAACTTTGCAACACATTGCCCCCATCCATATTGATGTCATGGGAGGTGCGAGCTCCTTCAGTGTGCACATTGCTGACGACGAGTCTGCAGGACTTTGGGTGAAGTGGACCCCTAGCATGGATAAGTGTCTTATGCATCTGTTCAAATACCACTTCGACATAGGCCACTGGATCAAAGGGTCCTTCACACCGCGGGTCTAGCATAGCATCATAGTCCACTTCAACATGCAAATGGGAAAGAATTGGGACAAATCAAATTTAAGCTCCACAACTGGTGGAAGACAATAAAGAAGAACTATACCTCCTTCGTCCATCTGATGAGCAAGAGCAAGTGGGGTTGGGATCCAGTCTGTTGTACAGTTGCTACTCCAGATGAGTCGTCTTGGCTTCCGGTATGCAATAACTTAGTCCAAATTATAATTTCCATGAAGGTTTATGGTCTCCTTCACAAGGAATCTCTTTCAAATCGACAATGTTTACAAGTTCTATAGAAGGAAGGCATTCCTTCATGATGACCTGGTAGGTGTAATGGTGGGAGAATACACTTCTTGAGGGACCTACGCCTTCTCATTGCAAACCGTGCCACTGGGATTGTTCACCACCTTCCTTGAGAGAGACACAAGTATGCAACATGCATTCGAGGACGAGCTCTAAGAGGGACCAGATATAATAGAGTTGCTAAACCCTATCATGATGGGGGTCAGATGACCCAATCAGCTAGTAAGGCGCGACGTAGAGAATCTAGAGGACCATCTTCGGCCAGCAAGTTATGCTCCATTGTGAGATAGTTTTTAAGAAAAAAGAAAGGTCTGGTGGTTGCTTAGAACATGTCAAATGTGCATGGTCCAACGCGAGTGTGGATAATGCCGAAAATGACGGAGTTGTTTGCCCAATGTCATGCCAATTAAACAGCAAAGAAGGAAGAAATTTCGTTGATTGCTTTTCCCTTTTTCCCCTTGATCAAACGGCAAAGGAAGGAAGATGGAGAGAAGTCAACTCAGTACAATTTTGTTGAGATATAAAAGGGCAGGGAAATGTCAACAGTAAATGATGCCAGACCCAACACTCAACCACCCTCGCCACTACCCATCATCCCACCTCGTGCAACGTCGACCACCCTCGGATTTTCCTTGTTGACAATATTGGTCACATGCCCTTATGGTAATTGCCTTTGAATTCCCCTCCTGCTACTTTCCCATAGCCTCTTGTCAACTTCATGGTCATCACCATTATACATAGACGATCCATGTCCTTTCCTCCACTACTGCACCTTTGTTAACCTCGAGATATCTACAAACCAATCACCCGTTGATGCATTTTCTTAGCTCTAACCATAGGCCATGTTTGAGTAACTGTAACGTGTGAAGTGATTCCATGGAATCCTTTTACATGAAAAAGGATTGCTATAGTCTCAGTTTGCACAGTTCATATAATCTCAGTTTGCACAGTTCGCTATGTAATAATTCCATTTTTTTGGCAGTAAAATCCCGATTTCCCTCGAACTCCTTTAGTTACCCTCCCGTTGTTACATCTTAGGCATGATCGTGTTGGAATTAACTGTTTTGGGATAGTTTAATGCAATTTGATGGTCAATATCAAGTTTTATTAATGTATCTCAATTCCTGGAATTCAATGTTTCAACCCTATGGGGTGCTGCTGTTTAGTCTCACATCGTGGAGAGTTAAAACTGGCACTTGATTTTTTATATGGGAAGTCCTAAGACTAGTCTGAAAACAGACTACAAAGGATTTTAGACCACAACGCACGCACGCGCGCACGCCAGCGCCGGGCCGGGCGCGGGCGCGGCTGCGACTGCGGCTGCGCGAAGACCGGGTCAGTTTTGTAACCGTGCGTTTGAATTCCAAGGGATACGTCGCATTATCCTCTCACGAAGCGTAACTGCCCAGACGTCTTTAAGTATCTCTTAAAGTCATGGGCACAGGTTATGAACATATCTAATCCTCATTCTCAATGCCTCCTCTCTCTCGAGGACGCCCGTCTCCTCTCCTCTCTCAATCTCAGGCTTCGTCTACGGAGGTGACTTTCGAGGACGCTCAAGCACGGTGCGCACCATCGACGAGCGTGGACCGTCGGACCCTAGGAGCGGCACGTCAAGGCCCTGTGCGCCGGCAAAGTGGGGGCGCTATCTCTCTAAAGGGAGTCCTACTACAGGACGCTTCGGTTTTGATTTCTAACTCTCCTCTTTCTTTGTCGCATTTTTTGTCATGTTATTGGTTTTCAGATTTTTCCCTTACTTTAATATGCATATGTTCTTAAAACAGATATTTTTCTTATCAATGTTAACATGGATGCATACATACGTAAATCTGTTCTGGAAACCTGTTGATATTCAGATTTATATATGTATGTTTATATAGATTTTCTCAACAATCTTAGAGAGACGGTTTCATAACGTGATTAGAAAAATGTCGGACCTGAGGTTTCGATCTCGTGTGGATTTCACTGGTATGCCAAAGAAATTCGAGGGTCAGAATTTCAAGCGTTGGCAACAACGCATGAAAATCTGGTTGACCACGATTGGTCTGATTTCGGTTCTGGAAACCAAGTGCCCTAAATTATTTGAACAGATTCCGGTTAAGATGGTGGATGCGTGGAAAGAACATGATCGTCCGTGTCATGGGTGCATTCTTACTGCACTATCGAACGTTCTGTTCGATGTCTATGGCACATCCACCAAGACTGCTAAGGATCTGTAGGAGGAATTGGATAAGAAATACAACACTGAGGATCTGTGTATTGAAAAATACTCAGTATCCAAGTTCCTGAAATTTCAGATGATTGAGGGCAAATCGGTTTCGGAACATGCTCATGAGTTTTTGTTATTGCTTCATGGGTTAGTCGAGGCAGAAATGAAACTTCCTGAAAAGTTTCAGGTTATGACAATCATTGAGAAATTTCCCATATTCTGGGAAGATTTTGGGATATCCCTAAAGCATAGGAAAGGGAAAATTTCTCTAGATGATTTAATAGTCTCGATAACTATTGAAAAGGAACATAGGAAACAAAAACCTGTGATGCCTGTAGACATGAACTCTAAGGTCAATATGATAATCTTAAAGGGAAACAATGCTAAAGGAAAAAAATAAGAAACTGAAAGTCACGGGAAAAATCCAGAAAAAACCAAAGAACAAACCTTGCTGACAGTGTGGACAGGTTGGACACTGGAAGAAGGATTGCCCTTCTCTAAAGACCCAACGAAGTCTACGGATGTCGTTCCTCATGCTCTTGTGCTAACTAAGGAGGCGGGCCCAGTGAGGGGTATGTCTTGAACTCTTTTTGTAAACGAGCCTAATGAGTGGCTTATTGATACAGGTGCAAATGTACACATTTGTACTGACAGGACATTCTTTGTGTCTTATCAGGCTTCAGCCGGTGGAACAGTAACGATGGGGAACAGATCTGCATTCAAGGTGCTTGGGTCTGGACGAGTCGAGCTGAGATTTTCAACTGGACGAGTTTGAACTTTGCGCATGATGCTGCATGTTCCTGATATTAAGAAGAATGTCTTGTCTGGTTCTTTATTAGTTAGAGAGGGTTTTCAATTAAACTTTAAATGTAATAAAGTAGTTTTTTTGAGACATGGTGTTTTCTTTGGCAAAGGATCTTTGGCTTATCATGATCTTTTATTTAGAATAAGATATGACATTGATAGTTCAGTTAATAATATTTCTGGTTTTGATTCTTCTACTTATGTTGTTTCAAATATTGAATCTACTGACTTATGACATGCTAGGCTAGGACATGTGACTTTCAATTCTATAAAAAGAATGATGAAACTTGACATGAATCCTAATCATACTACAGACAAACTCACCAAATGTGAAATGTGTGCTCAAGCTAAGTTGCCTAGAAAGCCTTTTCATTCTGTGACTAGGAAAACTGAAATTCTAGACTTAGTGCATTCTGATATTTGTAAGTTTGGTGGCGTGATGACTAGAGATAACAAAAAATATTTTATCACCTTCATAGATGATAGCAGTAGATACTGTTATGTTTATCTGCTTAAAACTAAGGATGAAGCCTTAGAAAATTTTCTTATTTTTAAGAATGAAGCAGAAACACAAGTCGGAAAAGTAATTAAACGTCTAAGGTCAGATAGGGGTGGTGAATACACTTCTAAGATATTTGATGAACAATGCAAATTATTTGGCATAGTTCATGAGGTCATTGCACTATATTCACCACAATCCAATGGAATAGCAGAACGAAAGAATAAGACCCTAACTGATGTGGTCAATGTACTTTTACAAAGTTCTGGGCTACCATCATACATGTGGGGGGAAGCTTTGAATACGGCCTGCCATATTCTGAATAGAGTTCCCCTACGGCATAAAGATAAGAGTTCATTTGAACTTTGGAGAAATAGGAAGCCAAGCCTGAAATATCTCAAGGTGTGGGGATGTTTGGCTAAGGTCTTAGTCACAGAACACAAGAAAAAGAAACTTGGACCTAAAATAGTTGACGCGGTCTTCTTAGGGTATATGGAAAATAGTTATGCCTATCGATTCTTAGTAATTCGGTCTGAGATCACAGGCATAGATACTAATACTATTATTGAACTTCGTGATGCTATATTTTTCGAGGATATTTTTCCAATGAAAAAAGGGATTCCTGAAAATCTGACTAGTGACGTAGCCTCAACATCTGATTCTATTCCACAACAAATAAAAAAGATGTCAAATGCAGGGGCTACCTCTTCTGAAGCCAATGAATTTTTGGAGGATGTTGAACCTAGACGAAGTAAGAAATCTAGGATTGCCAAGGATTTAGGTAACGACTTTGTCTCCTACCAAATCGAGGGTGATCCTCCCACATACAAGGACGTCATGGCTTCTACTGAAGTAAGGCATTGGAAGGATGCCATTAAATTTGAAATGGACTCGATCATTTCAAATGGCACATGGGAATTGGTCGATCTACCTCCTGGTTGTTCCACCATAAGAAGCAAATGGGTATTCAGAAGAAAACTTAGACCGGACGGATCCATAGAAAAATATAAGGCAAGATTTGTAGCCAAAGGTTTCAAACAGAAAGAGGGTATTGATTATTTTGGTACCTATTCTCCTGTTACTATAATGACTACAATTCGGATGCTAATTGTGTTGGCCTCCATAAATGATCTCACAATTCATCAAATGAATGTAAAGACTGCCTTTTTATATGGTGATCTTGAGGAGGAGATCTATATGGACCAACCTGACGGATTCATAGCATTTGGTAATGAAAGAAAGGTATGTAAACTTGTAAAATCTCTTATGGATTTAAATAAGCTCCGAAACAGTGGCATGACAAGTTTGATAAGACTATCCAGTCTTACAGCTTTATTGTTCATGAATCCGGTAAATGTGTGTACTCTATGATTAAAGGTGATATGTTTGTTGTCTTATGCCTATATGTAGATCATATTTTGATATTTGGATCAAATATAAGGATAGTAGAAGAAACCAAGAGGTTCTTGAGCAGTAAGTTTGAGATGAAGAACTTAGGAGTTGCAAATGTGATTTTGGGACTCAAACTGATTAGATCTACTAATGGGATAGTTGTGTCTCAGTCACATTATACTGAGAAAGTTCTTGATAAATTTGACTATCATAGCTGTAAATCTGTATGCACTCCTTATGATTCATCTAAATCCCTCTACAAGAACAAGAGTGGAGTACCTTTAGCACAGCTATGATATTCCTAGATTATAAAAAGCTTGATGTATCTTGCGAACTGTACTCGACCTGATATTTCATTCACGGTCGCAAGGTTGAGTAGGTATACGAGTTATCCTGACCGTACTCATTGGGAGGCCTTGGATTGAGTGTTGAAGTACCTTAAGGGTACTGCACTTCTTGGACTGCATTATGGTAAATATCCTCCTGTCTTAGAAGGATATAGTGATGCAAGTTGGATAGGTCAAATGGAGGACTCCGGGAGTAATGGTGTGACTGGGTATGTATTTACCCTTGGAGGCGGTGCAGTCTCCTGGAGGTCTGTGAAACAGACCATCTTGGCTCGGTCTACCTTTGAGGAAAAGCTGTGTGCTTTGGACACAATAGGTATAGAAGTTGAATGGCTTAGGGAGCTTCTCTTTGAGATGCCCATGGTGGGTAAGCCGATACCGGCAATTTCTTTACATTGTGATAGCATGACTACTATTGCAAAAGTAAAGAGTTCAAAGTACAATCAGAAAACTAGAATACATATCCAAGTTAGACTTAAGTCTATTAGGGATTTGGTGTCTTCTGGAGTGATTGTTGTGGAATTTGTTGGTACCAATGATAACACGGCAGATCCACTTACAAAGAGACTTGATACATCTTTAGTCCAAAAATCCAGACTTGGGATGGGGCTGAAACCCACTGAGAGTTTACCCACAATAGCAACCCAACCTAAATGAGTGGATATCCCACAAAATAGGTTCAATGGGAAAACAAGATGTAAGGGGAACCGATTGGCACTCAATATGCAATACTTTGCATGTGAGTCCTATCCCTGAAAAGTCGAGTGCCTGAAAATTGCAGGAAAAGGTTGAGCATTATGCTCTTAATGGATTCAAGCTTTTATAAGCAGGATATGTGCAGTACATCCTTTGAGAATGCCACCTATATGAGTATTTTTGTGGGCCGCAGATAAAGGATGAGGGTTTATCCTTAATATACTCAAGAATCAGGATAGGATGCATGGTCATTAGTAGCATCAAAACCAGAAGATTGTCACCATAGACTTCACTTTATTGTTACCACTCGATACCATTACATCAAAGGATTAAAGTTCAAGACTTAGTTCACTTTATTACTGTGATGGTGAAATGGGATAACTCAGGTAAAGGTTCAAACCAGAAGGTACCTTCACTGAAAGCAGAGTGTGGAAACCCGAGATCCTTGGCTCTTTATGTTTCAACAGTGAATTCGTGGAGGATTGTTGGAATTAACTGTTTTGGGATAGTCTGATGCAATTTGATGGTCAATATCAAGTTGTATTAATGTATCTCAATTCCTGGAATTCAATGTTTCAACCATGTGGGGTGTTGTTTAGTCTCACATCGTGGAGAATTAAAACTAGTGCTTGATTTTTTATATGGGAAGTCCTGAGACTAATATGAAAAAAGACTAGAGAGAACTTTAGACCACAGCGCACGCACGCGCCCGCGTCGCGCCGGGCCAGGCACGGGCGCGGCTGCGGGGTGGCGAAGACCGGGTCAGTTTTGTAACCGTGTGTTTGAATTCCAAGGGATACGTCCCATTATCCTCTCACGAAGTGTAACCGCCCGGACGTCTTTAAGTATCTCTTAAAGTCGTGGGCGTAGGTTACGAACATATCCCATCCTCATTCTCAACGCCTCCTCTCTCTCAAGGACGCTCGTCTCCTATCCTCTCTCGATCTCGAGCTTCGTCTACGCCAGTGATTTTCGAGGACGCTCAAGCACGGTGCGCACCGTCGACGAGCGTGGACCGTCGGACCATGGGAGCGGCACGTCAAGGCCCTGTGCGCCGGTAAAGTGGGGGACGCTGTCTCTCTAAGGGGAGTCCTACTACAGGACGCTTCGGTTGTGATTTCTAACTCTCTTCTTTCTTTGTCGCATTGTTTGTCGTGTTATTGGTTTTCGGATTTTTCCCTTTCTTTAATACGCATATGTTCTTAAAACGGATATTTTTCTTATCAATGTTAACATGAATGCATACATACGTAAATCTGTTCTGAAAACATGTTGATATTCGGATTTATATATGTATGTTTATATCGATTTTCTCAACAGATCGATCCACAGCAAACAATCAGAGATATCATATCAAGAACAAACGAAATTAAAAATAAAAGCTCTTCTAGTCATTCATATGGGACTGCCCGGTTAATTCGAATCATTAAGAAAAGAAGACCATACTTACTTCAAAATGATACTGCTTTCAAATCACATGAGATCATAGAGACGCGGGATATCTTTCAGAGCAGGTAATAAATATGGTGCCTTCCTTTCAGCTACTAGTGGGTGAGAGTACAGAGCACAATAGCCATTTTTCGAGATGTTTGGAGAAAATGTAAAGAGATTATCATCTGACTTTACTTAAAGATCATAACTATTGCACCGAAAAACTTCAAATCTGAAGCATTCTTGGCCGAAAATGAATGAATCGTTAAAGAGCGTTCATGCCTTAATTGAATCGAATTGTTTCTCGAGAGTTTGACCTCAAATCTGAGTAAAGATCAGACAACAAGTAACAAACAAGGGCAAGCCACGATCATTGATCTGGGTTCCGACCTGCTTTGACCTCCAAAATAGGATCCACAGATAATCAGTTCGTCGGTCTGCTCGAGGAACCAATTCTCCGGGATTATCAGATATGCTTCAGTCATCCGACCCTCCAGATTGACGGAAGGAACTCAGGAATGCATGTACTTGCATAAACGATGGGGAATAAAAATTCGTCCATATTTCCAAACTGGAACAAATCATCTCCTGCGTTATAGACGCACGGATTATTTCATTGACCAACGAAGAATAAAGATCGAGGAGTAATATTGTCGTAGCTCTTTCTCGTATTAAAAATCAGCTGCTACGCGAAGAGATGCCTTTTGATGGACAGCATCACTTTGTTGAACAAGACAGTATCAGTATAATTCAGAGATGGTCGCACACAGCTTTAGTAAAGTCTGTCGTCGATGACTTGCCGCCAAGATCCACTGTCCGATACTTGCCTTCTGCTATGGTGCTAAGTATAGCATTGTGTATTCTATCAGCCTTTTCATTGAGCTCCAGATGCCGCAGCATTGTAACAGCACTCAGGAGTAGAGCAGTAGGGTTCGCGAGGTTCTGGAAATGATTACAGAATGAAGATGACAACATTTAGTACTTGCGCATGCATAATTAGAGAAGAAAAAACATGATATGTGCACAGGGAGATCTGTCGACAAAGATCATTAAGTAGCCACCCATGTCTAGAGATTGTGACCCTACTACCGATCAAGCATAATTATTTTCCAAAAATCGATGTACATCTCAAAATGGACCGCATGCTTTAAGTATGAATTTCGGGGAGAGGGGTGGGACTGCTTTGGATAGCTTTACCCACATTTTCTTGGAATAATGCAAACTATAACAGGCATGTTTAGATCAATATCGAATAGAAGTCTATAATACATCTTCGCAAATTCTCTATTAATTTCTATTAATTTCCAATTTTATAACCACCGGTTCTATTAATTTCTCTATCGAACAAGAGAAAAACCATCAATAGGTCGCTGACCACTGCCTTATTCTAAATGAAGAATGAACATATAAGTACGTACATAAGGAGAGAAAAAAAAAGAAACTGTCTGCAACTTACTTTGCCAGCAATATCTGGAGCAGAGCCATGAACAGCTTCGGCAAGGGCAAGACCTCCTTCGCCAATATTGCAACTGTTTGGATCAACAGAGTACACAAATGAGTTGCGCCATTTTTCCAAAGGATTTTCCTAATTGCTTTTTAAGAAGCAACTGATATCTTCCTTTACCTGGGAGTTAGGCCCAATCCTCCTATTAATCCAGCACAAAGATCGCTGATGATATCTCCATATAAATTAGGCATCACCAATACATCAAAAAGTGTTGGATTCTTCACTAACTGAAAGAAAATTAGGCAAGGAAAAACTTAAGCTGATTCAGTTTAATATTAAACATTTTGTACTTAAAAATTTTACCTAGGATAAACTACTTAATATGATTTATAGTGTTCTTTTTTCGTTTAATTAAGCAAACAGTCCATTTGATAGAAAACTACGAGCAGTTTATAGTCGATCCAACGCAAATTGCCAATCAGATCCTATTAACTATGTCTATACCACACTGCAACAGATCAGTGGGGGAAACTAAGGTAACTGAGGAAATGGATCTTTTTAGCTTGTCCGGTGGATGGATGCCCTCAAACATCCAAGGAGTATTTGCGCACAGAGGACTCGGCATGTTAAATAGGTCCTACAGCAAAAGTAGCGCCTATGGTCAGGAGGCTGCCATGCAGTATAATAATATCATCTCAGAACTGATTGTCACCTTATCGGTTTCTTGGATTTCGACCAAGATGGACCGAAATATCGACAATATTTCAACATAGTGAGCCATATCGGTCGAAATTGATAGTTTTCAGTACAAATTTTCTCGGATATCGACCGATATCGATGATATTTCGTCGATATCTATGTATATCAATGATATTATCCATGTAAGCTTGATTTCACTACTTATTTAAGCAAAATATCCATTTTTTATTTTTTACATTAATAATTATGATATCTTAAGTATAATATCAATTATTAACAATTTAATTTATCATATACTCATATATGTACATCCTTAAGCTGATATGGTATGATGCAACATGGAGATGCATACAACAGTTCTTCAACTTGATTTAGCAAATCGGATGGTTAGGATTCAAAGCATATCAATATAATATATGCTAGTCCCCATGTGATGGGGGTCATAATAAGCTCTGCATTGTATGTGGGTATATTTTCCTATATAAGTTGAGGGTTACGCCTCGACCACCATAGTTGTTGGCATTGTCTCATTAATCATTAACTACATTTTCCGAAATATATATAGGTATGTTTATAACATATATGGCAAATAATCATTTATCTACATTTTAGAATCAAATATCTAATCTATTTTTATATAAAAAAAAAGATGTGTTCTAAGTGTGGTTAACCTATTTATTTTGTTTCTATTTCCAATATCTATTAGTCAGCAATCAACATTAACAACAATATGTTCGATATGACTAATATGTGCAATATAAGGGTCATAGATGATCAATATGCATAATATAAGTGTATATTTGTAAGTTATTTATTGTTTTAAGAACTTGGATGAATTCTCATTCCAATATCTATTAGTTAGCAATCGCCATTAACAGTGATATGATTGATATGCGAGGAAGCTCATCCTACCCCCTCGCTCCAGTCCCTCCGGACTCTGTTCGTGTATGAGGTTCCATTGAAAGTCCCATCCTTCATGCCCGTCTGGGTCCTGAATCCAATTGGCCGAATAGAGGTGCGAGTCCCTGATATCTAACTGGGGGATATATAGATGTTCTTCCCGCATAGGACTCGGAGCTCGAAAGTCAAGAACCGCTTTCACCCGCAGAGATGGGGTTGGGGGAAGGGAAGGCCTCGAGGGAGACCCGACGCCCCGGCTCCTCATAAATGGGAGCGAGCCCCCGACTAGATTCCACCCTCTATTCCTACATCCCGAAGAAAGAGTGTGCAATGACCTCCCCAATCCCTCTAAAGCGCTTAAGATCCTTACCCAGGAAGTCAAGGAGATGTGTTGTCAAGTCTGGGACCCTGGCTTGGCAACTGAGTCCGACGGAAGTCTGGGACCCTGGCTTGGCAACTGAGTCCGACGGTGGCCAACGCAATGCTACTGATTATAACTAGATGTGAAACCTCCGACCCCTCGAATCCGCTCGTGAGGGTGAGTTACAAATGAGATTCGAGCAATCTAAGTGGTATTGAGTTGAGAGATCACCTACAACCATGTGAGTCGCGGTCAGACTAATGGTTAAAACATATGCCCGAGGGTGCGGGGAACAATATCTTCGACGCTAGCTCACTTAGTAGAAGACAAGCCAACAACATTAGCATTTCGCTGGCCAGAGAAGGCTCTTGCAATAGCAAGATAGCTCCGACATTGTGGCTGCAAACTGTCGGACCCGGTCTCAAAGGATCAAGAAAGGACCAGGCTTAGATACTGAGAGGCCCCTGAGAAGAGGAAGAGCAGCTTAGACAAAGCATAGGTCTTCTACGACGACTAGACAAGTGGAGGTCTTCCTTCCACTCGAGACATCATTTTCTGTCCCGGATGTCGATGGCAGTTTTCGCATGACTATCTTAAACGACGTCGAGCATGCGCTTTTAGTCGGTAGTCATTGCTCACTGGGTCTTCGCTTGCTTTCTTGACACGCTAATTGTCCAGAGGGAGGAGACGAAAGCTTGCTCGAAAAGGTATGGGGGAACCAGAGGAAGGTGTCGAGGGGAGGGGGTCAACCCAGAAACTAAGTGTGTTCCCTTTCGAGGAGGGGGTTGAAAAGCGGGAGGAATCATACGAAGCACTTGTGCCTCCAACTCTTTTTGGAACAAAGCAGACGAAGTGAGAACATAGTTGCGGGAAAAAGGAAAGGGACAAGGGTGATCGTCGCTTGACGCGAATGTTATAAATGTTGTCGAAAATATTGTACTTATCTATTCTATATATTAGCCTTA
The DNA here is from genome assembly GCA_037367405.1 of Ottelia alismoides. NCBI lineage: Eukaryota > Viridiplantae > Streptophyta > Magnoliopsida > Alismatales > Hydrocharitaceae > Ottelia > Ottelia alismoides. The sequence continues at coordinate 415,118 of JAZKJV010009767.1, read as the reverse complement.
AGGAAGATATTTCAAGTAGAGAGAACCCAGGGAATGAGCGCCTGGTCTTGAGGCCATTCCTCTCTACCCCTCCCCCTTATTGATGATCGTAATGGAAATGAGTATACTTGACAGCTGTCGAGAAAAAGCCAACCTCACCTTCTTTATTAATTAAGGAAGCCGTCCGGCGATCCATTTAGTTTAATATAATAGTCCCCTTTCCAACGCATGCGGGAATTCCGCCTACCTTGCCCCTCCCTAGCATCCTTATCTAGCTTCCCCAAAGAGATATCTTTGATTTTTCCCAGGGATTTCTTGGGTAATCAGCTTCCATGCTGCAAACATCCTGGGGGGGAGGGGGGGGGGTTGAGATTCAATTGGTTAACAGGGGCTTGACCACGATAGGTCATATGCCGGCTAATCAATGGAATATTGAGGTATCGTATCATATGGTCGTTTATCTATACACAGATTGGGCGCTTTCATGTCAGGTTAGTGGAATCATGCTAGCATCTACATGTGCATATGCCCCTTCTCAAAATATAAAGGTGTCATATAAAGTTGACAGGAATAGAATGGACTGCACTGGCGCAGCTGTAATAAATACTTTACTGAATGTAATTTCATTTGATGCCTTAAATATTAGTTACGGTCACCATATCGGTGATTGGTCAAAAACAAAATTTTGGCCCAAATTCAGTGGGATTTCAGTAGATATTTCGGCCCTTTCGATCACCAATGCTTTTTTTTGGCAGCCTAAAGGCTGAAATTTGACCATTTTAACTGAATTTCGGTTACATGTCAAAATCAAAATTCAACCGAATTTTGGTGAAGATTGATGCCATGCTTTCATTATTATAGGAGGTAGAGGCAACACTTGTAACTTGCATAACACTACTGACTTTGACGAACACAGAGCACCTCTTTGTAGGCTCTTTCATCTTGAAGGGGATAGCATCTTCGTAATGCCATTTTTTCACCTCTTTGTTGGAATACAGTTGGCTTATTACACGAGGTTTTTGTTGCTATGCATCTGATATGCAGAAGTGAAAGGAGATAATGTTTCAGAAATGTGCTTGTTATGCAAAGAGAGTTGAGTCAGGGTTTTAAAAAACAAATGGAATTTACAGATTCAACTGGTTAACAGGGGCTTGACCTCGATAGGAGTCACTACCATCGCAGTCAGGGAGAACAATCAGTAAAGTCTGGAGTCAATTCAGTCACGCATGAGTAGTCGTGATACCAAGGATCGCACGTGAGTCAGAGATCGTGCGCAAAGAGGCATGATAAGGCACTACTGGAGTGTGCATCGGCATGTAGGACCTGTTGGCGCTGCCGCTGGGCCTATTGGTTGCGCAACACCGCTGCGAGTGGCTGGTTGCGCACTTAGGGCTCCTGGTGGTGGTGTTGCAGCTTATTGGTAGTGCACAGCACCACTGCAGGTGGCTGGCAAAGCATCTATGGTTGCAGACAGTGTTGCTTGCTCTGTGTGGGTGGTGTGCAGCATCACTGGAGGGAGCGCGAAAGGGTTTTCTGCACAAAGATGATGGCGTGGAGGAAGAGGAGCCCTCGTGCAAGGGCTGGTGGCAAGGAGGCGGTCAACATGAGGATAGTGGCACCAAGGAAAAGAATTGTGGTGGTGGTCGGCTTCTCAAAGCACGAACTCTGGTTTAGGAGTGTCACTCTTATCATGTAAGGAAAAATAAATAATGCAATTTGAATGAATTTTATTCGTGGGTTATGGAATTTCTCGTAGTCAGATACCCTAGATCTCAATAGATGGGAATTACATAAAAGACCCAGAAGGGATACAAATCGAAGAAGAGGACGATGAAATAAATAAAAGAGGAAATGAACAAAAGAGGAACATGGCTATATTAGACAATAACATTAACAGATTTTCTCTGGGTCCTTTGCTCTTCCAGATCAGGCATGTACTTGATACTCAAAAATAGAGGATTGAATACCTTAACCTTTTTCTTCAATTGGAGAGGCTCAAGAGCTCTCCCTTTTTAAGATGGGGCTTTCCCTCGAGGAAAGGTTGTCGCACTTGTTAACACTCCTTATCCTAATATCCTCAAATATTTTCCAAGGAATTTGACCAGAAACTAATCTTTTTCCCTTCCCATGATTTTTCTTGGCCTCCTTCAAGTCTTAACTCAATATGAAGTCTCATTCTTTCATCTTACAATAGGTTATGGTTCTACAAATTAGATTTCTCCACCCATGTCCTTGGCTATAAGATTCTACAATTACCTAGGTTCTATCCAAAGAGCGATTCTATTCATTTTTTTCATATGTTATCAGGTTTAACTTACTGTTTCTCAAGCATGAACATTGATTCTTTTTGCTCGCTTAACCTTCTCATAGTTTAATCTTAGCTCAGCTTGCTGATCAAAACTTAGCGAGTTCTAATATCAACTAAGGTCACAACTTTCGAACTTTGTTTCATGTGAATATAGCACATTTATTGTTCATTATAAGAGAGAGAGGCCCACATTAACTCATTTCTCAAAATGACCCAAACCATGTACATTCCAAGTAACAATCTTTGCCTCTCTGTCACAACAATCCCTATGTTGCTAGCCATAGATTTACGAAGACCTTCAGTCACCGCAACATCCTTTTCCCCATGTTCAACATGTGCCTACCCATCCGAAACCATGAGTCTCCTAGTGGTCGAGCCTCCATCATTGTAATCTCTAGTGTTAGCCAAGGCCATCACATCTTTATCCCTTGTTTCCTACAAGCACCTTCTCTTTCTAGTAAAAACCACCAACTTCTAACTACAAGCCCCGATTTTGAACCCTTCTTCTTCATCATCCCACATAGAACCAGGTGTGACACCCATTCACAAACTCCAAAGCACCTCTTAGGCATGACATCCTAACCCAATCACCTGTGACGTCACCTCCCTTCCAATCACTTCTCACTGCCATCGAACCCCCATCCTTGCATGCTCTTGAACAATGCCTCCCCCCCCCCCTCTCTCGCTCCTGCCTTTCCCACTCATCTGAGTCATCTCTCCCACCATAAGCATAAAACTTTCCATGCACTTTCAACTATCAAACATGTGGGAGAGGAAGAAACAAGCTTTCCATAAAGAAGAGAATAAAGGTCCAGCATAGTCTGTTGGCAATTTAGAGAGGACCATGGCCTCAAATTTCAGCGAAATTTGGTCGAATATCGATATCCAGTCGAAATCGAAATTCGATTGAAATGACCGAAATATGGGGGTCCTAGTACAAAAAATGATCGAAATGACCGAAATTTCGGTCGAAATTCCACCGACATTCCATCGAAATTCTGTTTTGGTCGGTAACGAAATGGTGACCGAAACCGATATTTAAGGCCTTGGAGAGGACAATGAGAAATGTTAGAGAAAGATGAGGAGTGACATTTGCAAAAGGAGGGTAAACAGTCTAATCTTGCAGGTTTTAGGTGAAGGTGGTGTCATATGTATATAGGTGTAAGTAGCAAGTGGGGGTGTTGGAATGATAATGGATCTGATCATGAAGATATGACCAGATAATAGTGTTAGGGTGAAAAGAGAATATTTTGGGAAGCGACCACATTTTATAACAAAACTGTGTTCCTTCCCAGTTCCCGCACCTGGTGAGGTCAGCTAATGGATTTTTCACATCCCAAGAGATCTAAAGATCTATCATGGGTCATTCCTAGATTTAGATCAAAGTAAACATTGCTACTTTTTTGAGTCAAAAAAATGGAAAACACTCCAGAGGTGTCCGCCCCAAGCTTTATTAAGAGGTGTCCACCCCAAGCTTTATTAAGATGGAAAGGTTACAAGAATACTTACACTAATATATTGGGGCGAACACCATTGAGTGTCTCCCCCACTTTTTGAGCCTCAAAAAAAAAGAATACTTACGCTAACCAGGTCTCAAGGAGAGATCTAGCTAAATACACCACATTATCAATATAAAGTCTATTTGAATGGAAAATCAGCCCATTTCTTGAAAGCCAAATCACCCAGATCGAGCAGGCGCAACAACTCTGCCATCGGTCTGATTGGCAACTAGGGAGTTCCAAGCATTCCTGTGGGAGGAAGGGTCCACCCATGAAATGTCCATCTCCGACCAAATCTAACGGATTTAAGCATACACATGGAAGAGATGGTCCAAGTCTTCCTCCTCTGGCACACATAAAACACGTGTCGTCACCCCCTTAACGAAAGATGGTCTCCTTGCCTTATTCAGCAACTGACCTAGTCTATGGAGACAAGAAATACATTGATCTTCATCGACGCCCTCAGAGACCAAATCAAATTGCAAACCATGTCCCTATCTCCCTTGGACCCTCATCACCAATCGTTAGAGCCATGTAGGCCTTCCTCACGGAGATGCCATCCAACCAAATCCAATGGTCACGCCCATCACTTGGGCTCGGTGTCAATGCCATCATCTGCAGAAACTCGTCGAACCATTGCTCCGAGCAGAGAGGAGGCATCCATTGCCAATCCACGCATGTATCTCTCCAAAAAGATTTATCGTCACCAATCATCCTTCCAAAACAAAAAGGATTTACTATCACCAGTCACCGGATGTAACGACAGCTGGAGCTCCAGCAAAACCGAGCATATCCCCTTACAAAAAGGTGAGCGGTGATGCTAATGCAAACCCTCTGCCTACGGTTGCGCTCGAATGGCGTGAATTTTCAATTGGAGAGGCTCAACTCCTCTCCCTTTGTAACATGGGACTTTCCCTCATGAAAAGGTTGCTACGCTTGCCGACACTCTTTATCCTAATATCCTCAAATGTTTTCCAAGGAATTTGACCAGAAACTAATCTTTTTCCCTCCCCATGATTTTGTTGGCCTCCTTCAACTCTTAACTCGGTAAGAAGTCTAATTCCTTCATCTTACAAAAGGTTATGGTTCTACAAATTAGATTCCTCCCCCCATGTCCTTGGCTATAAGATTCTACAATTGCCTAAGTTCTATCCAAAGCGCGATTCTATTCATTTTTTCATATATTATCTTCTTTAACTTACTGTTTCTCAAGCATGAACATCGATTCTTTTTGCTCGCTTAACCTTCTCATAGTTGAATCTTATCTCATCTTGTCGACAAAAACTTAGCGAGTTCTAATATCAACCAAGGTCACAACTTTCTAACTTTGTTTCATGTGAATATAGCACATCTATTGTCCACTATAAGAATGAGAGGCGCACATTAACTCATTTCTCAAGATGACCCAAACCATATACATTCCAAGTAACAATCTTTATTTGGTAAACATTTGAACCTCTCTGTCACAACAATCCCTATGTTTCTAGCCATAGATTTACGAAGAACTTATGTCACCACAACATCATCTTTCCCCATGTTCAATATGTGCCTTCCCATCCGAAACCATTAGTCTCCTAGTGGTCGAGCCTCCATCATTGTAATCTCTAGTGTTAGCCAAGGCCACCACATCTTTATCCCTTGTTTCCTACAAGCACCTTCCTTTCTAGTAAAAACCACCAACTTCTTACTACAAGCCTTTCATCCGAAACCATTAGTCTCCTAGTGGCCGAGCCTCCATCATTGTAATCTCTAGTGTTAGCCAAGGCCACCACATCTTTATCCCTTGTTTCCTACAAGCACCTTCCCTTTCTAGTAAAAACCACCAACTTCTTACTACAAGCCTTGATTTTGAACCCTTCTTCTTTATCATCCCACATAATACCAGATGTGACACCCATTCACAAACTCCAAACCACCTCATAGGCATGACATCCGAACTCAATCACCTGCGACGCCACCTCCCTTCCAATCACTTCTCACCTCCATCGAACCCCTATCCTTGCACGCTTTTGAACAATGGGCCCCCCTCGCCTCCCTCTCGCTCATGCCTATCTCACTCATCTCCCCCCCCCCCTCTAGAAGCATAAAACTTTCCATGCACTTTCAACCATTAATCCTGTGGGTGATGAGCCAGCATAGTCTGTTAGCAAGTTAGAGAAGGACAATGAGAAATGTTAGAGAAAGATGAGGAGTGACATTTGTAAGAGGAGGGTAAACATACTAATCTTGCAAGGTTTTAGGTGAAGGCGGTGTCACATCACACGTATATAGGTGTAAGGTGGCAAGTGGGGGTATTGGAATGTAATGGATGTGATCATGAAGATATAACAAGATAATAGTGTAGTGAAAAGAGAATATTTTGGGAAGCGACCACATTTTATACCAAAACTAAGCGTTCCTTCCCACACCTAGTGAGGTCAGCTAATGGATTCTTCACATCCCAAGAGATCTAAAAATCTATCATGGTTCATTCCTAGATTTAGATCAAACTAAACATTGCCACTTTTTTGAGATAAAAAAAAGGGAAAATACTCTGGAGGTGTCCGCCCCAAGCTTTTATTAAGACGGAAAGGTTACAAGAAAACTTAAACTAATCAGGTCTCAAGGAGATATCTAACTTAAAACACCACATTATCAACATAAAATCTATTTGAATGGAAAATCAGCCCATTTCTTGAAAGCCAAATCGCCCAGATTGAGCAAGCGTAACAACTCCGCCATCGATCTGAATTGGTTGGCAACAGGGAGTTCCAAACATTCTCGTGGGAGGAAGGGTCCACCCATGAAATGTTCATCTCCGACCAAATCTCACAGACTCAAGCATACACATGGAAGAGATGGTCCAAGTCTTCCTCCTCAATGGCACACATAGAGCACGTGCCATCACCCCCTTGATGAAAGACGACCTCCTTGCCTTAGTAAGCACCTGACCCATTCTATGGAGCCAAATACATTGATCTTCATCAATGCCCTTAGAGACCAAATCAAATTGCAAATCATGTCCCTATCTCCCTTAGACCGTCATCACCAATCGTTAGAGCCATGTAGACCTTTCTCATGCAGAAGAAGCCATCCAACCAAATCCAATGGTCCCGACCATCAACTCGGCTCGATGTCAATGCCATCATCTGCAGAAACTCATCGAACTGTTGCTCCGAGCAGAGAGGAGAAACACGTATCCATTGCCCATCCACCCATGTGTCACTCCAAAAAGATTTACTGTCACCAATCATCTTTCCAGAACAAAAAGGATTTGCTATCACAAATCACCAAATGCAATGACAGCGAGAGCTCCAAAAAACCGAGCATATCCCCTTCCAAAAAGTTAAGCGGCGTCGCTAAGGCGAACCCTCAGCCTACGGTTGCACTCGAATGGTGTGAATTTCCCGAAGAAGCCTACAGGTGAGGTCGGTCCCATAGCCTCACCACCCACTTCAGCAGCAAGGCCTTTCATGTCTTCCAGCCTAAGGATGTCCAACCCTATATGCTCCTTCAACGAGGTTACTGTCTCCCAATTCACCAAGTGAATCCCTCTCGACTGTCCATTGGAAGACTCCAAAAGAAACGACGCATACATGACTCCGAGCAATTTCGAATATTGATGAAATGAAAAAGATCGGGATTTTTGTCAAAATCACCCTAAGAAGTACTAGCCTCCCCCATGTGAGAGACATGAAGCCTTCCACCCATACAACTTCCGCTGCAACTTCTTGATCACCAGTAGTCAGTCTTACTGCTTCAAATGCCCACAATTTAAAGGTAAACCAAGGTAACAAATGGGCAGATACTCCTGTGAAGTCGCCAAGATCACAGCCACCCTCCACGAAGAATATGGTATCGTCAATATATTAGAGCAATGGTATAAAGAAATCCCCTCTCGAGTACCATGCAATCCTCACACGAAGCACCACTTGGATGGTCATAATGGCAAGAACATCCACAACAATAACAAACAACAACGTTGCTAATAGGCACCCTTGACGAACATCACGTTGAGGCCGGAAGAAAATCCCCCTTTGGGTGCCCATCGACAAGAACTGCAAGAGATGATGCAGTAACACATATCTTCATCCAAGAAATCCAAACAGCTAGAAATCTACGCTTCGCCAGTATAGACCAAGGGAAAGCCCAATCGATACAAGCGCACATCTTGGAAAAATCCACCTTCCAAAGGAAACCCTTAACATCTCTCTTCTTCCAACCCCCAGCTATCTTCGAAATCGAAACCACACTGTCCATCATAAGTCGAACAGGAATGAAAGGGGTCTCTATGAGAGAGATCAGATCCTCAAGAATGAGGTTTAGTCAATTTGCCAACTCCTTAGCAACTATGATATATATCGCTTTCCAGATCTCAATAGAATGGAAGTCCTCGATTCTACTAGCTCCCTCCTTTGGCAAGATGAAAAGAAGGATCATGTTTATCCTGTCAAAGCCATGGTTCCCCGACACTAACTAGTCCAGCACCGCCAATAAGTCTAACTGGAGCACTCCAAAACTCCTTAAAGAACACCACCAGAAAACCATCATGGTCAGGCGCCCCTCCATGTTGAGTTCCCACACGGCTTCCTTCAGCTCGTCCAAGTGGAAGCCCTTAACAAAAGCAGTGTGTTGGCCAGGTGAGAGAAAAGAGGCATCCCTGCTAAGCCAATGTCAACCCCCACTCGGAACTGATGCAGCATGAATCGGATAAATAGGCCTTTATTTATTTATTTGTCAGCGTTAATTAGAGTCTAATTATTAATCGAGTCGTTGAACTTATTTAAATAAAAGAGATCGCATGTGATCTCAAATTAGTAGTCGGTTTTTCAATTTGAATTTCAAATTTAAAATTAGAGTCAATCAGAATAAATTGAAGATTTGAATTTATTTCAAATCAATTAGTTAGTTGGTTAGAGTCCAAATTAGGATAAGTTGGGATTTGAGTTTTGATTTATTTCTAATTTTGTAATCTCATCCCTCCTCTATAAAGGGATGGTAGTCTATTGTTTTAAACAGTTGAGATGATATGAAAAATTGAGATTTTATCCCTATCTCCCTCTCTCGTCTTTCTCTTCCCTGCGCGATCTCCGCGATTCTCTTCTCCAAAATCCCTTGTTCTCCGACGAGTCTTCTCCTCTCAACCACTCCTATTTCTTCTCCACCATAAAATATTATTTTTTATCTGTTGCATAATTCATATTTGCATCAATTGGTATCAGAGCATCGAAACCAAATCGTTCTCACGATTCGACGGTCCTGTCGCAAGCGTGACCCCAAATTATGGGGCCACATTTATTCAATTAAATAATTATCATTTTTATTTACGTTTTTAGCGGTCGTAGTGGTCTAATTTAATAATTGAGATCGCCTGTGATCTCAACGTTGATTTCGTAGATTTTAATTACAATTGTTGGTCAATTAAATAATTAGAGTCTAATTAAAGTAATTAGAGGTCAATTAGGATTTGTTAGGGTCCAATTAGATAAGTGGTTGTCAATTTTACTATTTTTGTACACCCTCTCTCCTATATAAAGAGAGGGTAGGTCCTTGTTTTTAGACAGTCAATTATGAAGTAAAAAATTGAGATTGTTATCTCTATCCCCTCTCCTTCTCTTTCTCCCTCCACGCGATCTCCGCGGTTCTCCTCCTTCAACCCCTCGCATTCCCGGCGAGTTCTCTTCTCCAAACCCCTCGTTCCGACGAGTTTTTCTTCCTCTCAACCCCTCCAATTTCTCTTCTCAACCCTCTGTCTTCTTCTCCACCAAAATCCACCGTTAAAAAAATTATTTTTCGCCGTGCGGATTTTCCGTTTGCATCATTTGGTATCAGAGCATGGCATTTAGATCGTCCTCACGATCTAACGATCCGCCCCGGCGTCCGCACCGACACCATCATTCATCCGAACGAAGACGGCACGCCAATGAATCCTACGACAAGGAAACGAAGCGCATGTTATGTGTTTTGCAGAACAACTTCCGAGCCCTGTCTTCAATGTTTCGGGACTTCACGGCCGACCTTGAGGCCTACCGTGACGCCCAAGCAAAGCCGCCAACCTCCGAAGCCGTTGTCGTGAGTTTTGACGACGAAAAACTCGCCGTGGAACCCGATCAAGCCGCTGTCCAGATCAATTTAGAAGAGAAAATCAATGAATCGACGGCTGTCCAGCACCCTCCAGAACCATGTTCGCCACCGGAATCGACGCCGCTACCCCCGCCGACCATCCCGGCACCCCCCCAGGCCGCCCAGGTATTTCCCCTGCCCTCCCCGGTCCCCGCAGCCTCCAGCCGCACACTACAATCGCCACCCCCTCCCACGCAACTCCCACCCGCACCTCTTCTCCCCGTGCCCTCGCAAACCGCCGTGTCTCCACTCCCCAGCCCTCCTTCTCGGCCAACCATAACCGAGCCGCCCCAGCCACGCGCCCACCCCAGTTCCCTCCTCCACCCGCGCACCAACCTCTTTCCCCAGCCCCGCTCCAATCTCTCGCACGCCGCCTCCCCTGCCATCCCACCTGCGCCTCCTCCTTACCCTCCTTATCCTCGCCATCCACCTTCCCCTCCGCCCCTCGCGGTCCACCAGCTTTCCAGCATCCCCGTTTTTTCCCCAGCACCTTGCGCCCTCCCACGCGATTCCCTCCTCCCTGCGACTGCGCCACCTTGCGCGGCTGCAGCCCCCGCTCGAACGCCAGACCCGCAACAGTTCCGCACGCCATCAAGAAGCCGCCGCCCCAATCCTCTCCATATATGCGAAGAAGCCGGGTATACCCTAACAGGGAGCCCCCTAATTACGGGACTTGTTTCCCATGCCATGTGGGAGTGGCGTGTAAGTGGGACAATTTGTAGACAGAAACCTCCTGAACCCCTTATTTGCAGAAAAGTCCAAAGCAGCATGAGAAAAGAAAAGAACGAAGGGGTACGAAAATTGCAGTGGTACCCTCCAATTGGAAAAAACTATAAACGTAATGTTGAAGATGATCCCATGGGGGGGAATTGAAGCCCAATTCAAGGATGATTTCTCCAACTATCCACCTACTTCACGCAATTCGTCAGGAGCCGAATTTTTTAAAGCGGTGGAGAGTTGATGCAGCGTGACCCCAAATTATGGGGCCACATTTATTCAATTAAATAATTATCATTTTTATTTACGTTTTTAGCGGTCGTAGTGGTCTAATTTAATAATTGAGATCGCATGTGATCTCAACGTTGATTTCGTAGATTTTAATTACAATTGTTGGTCAATTAAATAATTAGAGTCTAATTAAAGTAATTAGAGGTCAATTAGGATTTGTTAGGGTCCAATTAGATAAGTGGTTGTCAATTTTACTATTTTTGTACACCCTCTCTCCTATATAAAGAGAGGGTAGGTCCTTGTTTTTAGACAGTCAATTATGAAGTAAAAAATTGAGATTGTTATCTCTATCCCCTCTCCTTCTCTTTCTCCCTCCACGCGATCTCCGCGGTTCTCCTCCTTCAACCCCTCGCATTCCCGGCGAGTTCTCTTCTCCAAGCCCCTCTTTCCGACGAGTTTTTCTTCCTCTCAACCCCTCCAATTTCTCTTCTCAACCCTCTGTCTTCTTCTCCACCAAAATCCACCGTTAAAAAAATTATTTTTCGCCGTGCGGATTTTCCGTTTGCATCAACCAAGCAACCCTATCTCGTGACTCGCATGCGCGTTCACATCAACAAAAATTCAGGAATCGCCTCCGGACAAGCATCAAGGTTCAACAATGGATAGACTCATGGTACAACATTGATATCTTTATGGTACAAGTTGACGACAAACAAAATCTTGCCGTCGACGATGATATGTACGCTGTTCAGATCGTTGTGGATGAAAAAAACGGCAACAACGACGAACTGCTCGCTGTCCGGACCGTGTCAGGAGAAAACAACAACGTCAACGATTATTTGCTCGTTGTCCAGACCATTGCAGAAGAAAAGAAGGTCGACATGCTTGTTGTCCATGTATATTCTAACTAATAAATGATGCATAATTGATCTACAACCCGGTTGTTGCCCTTTCACAAACCATCCTGTCCCGCCACATCCCGACGCCACCCCCGTGCCACCACCCCCACCCACCGCACCCATACCCCCTTCTGCAACACCCACACCCCCAACCACATACCCACCATCGTTGCAATCAACCTCAACCGCCATTCCCGTACCTCTTATGGTATAGTCCCCAAACCCAACGCCACCTCCCGCACCTTCCTAGCCCCGTTACACGCCCCTTCCACCCCTAAAATCACACCAATTAGCCAAGTGGAAAATTTAACTTATGAGTTTTTAAGTGAAGGGGTACAAAAATTGCAACCCACCCCCTGTTGTAAAAATATTTAAAGGAGAGTGCTGAAAGAAAGAAATCTGGGAGGCTTCCTTACTCAATTAGGATTAAGACTATGGATTTCACCTATTTAAAGTCCCATGGCCTAGTTCATTGGCAACATCTACTCCCTTCCTAACATTGTGCCATTCATTTGCTATGGGTTCTCCGAATGTCGCGGGACTCGAAATGAAGATACCTCACCAAATCTTTGAGCACCATATCGACACGACAAAATTGGCAAGGGCGCCACTACCTATACCACATCTCATTTTTCAACATGAAGCCGACGATTCCAACCTCTGCTCCACGAATGCATGGACCCCGTCGTTTGCCCCACATCAGTTCTTCCATGGCCGGATCGAGAATGCTGAATTAAAATTATCAAGCTTCAAGCCTGCAGATCAAGCAATTCGTCAGGAGATGGATTTTTCAAGCGGAGGAGAACTAATGCAGCATGAATCGGATAAATAGGGCTTTATTTATTTGTTTGTCATAGTTGATTAGAGTCTAATTATTAACCGAGTCATTGCAATTATTTAAATAAAAGAGATCGCATGTGATCTCAAATTAGTAGTCGGTTTTTCAATTTGAAATTCAAATTTAAAATAAGTGTCAATCAGGATAAATTGAATATTTGAATTTATTTCAAATCAATTAGTTAGTTGGTTAGAGTCTAAATTAGGATAAGTTGGGATTTGAGTTTTGATTTGTTTCTAATTTTGTAATCTCATCCCTCCTATATAAAGGGATGGTAGTCTATTGTTCTTGAGATGATATGAAAAATTGAAATTTTATCTCTATCTCCCTCTCTCTCGTCTCTCTCTTCCCTACGCGATCTCCGCGATTCTCTTCTCCAAAATCCCTCGTTCTCCGACGAGTCTTCTCCTCTCAACCACTCCTATTTCTTCTCTACCACAAAATATTATTTTTTATCTGTTGCAAAATTCATATTGTATCAGGAACTTTATGCGACACACTACAAAAGCGATTGTTGCATTGCCTACATCTCGATCCCCCTCCCGCCAAATTCCCCCAATCGAGAGGTTGTGAATGAAATTCCGACAGATGTCTCCCACTAGCCATCGCATAAAAAATCTTGCGTTATCGTCCCCCTCCTCAATCCATCTATGCCTAGATCGATGCCTCCATTCCACCTCCTGTTTTTATCCTCCTCTAGAAGAATCTGTTGATCCACCTCTCTCTCCACCAACTGCAGCACATTGTCATCCTCAGCCCAATCTAGCTGTGAAATGGCTCTCTGTGGCTCAGTACACTACACCAGACAATTCTCTCGTACTTCTCTCTTGTACTCACACAGCATCTTCCTCAGCTCCACCAGCTTGAGAAAAACATGAATAGTAGTTGTGTCCTCCGCCACCAAATAGCCCTGGGAGTTCCCAACCATCTCCTTGAAACCGTCCTCAAGAAGCCGCGACTTCTCAAACCAGAAGAAAGCACGTGAGGTCAAGCTCTCCCCCCGAATTCCGCACTATCGAGGTGTGGTCCGATGCAAAGCGGTACGATCGAAACATAAGCCAAAGGGAATCTGGACATAAAATTCATCGAATCGATGAACAATCAATTATGGATCTGGATTAAGAACTCGCCACGTAGCAACAGTCAGTAGCATCCACAATAACCAATTGGAGCCTTGGAGGTCAATCACCACCTTTGCAAATTCTCGGACGGTCAGTGATGAAAATTGTGAAGTTGAAGTCACTGCCCTCAAGCCAGGCCTCGGAATGGTAGACAAGTATGGCGTCCACAAATCCACCCATAGTTGTTGGTGGGCCCTTGATTTATTAGGCCCATATATACATGGGAAAATCGTACGAAGCTCTGAACTCCTATTCTTAGGGAAAACAGAAATGGCATGGCTCCCCAATAGCTCTGATTCCAAGTCAAAACGATAACCACATCACGCAACCAATTATTCACATGCACTGCCTATATACGATAAGGCCTTAATTTCCGAAAGATGAGCCCCCCCAACGTAAGCCCACACCTGACTCGACCATACCTGTATCTTTGTTTCCTCAAGGAAAAGAACATCCGCGTGCCATTCCTACACCATCCTTTTGATTGCGCTCTGCTTTTTCGGGTCCTCCAGACCCCTAACATTGCAGGAGACAATCTTCATCATGCAACCAGTTTCTTCTCCTCCTTGAGAACCACCCTCGTATCTTTTACATCATCCATCGAGAAGGCGTTGCGACGTGAATGTACAATAGTCAAATCCGTAGACGAGGAGGATGCCCCAACTAGCTTAATCCTTAGTCTTTGGCAAATATAGAACCTTAGGCCATTAATCTCATCGATACATAAAGACGACCTCAGGGCTCAGGCGAGGGCCCACCCCCAAGCGTGGACACCCGTTCAACATTTGTGCAACCCAACCTTAGTACTCCCAATGAACCTACAGGCCAACCCAATCAACTATAATCAAGAAAGAAGATTACAATCCACCCTCCCAAAAAACGAGGGTTGGAGGGCCTCTAAGACTAAGGCATGTGCTTCTAGAGGGTGTCAGAGCTAGCGTTTGGTCCAACAATCGGTTGGTAAAAGTAATCGAGCTCATGCCTAACAACAACTCTATGGACACCTCCAATGATGGGATCTCCACAGGGAAAAGCGAGGAGGGAAGGTTGAGCACAAAGGTTGCCCTCCTCGCGCATTGCATCCTCTGGTAGAATAAGGGATCAAAAATGATCCAAGTGTCCACATCAAGCCCCTCCATAAGCGACATGCTACCTTCCTTGGATACGACATCCTCCACCATCAAGTCATGAGCGACCATTGGCTCCAGCTCCGGCTCCTCTGGCAAGTCCGACAATGGTGGAGGATCCATCACAACAACAAAAACCCAGAAGGTGTTTATTCCCACCGACAAGCACTGTCGAATCGTCACGTGCCCTGAATTTAGTCCCTCAATCTCCAGAACCATCGCTTCCATGTCAATCCCCGACGAGTGTCCGTCCGAGATTATCTTCACAACTTTCTCGGGGTCAAGAAGAGCTGGACTTAAGGTCCTCAGATTCCTAGAGAGGACCAGCACCCCCATCACACGAGCCATGAAAATATCATAATTCAGTCTTTGTCGTTGAAGCGAGGCTCTCTCCATCACATCAACACTGAGGACTCCGAGCTCCTCCATCTAAGGAGCCACTCATAGTCTTCAGTGTAGAGTCCTGTCACGTAGATGCCCCATTCCTATAACTGCACTGCATCACCGCCAAATCCATCCCTCAGCTCCTCCCGAAGCGCAGCCCGTGCCGCCTCCAATGTCAGTTCGCCCGACCTGCAAACCCCCCACCAACAGCCCCCCTCCCCACTATAGGGCCACTTCCTTGGTTGAAGGGAGCTCCACGAACCACTTCTATGAAGGTCCGAGATGCATGGTTGCCAGCAGCTTGCCCCCTTTTCGCCTCCACTGCCAGGCTCCCCAAACTAGCCTTCGCTACCCCCGCTCCAAAAGCTCCAACATGCCTCATTCCCTTCCCCTTCATCACACCTCCAACGACACCTGCGAGCCCCTACTCCCTCACTGACACACCATCCTTGTTCCTTCCACCAACGACCTTCCCCTCCCCCACCGTTGATTCCCCAGCACCTACAGCACTAGCGCCTACAGCAAGCCCAACCCTAGTAGCTCCAACAGGCACTAGCAGTTCCCTTCATCTACACCAAGGCTCCAATAGAATTTGTCGGATCCCTCCCCATCATGGAAAAGCCCGTAGCACCAACAGCTCATGTCGACCATCGCAAACGATTGCAGGAGCTCCGCCAGTGGTCGAGATCCCCGCAGGTGAAGCAGTGTGTAATGTCCCGATAAGAGGTCACCATGTGACCAATGCGACAACATCAGTAGCACCTTTCCAGCCCCCTCGGATGGTGACAACGATGGGAAACAACCTACCAGGCGGCTCCGCCTCAGCCACCTGCATTCTAGTGGCCCAAATCCTCCCCCGAAAAGGCAGCCCTCGCTCGCTCATCGGGTAGCCCCCCACCTCCACCCCGCCAATCGAGGCAATCCTCCCCGACCCCCTCCTCGAAGCGAGCCCAAGCAGTACAGGAGATCTGAATGGGGAGCTCCATGTCTCCACCCGCGTGCTCCGACCCTAGGAAACCCCGCAAAGGTCCCCCGACACACCAACAGGTCTCCTAACCCTAATGGCTTATGTGACCCCTCCCACACCGAATTTCTTTAGTATACGAAGCTTAACAATGTCACTTTTAAATTCTCCTTCCAAAACAAGTTTGGTATACCTCAATCCTTTATACAAGGATTATTAACCAACTTCTAAAAAACTTCAACTGGCTTTTATTAAGAAGTCCACATCATTTTACACAAGATTCTCTGATCATATTTTCAATTGGGCTCATACAGCATCTTTCTCCAATAATCGCATTTTGGATTCATCCATTTTTTGTGGTTGCACATCGAGATTAACATCTTCATTTATGTTTTATAATCAACTATTGTGCATCCAGAATATCTTTATTTATGTTTTATAATCAACTAATTTTCTATATACAAGAATATCCTCCTATCACAAAGCACCTCGGGAAAACATCATTCATAAGAATGGGATGCATTTCAAACTCAACCAAAAAGAATACCAAGTATTAAAATAATCTTTCATTAGAATAGGACGATATTCAATCTCAACCTAGAAGAAACCTCCATCTCCATTGATGTCAAAGTTACATTCCATATATTCCACTATTTATTCGACCTTACTTCAGGTTGTTCAAAATCATTACATTCTAAGAATACTTATACGCACTAACTCCATCTACTCTTGAACGTACTTCGTTTTTGTCATCCATAACCATAATATAAATGTAAGGACTCATAACAGATTCTTGATGCATACAAAAAAAAAGATAAGGACTCCTCATACCAAAATATTGACATCAATGCTCTCTCTAGAATTTACCAAAGAAAAGTTTACCCACTGACAATTGAGTTAGTAGTTTCATCAAAATTCAGAAAGGTATTTTAAAAAACATCAGATGAAGTCAGGAAGAATTCAGAAACAAATATTGGAAACTGAAACCTACCAGCGTCCACAGCCATTGCTGGTTTGAAATAGGCGGGCGTCCGGCATTATTTTAAGAGGATGAATGTTCGATTATGCATCACTTATGTTGT
This sequence comes from Ottelia alismoides, assembly GCA_037367405.1. Lineage (NCBI taxonomy): Eukaryota > Viridiplantae > Streptophyta > Magnoliopsida > Alismatales > Hydrocharitaceae > Ottelia > Ottelia alismoides. The sequence continues at coordinate 397,867 of JAZKJV010009767.1, read as the reverse complement.
AGATGGGTGATTGGATCATTCCAGGATCTATTGGGGAAAATGTAAAGTTGTTTATTCCATGAACTCTAGGACTCTCTTATATAGGAGAGTAGCCAATGGGTAAATTACATAAGACATTCATACATAAAGGGAATTGAGAAACAATAAGGGAAACAGGAAATAAATGACATAAAAAATATATCTCTACACTCCCCCTCAAGATGGAGCATAGATGTCGATCATGCTCGACGTGGATGAGCACTTGAAGATACCTGCAATCTGGTCCCCTGAGTTGACATGAGATGTGGAAATAAAACCCTTCTGAATCATATCTCATATATAGTGGCAATCAACCTCGATGTGCTTGGTGCGTTCATGAAATGTTGGATATTTGCAATAAATATAGCAGCTTGATTGTCACATTCCATAACCATAGGAAGGGGAACCTCTATATATAGATCTGTAAGAACAGCTCGAACCCACATCATTTCTGTACTAATCTGGGCCATAGCCCTATATTCAGACTCAACACTAGATCTGGCTACAACAGTTTGCTTCTTGCTCCTCCATGAGACAAGAGAATCTCCAACATACAGCAAATCCAGTGGTGGACTTCCTATTCTTTGGACACCTTGCATAATCTGCATCTACGCATGCTGAAATGGTGACTTCCTTGCCTTTTCTAAATACTAAACCTACACCTGGAGATGATTTAAGATACCAAAGTATCATCTGTATAGCATCCATATGTACCTGACGTGGTTGCTCCATGAACTGGCTTACCTGACTAACAGCAAAAGAAATATCGAGTCTGGCAATCGTAACATAAAGAAGTTTTCCTACCAGCTCTCTGTATCTTCTCTTATCAACCTCATCAGTATCATCATCATATAGTTTCATGCTTGGATCCATGGTTGTGGTGGTAGGTCAACATCCAAGCATTTTCGTGTCACTTAGCAAATCAGTGACGTATTTCCTCTGGGTCATCAGAAGCCCTTGTTGATTTCTGGCAAACTCCAGTCCCAGAATGTATCTAAGAACTCCAAGATCCTTGGTGACAAATTCACGACCCAGAAGTTCTTTCATCCTCTTGATTCCTTGTATGTCATCTCCTGTAACAAGAATATCATCAACATACACCATAATAGCAATCATGCCTCTGGAAAGAGAATGATCTGCATTCGAACGTTTGTATCCTTATTTCTCAAACAAGTCTGAAAGCTTCTGAAACCAAGCTCTAGGGCTCTGCTTGAGGTCATAAATCTCCTTATGAAGTCTACATACTTGTGAACACTCCCCTTCAACAGCAAATCCAGGTGGTTGTTGCATGCAGACTTCCTCTTAAAAATAGCCATACAGAAATGCATTCTTGACATCTAACTGAAACAACGGCCAATCTCGAATCACAGCAACAGAGAGAAGAATCTGTAAGGTGGAATGACGAGCAACTGGTAAGAATGTGTCAAGATAACCCACCCCGTATGTCTGAGTAGCAATCAGGCGTGCCTCGTATCAGTCGATACAACCATCTGCATTTTACTTAATTGTAAACACACATTTACAGCTTACTGTAGACACTCTAATAGGAGTTAGGATGAGGCTCCAAGTGCCTCTCAACTGAAGAGCAACCATCTCCTCTTCCATAGCCAAACGCCATCGAATGTCCTTCATAGTCTCTTGATAATTCCATGGAATGGCCACGGCTGATAATGCAACTGCAAAATTCCTGAAATCATCAGTCAAGCGATCAAAGGAGACCATGGATGCTATAGGATATGACCCACAGCCACATTTCTGCTTCTGAAGCGTAATAGGTATGTCTAAATCTGCAGCCTCTACATCTCTCCCCTGTAAAGAATCCTATTCAAGTAGACCATTAGACCCATCATTAGAAATTGTGTTATCATAACATACCGCATGCGTGCTAAATGATGAGTGATGACCATGAGCAGAGGCAGGCCGACGAGTATAGTAGTGTGGCAATGATGGAACTGGGACCGTTATAGTAAGCGGAGATGACGGAGGTAGTGGTGGTGGAGGTGTGAGAGGTAGTGGTGGTGGTGGCATGTATATGGCATCCTGTAGATGAAGATGTCAACCGATCACCTGTAGGAGAAAAGTATATCACGGACTCGAAAAAGGTGACATCGGCACTAACGTAATACTTCATGCGCATCGGATCATAACATCTATAACCTTTTTTTTGTCTTGGAGTACCCAACAAAGATACACTTGACAGCTCTGAGAGAGAGCTTGTCAATACCTGGAGACAACTGGTGGACAAATGCGACTTAGCCCAACACACGAGGAGTAAGTGAGAACAATTCCTTTTTATGAAAGGTAAGAGAGAGAGGAATTTTATCACCCAAGACTGACGAGGGCATGCGATTAGTAAGATAACATGTCATTAGAACAGCATTGCCACAAAAAGAATGAGGAGCACGACTCTTAATGAGAAATTGAGAAGCATCCTGGTGACATCAAGCAAATGACGATGTTTCCTTTCTGCAACACCATTTTGTTGAGAAGTATAGGCACATGATGTTAGATGAATAACTCCCCAGGTTGAAAAATAATTGGAGGGAGTATTGGTACAAAATTTCAAGCATTATCAGTTCTCACAATTTTCACAGAAGCAGAAAAGACATTTTGTACTTCGGTTAAGAAATTTTTTATAACATCTCCAGCTTTAGATTTATTCTTTAATAAAAAAACCCAAGATATACGAGAAAAATCATCTGTAGCAACAAGATAAAACATGTGTCCCTGATGATCAGGAACACGACTGGGACCCCAAACATCTATATGAAACAACTCAAAAATAGAGCTACTGCTCCGACTCTGACGACTGGGAAAGGCAGAGTGATGGCATTTTCCCAACTGACATGCCTCGCATTGAAAGGACGTGTGAGGCGAGATCTGAGGCAAAACACGATAGAATTTCTAGAGCGGGAGATGACCAAAGCGCAGGTGCCACGTAAATGGTGAGACAGGTCCAGCAGATAGGGAGGAGATTCCGACATAGGAAGTTCGAACTAGGCGATAAAGACCGCCCTGCTCACGACCACACCTAATCACCTTGCCCGTAAGGATGTCCTCAAAAACAAGAGAAGATGGATCAAAAATGGCTCGATAATGTAAATCTTTCGTAATCTAGCTAATGGACAACAAATTCATAGAGAAATCAAGTGCAAGCAACATGTTCTGTAGATGCATAGAGGGTGCCAAGCTAATCTCCTCATGTCCAGTAATTGAGGAATGGGTCATATCTGCAATAACCGTAGTTCGTTCTGGATGAACCTGTCTGTAGGCTGTAAGTTGACCCTTGTCTCCACACAAATGATGTGTGGCACCGGAGTCCATAATCCATTATATAGGATCAGGTCCACTACTGCTAGTAAGTGCACAAGTATTACATGAGGTACTTGAGGAGGTTGAAGCAGCTACATCTGAATGACTCCCATGGGTTGAGGAAGACATGGCAGAACTGGATGGAGATATGATGCCCCTCAATCATGCTGCAAGACCATCAAACCGTTGATCCATAGAAGAGGCAGCTGGAGGCTCAATCTGCTCAGCCACACGAGCAAAGGCAGGAAACCCATGCTTAAAGTAGAATGTATCTTTGGTATGTCCAGAACAATGACAGAAGATGCAGGGCTGACGAACACGACCCCCTCTGCCTTGAGGTCCTCGTTCACGAAACTGAGAGGAGTCTCCTCGACCTCAAGAGGCAGCCATCGCGGAAGAGGTCTGACTGGTAGTGGAAGATGGAACGGTGATCCGACTGAGCCTACGAAAGGCTTCCTCCATTGGAGGAATCGTAGAGTCTTCTAAAATATGAGAACGGGCCACCTCATACTCAAGATCAAAGGCTGCCAGGAACACACCAACCATGGTAGCATTCCGATAATTCTTCTGCTTCTAGGGGGTGGTTGTCAGACGCATGAAGCCATAAAGCTTCTCATACATCCCACGCTAGGATGTATATATCGAGTGAAGAGGACGTCCATTCTGTTTGATAGTAAAGATATCATGTTGGAACTGTAGAATATTCGTCCCATTCTTCGTTTGTGAATAAGCGGCGGCAAGAATATCCCGCATCGCCTTGGCTGTGGGCTGATGAAGTATATCATTGGCGATCTCCAATGCCAATGTTCCTTAAAGCCAAACCTTGGCATAAGCATCATCCACCTCCCATGAGGCGTTAACTCCGATCTTCTCAATCAATTCTTTATCGATAAGAATGTGTTTCTTACCTGTAGACTTCATCATACTCATGAATTGCATAACACGCAGTTCATAGTTTGAGCCATCCATCTTTACTATAGGCGTCGGACCTTTGAATGTGCCTATGGAGGGAACCTCGACCATGCTTTCTGACATGATGGCTCAAGAAGACTAGGAATGAAGACTAGACACATGCTTGTCTACACTGACATAGAGAGATATGGTTGCATGTGTAGATTCATACAACCAATCTCATCAAATACAAAGGACCCCGGTGACAATGGCCTTAGAAGAAGGGGGTCAGCCCGTGTGGAAAAAGGGTCGCAAGGACTCAGGCGGCGGCGTCTTGGCGGTTGCGGGGTGCCTAGGCGGCTACAAGAGCCCCGCGGGAGCCCAGGCAGGGGTAGCGGTAGCCCAGGCGGTGGTTGTGGGTGCCCTGGCGGGGCTGCAGGAGCTCAGGTCGGGCTGCGGGAATCAGACTAGGCAGTTGGGGCCCAGGCGAGGTGTTGGAAGCCCAGGCAGGGATGGCAGAGCCCGCACGGGGAGGTGGAGGGCGACGGCGACGGGGGCTCAGTCGGTAGCAAGGGGCTGCGACAGCGAGCATGGAAAGGAGGAGAGGGTTGCTCTTTAATCGGGAGGCACTGGAAGCCTCATCCTAGCTCCTACTAGAGTATCTACAGTAAGCTGTAAATGGGTGTTTACAGTTAAGCAAAATGCAGATGGTAACGTCGATAGATACAAGGCACACCTAGTTGCACGAGGGTTTACTAAGATATACGGGGTCGATTATCTTGACACATTCTCACCAGTTGCTCGTCATTCCATCTTACAAATTCTTCTCTTTGTTGTTGTGACTCAAGATTGGTTGTTGTTTAAGTTAGATGTCAAGAATGCATTTCTGTATGGTGATCTTCAAGAGAAAATCGACATACGGGGTGGATTATCTTTGACACAAATTAAGCAGAGCCCTAGAGCTTGGTTCCAGAAGCTTTCAAACTTAGATCCAATTACCACATCCAGTATTTATCCCCACATCTACCAGTGGTGGGACTTGGAGGGTCTGTGGAGGCTATATAAGAAGTCCTAGACATCCTGTATCAGATCAGAAAGTGAATGAACATATCAGCCCTTTGAGGCATTATCTCGTGATTTCATCCGACCCCTTAGGGAGTAGGGTTCCACGTAAAATCCTGGTGTTTTTTATTGTTTATTCTATTATCTCTTGTTACGCTTTCACATTTCATTCTAACATGGTATCAGAGCATATTCGATTATCGAATATTATTTTTATGTTATTGATTTATTTGAGATTCAAGTTATAATTGAAGATTATTTATTCATATTTATGCAAGATCAATTCGTGCACATTTGTTGTTCGATTCAAGTTTATCAGGTCCAGAATTTCTAGGGGTTCAGCAATCCTAGAAAAATGTCAACTCCAAATTCAGTTCTAGGGTTCAAGTTGAACCCTAATTTCACCACCTTCGACGCAGCGTCGATCTCCATCTCCATCGATCCCTAACACGCTCTCTGGGAGGCACCGTCGCGGCTCAAGGCCGTGATCAAAGCCGTCATCACCTCGCACAGGCGGTGCAACCCTTCTCTAATGTATGTAGATCTCCTGGTGGAGCCCTCCCTTGTGTGTGATTCCTCAGGCAAAGCCTCCTCCACACGATGGAGTCGTCAGCCCTATCGGCGTCGTGCTCTCCAAACGATGGCGCTCTCAAAGCGATAACATGAGGGGTTCCCGACGACATCAAGAGCCAATCATAGCCGTGCTTCTTGATATCTAAAGTTGACAACATATCGTCGATCCCGACAGTCCGCTTAATGGATTCAAAGGCCATACCTCCTCCTGACCTCAGACCACCGTGGTGACAGTTGTCAAGGTCCTCTTCCACCGGCATACTCCTGTAGTTACTGGAGAAGAGATCCAGTGCACTGGCATCAATGCCACTGGCAAATATGCCCCTCCTCCCTTGTTGCTACTGGAGGAGCAGCGCCGTCGATCCGGTGCGCGATTCCCACGGAAGGACGCGACTCATGGTCCCCATATCCTCGCGATCAAGACCGAGAGAGCGAGTGGAGGCGCAACCATTGTTTTTTAGGCAACTGGTGACGCGTGCATCCTCCGATCCAGACAAGGGAGCGACGGAATCTCCAACAGCTGGGAACCAATCTTGGGAACCCTACTTCACGTGGAAGCCCTAGTGAGCTTCTCTATTTTTATTTCATTTGGTTTATCTTTCTACTGGACTTCAACCGAATTGTTATTGTATTTATTAAAAAATAATATTATAAGAGAGAAAGGGGAAGGTGGAGTACTTCAAGTCCAATTGGGCTAAGGTACATTAGTTTGGGCCTAATAGGGATGAAATTAAAAAAAAAAGACAGATGTTGAAAAAAACGGGGAGCAACATAATTTCTTGGGGGTCCAATTGGATCATGAGATTTATCAAAAAATGTGAAGAGAAAGCCATAAAAAATGATGAAACGGCTAAAAAAAGAAGAGAGATAGCTATAAAAAATAAGAGGAAATAGTCGGAAAAAAGGATCGTACAAAAAATCCATATGAAAAAAAAATGATTAAACAAAGGGGAAGCAAAGCTGGAAAAATTTGTGATTGATTATTGTCCATTTATTTTTCTCATTTTCTCGTCTTCTCCCAACTTGATCGATCTCATTATTTTCTGACAAGTATAGGAGAAAGGGGGAGTATTGTGTATAGTTACGAGTCGGATTTAGATTCTTCATATTCCAGACCAACCAGATGTCAGACTCTACAGTTCAGATTTCAGACTCGACAATCAGATTCTACATCTTCAGTTTGATGTGCACATGTTTGCCATCACTTGTGTGATCCCCATCTTTGTTTTTTGTCTCAGAGTTTTCATGTGATCCATAGGGACTCTAGAGTAGAGGTTACATTCCCTATACCATGTGGGCTAAGGGTTTTCATGTGGTTTCATAGGGACTTTAGAGTAGAGATCTCATTCTCTGAGCCAGTATGGGAGAGACAGTTCTCCAATGAGGAGACTTTTCAGACTCCATTCTCCAGCGACCGTGGACTCCGACAAAGATGTTTCCACAACTTTTTAAGTTAGCCCTTTAAAGATAGAGCAGTTGTTCACATGATTGTGGCAGGCCAGAGTACTCCGACGAGGAAACTCGTCCAGTTTTAGTGACTCTGACAGGCGCAATGCATAGCACATGTTTACCATCACTTGTGCGATCCCCATCTTTGTTTTTTGTCTCAGAGTTTTCATGTGATCCATAGGGACTCTAGAGTAGAGGTTACATTCCCTATACCATGTGGGCTAAGGGTTTTCATGTGGTTTCATAGGGAATTTAGAGTAGAGATCTCATTCTCTGAGCCAGTATGGGAGAGACAGTTCTCCAATGAGGAGACTTTTCAGACTCCATTCTGCAGCGACCGTGGACTCCGACGAAGATGTTTCCACAACTTTTTAAGTTAGCCCTTTAAAGATAGAGCCGTTGTCCACATGATTGTGGCATGCCAGAGTACTCCGACGAGGAAACTCATCCAGTTTTAATAACTCTGACAGGCGCAATGCATAGCAAATGTTCTCCGACGAGGAGACCCAATTCGACTCACACTCCAAACCGTTTGTTCCTCCTCACTTGCATGGCATGAGAAGCAACGTCCTCGACAACAACCGACAGTTGTGTTTGCGTTGAGTTGATATTGTTTGTAGTGTCTTGTATTGTGAGTTTGAGATTTCTTTCTGTTTGTCCAAGCTGAACATTGCATGCTCCGGTTTTAGGGGGAGTGTTGGAGTATGCATCACTTATGTGTAGATGGGTAATTGGATCCGTCCAGAATCCAACTACCACATCCAGTGTTTAGTCCCGCATCTACCAGTGGTAAGATTTGGAGGATCTACGAAAGCTATATAAGAAGCTCCATACCTCTTGTATCAGATGAGAAAAGTGAATGAACACATCAGCTCTTTGAGGCTTTCTCATGTGATTTCATCCCGCTACTTAAAGAGTAGGGTTTCACGTAAAAACTCCGGTGTTCTTTATTGTTTATTCTATTATCTATAATTATGCTTTCGCATTTCATATGTCTAACAATGAATATCAACCAAGCACTATGAAAGTACCGATAGAGCCACGTACATGAAACTAGAATGATCGTTCGAGTAAAAAGCTATCAATAGTATTGATCATCTAAATAGATTGGCTTTGCTTAACTTGTCAGGTACATTTGCATGCAAGTTTATTAGTGAAAGGACTATTTTTTTCTCTTTTTTTTTTGGGGGGGGGGGGGGGGGGAGGGGATAGGAGCTGCAGCAGTTGTCATTATGCCATTATCCCAAGCTATATGTGTTAGGTACTCCTATGTACACTTATCATTTGAAAGAAGTGCCAGCAACAAAATGATGAGAAAAAGAAAGCCAGATTATACCATCATACAGCAGTTATCTATGATAACCTCTTCATAAGTAATTTCTGGGTATTTCTCAGCCACCTCGCGACAACACTGCAAATATAGGAAACAAATTATGCATGATCAGAAGATTCACAAATAATCAGAATCCAAAAATCACAATAAGCATTGTTCATCTAGCCATGCATGCCTTTAAAAAAAGTCCATCAGTTTTTCTCATAATGTTTGCTTTATGTATAGCAGATACTCTCTGTCGTCCATGGGTCTTGGCATAATGGAAAGCATATTCAGCCACTCTTAGGCTGGCTTGACGAGTGATGATCTTGAGACTTTCAACAACACCTCTCACTACCTGGTATATGCATATTGTGTTATATTGTCTGAAAGGTATGGGGATAAATTGGCAGAAAATGAAAGTTGATAATTTGCACTCACCTGATGTTCAAGACCACTATATTCTCCTTCGGTGTTTTCTCGTATTGTAACAAGGTTAACATCATCATAACGAGTTTTATAACCATTAAGGCTGTAGCAAGGCCTAACATTAGCATAAAGACCAAGCTCCTTTCTCAAGGTAAGATTCAGTGACCTATGACCCTTCCCAATAGGTGTTGCCATTGGGCCCTTTAATCCCACACCATTTCTGCGCACTGACTCTAGACTTTCCCACGTAAGAAAGCTTTCAGTTCTAGGGTCAACTGTATCTCCCACAAAATGTTCTTCCCATTCTATAGGTACTTCAGCTGTGTTAAAAACCTGAAAAGAAACATTGATCAAACATTCCAAAGGTCAAAATACGATGATCTAATTTAAACTAAGGAACAATTTCAAACAATCTAAAGAAGATTTAAATACAAGGATCTAATTTTAACAAAGGAACAATATCCATGATGTCTTCTACGTAGCAAAAAAATACAATATCTATTCTGTAATTAAAAATACAGTATCTATTCTGTAACTAATTTGACGACTTCGTAGACACTGATAAAGTGACAAAACTGCCCTAATATTGTTGCAAACACAACCATTTGCCCCAGTCATTTTGGGTTAAAGTTGTATCTTGATAACATCAACTAAACTGCCTCATGAAACTGCACCCTCTAAGAAGCAATATGGTCCGAATGATAATATTATAACTAACCAAGAACATTAAATAACAAAAGTATATATGTAACCAAGAGGATTACACCAGTTCTTCAATCTTCTTCGTTGATATTTTTTTCCATAAACATGAACTTAGAAAAATTACACCATAAGCCATGTCAGAGTGCATTTGTATTACATCCTAAAAGCCTTGCACAAGACATGGTAATATGCAAAGTGAGTCGAAAAGATGATCGGTGAATGGTTTGCTCCTACACCAGGCCAATGGCCTGTAAGGAAGCCAACATTGAGCTACTTTAATCGGCAGGTTTTTTATGGCATTAGATGTGGCTATTTTCTCTATTTGGCAAATGATAAATGCAAAAAAATCTATTGTAGCTATTTTGTGCATGTTTGCACATGTTAGGGTTTTTACAGAGTCCTGACATGTCTTGTACTTAAAACTTGTCAATATATAAGACTTCTAGATGCCTGTTTTATTGTTGTTCCCCTTTTACTATTACCATTGGCATTTGTTTGCTACTATGGGAAAACGGTATTTCACCAAGTAAACAGCATACTCGGCCGCATATTCGCACTCAGTAACATTGTCGCTCTAAGTATGATGAAACGTCCATGTATGCGGGTTGACCCGCATACTCGGCCGAGTATACCCCCTATGCGGTCGCTTGCTCGACCACTTTTCTAATAAAATTTTTATTTGACCTAAAACCAAACAACCCCACCCGCATAATAACATAAAACCGCATACTCCCCGCATAAAACCGCATACTCTCCCACATAAAATCGCATAATCCCTGCATACTCTCCTGACTGAGAATATTAACATAATATTAAATATTATTTATATTTTTTAATAATAAAAAATACCTAACCGCATACTCACGCATACCCTCCCGCATACCGCATACTCTCTATGGAGTGACCCCTCCAACTGAATATTGCATAACGTCTACCTGAAATACAGCATAGTTGACTATTCAATCGATCCATATGATGGTTACAACAATTGTCAGGGCAAACTATGTCGCAGTAACTGCAATCTTTTCATTAGCATAAACTTTGAGAAATAATGGTGTGCTCAATCTTAACATTAGTCTGGGTCCACACATATCTTCATTACTTTATGGATAACTTCCGGCATTTGAAATCACAAAATTCATATTGGCTCAAGTCCATGTGATAATATGTGCGTATCAGATAACTGGAAAAACTGAAACTCCACCTCAACCCCTAGGATTAGATATACATCCTATGCCTATGAGCACCCACTTAGTTTCTCGGGTCTCCTGGAGCTTACTATTACGCTACTTTGCAACTCCTTTCTGTATCAATTAACAACTTCCTCAAAACTACCAACTTAAGGAACATTCTCACTCTATTGTATCATCAAAGCTGACAGCATCCCAATGGCCAACTACAAGCTCATGAAAACCTTCATCCAGAAGTTGTGAGCATTCAACCCAATAGATGGAGCAAGGGCACATCCGAGGGTTTACAAATGAAAAGGGGAATGAGGTGGTTTCCTGGGAAGCGAGTAAGGTGAGTGCTTGGGTTAACACTTTAATTCCATAAATAAAATGAAAGAAGAGATCTCCCCCACTCTCTCTGCCCTATGCTTCATTTCCACTACGTAAGAAACCAACTGTTCCTTTCCCTCAAAAAAAGGAACCAACTGTTCTTCAACCTATATCCGATCGATATTTTTTTTTGCATAAGCTTATAATAAAATATTATAAATGGAGCAAGTTTACATCGAAATAGAAGGCAGGCGAGCAACAAGCTACGCCGCTGGACGTTTTTGAATTGCAAAGCCAATCCAAATTTATAACAAAAGACTTGAGATGACTGTTTAGTGTGATTTATTGAAAAACAGTCTTAGAAAAAGGTCCGGGACAAAAATCAGAACTGTTATAACAGCACAAGAGGAAGAAAATTGCAACATAAACTCACAGAACCTAGATTCATTGCCCTGAATCGATCGATATGAAACAACGGATCAAGGAGGCAGAACCTGCTTGACGGATTCGGCGATCTCGGGTCCGATTCCGTCCCCGGGGAAGAGGGTGGCGCGGATCGGTTGTCCCGATGAGGCGTAGGACGAGAGCGATCGAGCGGCGGCGGAAAGCAGCGAGGCGTCTGCGAGAGGACGTGAGATCTGAGAGCTGGAGGTCGTTCGGACGAGATGGCGGAAGAGTTGAGATGCCATAGTTGTTGTTGATATTCGACGAGGAGAGAGGACGGCGAGGGAAGGAGACCACCGTGAGTTGGGTTGGACGACTACTATAGAGGTTGGGCCTTCCCCTTACGATGCACACGTGTATAATTTGGTATAATGAATTTTCTGTGTTGGAAATTTGGAAAGCCCGTCCGTGTAATGTCACCGAGGCTTTGGGGATTCGAACGAGGAATGCTGATGGCAATAATGCTTTCTTTCTTTATTTCCTCTTATCAACTTATCTATTCTTCTTTTTTATTCTTCTCTTTTATTGCTTCTTATATGATTCTTTAATTTTCTTCTCCTCTTCCCTTATTCCTATTTATCTATTAATTTATAACAGTTGTTCATTATCCCTTATGTGTCAATCAAATTGAGAACAGTATTTACCTACTATTATTCCACATTATTCTCTTATTCTAATCCATCTAGCCGAACAGGAATAGTGCTTATTTCAGTTTATTCTCCACCTTTATTCGTGCTTATTCTCGAATCAAACACCCATGACTGATGTGCAAACATGTATTTTGCATGATTAAAAATAAGATATCCATGTTAAAATATAAATGCTCGTTATATTATAAAAATTTTATAATTATATCTTTAGCACTATTTTAAAAATGATATGTGTATCTGTCTTTATACTCGAAGAAAATAAAAATACATAAAAATATGTGTGTAAAAAAATAGATATCATGTTACATATATGTGGCTGACAAAAAAATGCATATCTATACTTTGCACAAATATTTACATATCTATGCTTAGAAAGAGATGGATGAAATAGCACATATGCACAAATATATTTATATAGGGTTAAACTGGACTACCCTTAGGGGAGCCGACCCCACTCTTATTTTTTTATTTCGTAATGGTATCTTATGAAAATACCTAGGGAATTTTGTCTACTATATGACAACATATTGTCATTCAAATTTCGTATAAAATAGAAATTCCTAACACATCCATCTAACATTTGTCAATTTCTGTAATTATAAGATCATTAAAATGTGACAGCCTTGATAAACATCTTAGGAATGTATGTTTTACACTTTGAATGAAGGTTTCTCCCAAGTGTTTTCAGAAAATACTTTAGAAAAAAATAAATGTGAGGGTAGGCAAGTTGGCTCCTCCCGGGAGCATACACACACGCATACACATTTACACATATAGAGTGAGAGGGATTATCCAATGAATCTTGTGTCGTTTAGAGGTGAGATGAGCATGTTTCATCAATAAGTCTTCTCCAACAGCTTCAGTGATAGAAATACAAACTTCGGTAATATACATCCAAGCTTCAATAATTAATATATATCCAAACTCTAGTAAAAATATATCCAAACTTCAGTAAGTCATATCATAGCCCTATTAACTTATAAAAGTTACAAGTGCAAACCAAAGTTATCGATTAAATTTCTTCTTTTACTTATAGTTGATTCAAAGTTATCGATGACAATACAAAAGTTACTGATGAGTTCAGTATTACTAATATAAAGTGTTACTTATGGTAATACGAAAAGTCGCTAATGCGTTCAATATTACTGATATATATATATATATATCGTTACTCATGGCAATACGAAATTTACTAATGCATTCAGTACTACTAATGGCAAAACAAAAGTTATTGATCGTTGGATTAAGATCAAATAGCTAATAGAAGGTGTTGGTCTCATTCCCAAACGACACAGTGTCCATTGGATAATTTTCCTACACACACACATATATAGAGGCGGGGAGCCTACATCATGATGTCGGTAATTTACCTATACCAATCCCTTTCTCCTCTAATTTTTCGATTTTTTTGAAACAAATCCATGGGAGATTTGCTTAGAATATTAAGTGAAGTATGTGTTTCAAATTTCGTGAAAAACAGAAACTACTAACATGTCCATCAAGACATCAATTTCAACAATTCTGAGAATGTTAGAATTCAGTAGTCTTGATGGAGGGGATAGAAGTTTCAAAATTTATTGAAATTTGAATGACAACATGGTGTTATATTATGATCTAAATCCCTAGATTTTGTATTCAAAAGTTAGGAAAAGTAAAGGTGAGTGTAGGTAACTTACCCGCATTATAATATAGGTTCCCCTTTCTCATACGCGCACTCTATTTTAACCTCGTTCATTTTAAAATATATATGTATGTATATATATATATATATATTCATATTATGCATGGAGAGACACATACAATCATATTTATATCCATATCTTTAAAAAAATGAAAATGGTATCTATAGTAGTATATACAAACAAATGAAACTCATATTTTATTCGTTCTCGTTTCCTAGAAAAATACTAATAAATTTTTTGTATTTCACTAATAAACTTACATATACATTTTTAAATAATATATATGTAATATTAAATAAATATAAATATTATAAAAGAAATGGGAGCATACACCCTTGTATAGGTAACTTACCTACATATGTCCCTTTCCCCTCTATTTTTTATTTTTTTTGAAATGAATCCTTGGGAGATTAAGAGAACACTATATCACTATGACGTCATTCAAATTTCAGCTCAATTCGATACTTCAGCATATCCATCAGGATAATCAATTTTTAACAGTCTTAGATTTGTTTAAATCGGCCCCTTCAGATAGACATGTTAGAAATGAGTATTTTACGTGAAATTTTAAAAATATATTCCACTTAATATTCTAAGTAAATTCATTAAGGACTCATTTCAGAAAAAAATAAAAAAAGGAGGAAAAGATGGGAGTATGTTAGTTATCTACACATGGGTGTAAACTACCATTCTCTATAATAAAATAGATACTGGTATTCAAAGTTTTTTCGAACAACAATAAACATATATGAAAACGAAAACTTTCAATCGATATTATCAATACTAAAACTTGAAATTTAAGTTTTTGTTATGGTCGAGAAGAAACTCTAAATATTAATATGGAATATACATCATCAAAAAATAATATGGAATATGAAAATGGATATACGACAAGGGATAACATACCAAGAAATACATCATCGTAAAATGATGTGACATACAAATGCATAAAACTTTAAAGTATTAAAACGTATATGGTTCGTATAGTATGAAAATTGATATGGATCTCATTGGCAATCAATATGAATACAAAATTACGTGTTTGCATGAAAGCGAGAAGAAATTATGAATATCAATAATATCATTATTATCAATATGGATAATATCAACATAAACCACAAGAACTCTGTTGCAAATACGAAACCTAAAAAGATCAATATCGAGTGCATCTAATCTTATATACGAATACATATGTATGAATATTGAGTGCATATCGTATTTTATTAAATGCAACCGATAATTTGACATGACATTATAGAGAAAATTGATGTTATAACGACTGTATAGACATTTAGTGTTCCTTAGGACGCATGCTTTATACAAGAAAATATACACAATTGTCTACCTTTAAGGCGTAAAACTGATATGGATGTATTGGTATCAAATCCATTATCTTATTCATTTTTCATATACATATTAGAATCAATATAGATAATGATGTCATCAAATTTGTATGTTATCTTTTGCATTTTATCATTTGTATTTTTAATGTAGACTCCCTTAAAAATCAATGTTTTGCTGAAATCAAGGCTTGATGTTTTCTCTTAAAAAATCTAAATAAAAGGTATATTTATAGCACAATTAATTTGATAGCATTTTTTAACTGACACAAACATATGTAAGTAAAAACCTCAAACAACAACACAAAGAAGCCACCACAAGTTCAAAAAGGTCAAACTTTGTATGAAAGGATGAGGCAGTAACCAACTTAGAAATGTTTGATTGCATTACAAAAGTGGTAAATAGTGACTAATGGTGGCTATCAGTGTTTTTATAAAAGTGTTGTGCCTGCTGCAACTCAAGAGATCGTTACTACAACTCAAGAGATCGAAGACGTGTGGATGTAGGAGGCACGACCTAGTAGGGAGATCGTGTGTTGCACGAGAAAGGAATGTTTAAACATGCATGCATGAGGACGAGTACTTAAATTTCTCCACCAACACCAGCATGTCACAATCCGGTTGCGATGAAGATTACTTCAGTTGTAGATCGAGGGCTTTGTATGATATATTTGAACATAGCCAATTATACTTGAATGTAATTGACTATGTTCATGTATACCATAAGCATCCATTTGATTTTTGCAATTGGATCCCTAAGTGGGGACCTATTTGTAAAATATAAAATAGTTATGCATTCACATGAATTGTTGAAGTTTTTGTGAGATCCCTAGTAACGATACTTAACTTTTTTCTCTTATCCAGTGTCCCGATAATATTAATGAGAATTTATCTTATAGTATTTGTTGAGACATTCCAACAAGTCTAAGAATATAAAAAATCGAGTTCATGAGTTCAAGTTTATGATCATTTTAGCGAGATCCAGTCGGTCTCCATTTTGAATCCGAACCGAGATCCAAATCTGGATTTGCACCACTTAAAAATAACTTGATTCTTTACCAAATCTCTAAACCAAAGAGCAACCACTTCCCCCTCCCTCCCCTCATCGGAAACCTTGCTGGAGCGTCATCGGAGTTCGTTGGAGTGCATCAAATAGACGATATGAAGCCACCGTCTTGTAGAGGAGATCAAGATCATTCTCATGCGTAGATGCTAATCATAAACGGAGCCCCATACACATCGTTCTCCAGGGCAGAGGTACCGAAGAGGAGAGTTTTTGAGGTACGATGTCCACATTCCTCCTAGTTGTGAGTTTCCATGCGATTCTTAATCTTATGCATTGGATATTATGGATACATAAGCATCCTTATGACATGCTACTATGTGGTCGTTGATACAATTTTGCTTAAAAGAAAACCTCGTCAACATCATTATATTAGTAATTGATATTAGTCGCATATAAGATTATGATGATTGATCTAATACTGGGATACAACAAGAGTAGAAAGCAAAAAAAACTTAAAAGCAAGTGCAAATAGTTACCATACATGAATCATACTCTCCAAATACAAACAAAACTATATAAATTAATGTTTTCACGTATTTTGGAGGGCAACAAATTGCATCCACACACCAATAGTAGACAAAAATATCCTCATAATCAACCCAACAAAATCGGAGAACAACAGAAGTAAGACCAACCATTAAATTACACCAAATCTTTCTAGCCATTCCTCGTAGCATTGGAATCTGAAGTCCAATCCATCACTTTCAGGATCACGAGTTGGGATTACACATATAGTGGAAGATTGTTAGTTACCAACCAATTGGTACCTAACAAATACGGGCGATGTTAGAGGCAGACATTTAATGTGCTGGAATTTAAGGAAATTCCATGAGTAATACTCGTTTACTGGTTAATAATTTATGCAAGGATTGCATACAACCCATATTGTACTATGTTAGCAAAGTTAATATTTGATCATTTTAGCAATGTATAGATGAAGAAGGGGATAAAATAATGTTGGAGTGCGATCACTATCTTTTTTGTGCTGTGAACCCTGCAAAATCATCATTTGGAATGCTCTAAAATTGTATCTTGATCATTCAGATAGAAAAAGAGGGTAGTACAATTACTCTCAGATCCTAAGGCATCTCAGACGTGTAGACAGGGGACTTAACAAATCGGAATTCTCGTTAGAGCCGTATTATTAATAGGAATCACGATAGTGTTCTGTTAAATAAAACAAATAATTGTGACTTCTAGGACAAATACCGGATGAGGATTATAAGATCGTAGTCTTATATGTAAACATATGAAGATGGTAATCATATCTAGGCACCGTAATGTATCAACTATAAGTCAACTAGTTTGGACCAACTGTATAGTTTGTCATCTTGATCCTTACATTCGCCATAGAGGTAATATTGAGCGAATTTGGTTGCATAGTTATTGGATTTTTTTGTTTTGCATTGCTAAGATATAGAGGATATTATTTTTAATTGTATTAATGCAAAGGATTGTGTCATCACAGTGGTCACAATAAAATAACATTTAGATGTAAATTATTCCCATATAGCCTACTAAATAAAGTGTAATTTGATGTATAATAGATTCAACGAGAATAACTATATAGATGAAATTTTTCCATTTTCTCGATGATGTTATGCTTCAATACCACTACCTTACATGTCTTCAAATTCAAGTGCACACATAAATTCTTGCAGCTTCCGTTGCCCATTTGTGAAAGGTGTATGAGAATACTAGATATTACTTGGTTGGACACCTCTTCCTACAACTCTTGGATTAGCTTTCTTGAAGAAAGAAGAGATGACAATATGGTCACTTACACTAGGAAAGAGAATTTTTATTGGCCCGTATAGTGGTCTGGATCATTTAGATGCAAATATATGAGATGATTTTACGGAGAGGGGGTCCGTAAAATACTAGTTTTGCTCCTAGGAACGATCATTATACAAAAGAACCTCACGGGGAGTAGGAATCTTTCAAATATATTATTAGATATGATTAAAATAAATGAATGATATTATTTGGTGTTCGAACAGATGGAGTAGACGCTTCAAGGGATTAGGCATGCACCTTTAGATCTCTAGGTAGAAACTTAAGGACCACGAGCCCAACAATTGCGTTGGTTGGGGGATATGTTACTTAGCATACCAAATAGTCATCGTGCATTGTTCAGTCTCATTACTTGTGTGCCTTTAGCCCAATGCTTTGATTGTAAGCTAAGTAGTCATAGTTGGTGGTCTAATATTTCGTCTATTCACTTAGAGTTAATACCCATGTACTTGCTGGTATAGACCTCATTGGTTGATTCTAGGTAGGAGTACTAAGAAAGGAGTTTCAAAAAATGCTACTAAATAAAGTTGGGATGAAATTCAAGTTTGTTGTGCATAAGGATGATTAGGATAGTCATAGTGATTCCGGCTATAGTAAGAATGATCTTAGTAATCGATGTCATGACTTATGCCCTACGCCACTATGGACTCTTACACATGGTAGTGGAATTGAGTGGTTTGCAATGATTCACATGTTAAAATTTGATTTGGGAATCGGAGATACAATTTGATAAGTAACGCTAAGTGGACATGTTGGGAACTTAATTAAGATACATTGTAACCCACCGCATGTCTATGGAGACATTCCAACCCAAAGGTTTTCTTATTACCTTAGAGTTATAGTGCGGGTCTCACACAAATCAAGATCATAGACTATCCACGAAGCTTGAGTTATTCGTATCAAATGAGAATGACTAGAGTTTGTTTTCTTCGTAAGGACGATTTACCTAGTTCTTTATTTTGCATGCTTCTTTAGTACCTTACTTGTTGAATTTTATATCATATTGGGAAACTTTACTCATAATGCACCCATGTGTTGGATTCTGCAGGTTCTCATAAGAAGCCACATCAATGAATGATCGATGTTTGCATGGAGTTTCTTTTTGTGTAGCGTTACGGTTTTCTTGTGGTACAATGTTTGTAGTTAGCTTTTACTTGAAGTTTTACTGCTCATTTTCCTTCTAGCATTTTGAGAGACATGATATGTACAATGTATACATGGACACACTTTTTGATGCATACATGTAATATTTTTGGACATGAATTATAATAAATGAATGATGGATATGCGTATAATGGTGTAAAATTTTGCTTCTACATAATCAAAAGCTCAAATTAACAGAAAAGGCAGATATGCATAGTATATCTTATTGGACATGCATCGTTGAATCCAGACAACTTGGATTAACGGGGTTCTTTGTTCTTGAGCGGTGGCGGACTCAAAGGTAGAGGTAGATCAAGTTGACGACAATCTTAACCAAAGTGATCGATCAAAATCCGAATCAAGGCGAAGATCTGACAACAAGGATGGAGTGTTTGTCGACGAACATATGATCCTTAAGATGGTCAGACCAGGGCAGAGGTGACGCCTCGGCTCGCCCTGCATGGAGCTACTCTCTAGGGGATTGTTTGGATTGGGGTTACCAATAAAATTGAGTTGCCTTCCATTTTAAGGATGGTTTCCCACCAAAATTACCCTTTCTAACATGTAGACCTTACCATCTATTTTTTATACTTCATTATGTATAACCTACCTGAAGACCATACTTTATCTCATCTAATACATTAAATCATCCATTTATCTTTCCATTACAACAAAAAATATTATAGTATACTATCTTATCATCAAAAATTATAAAAAGTACCCAACTTCTAATCATTTTTCCAAACTTCAATACAATCACATCACAACAAATCCTCTCAACAGTAAAACCCTCTATCCAAATATGAAAACACAAAAATATATTATCCACTAGCTAACCCATTTTTGGGGTGGGATACCCTCTGTCAGAAAACCTCCAGAATGAAACGCACCCTAGGTAATTGTTGTGTAGGCGATGTGTTGGACATGTGAGCTCACGACGAGCCATTATGCAATAAATATTATTGCAAACATCATTCTCTGATCTGAAATGAAGAGTAATTAATTTGCATATTAGGTCCCTTACTACATTTAGGTTATGTACCATGGCCATGTTAATGATCATACAACAGTTGATTCAAATGTTGAATCATAGAGGCTGGTGCTTGGATGAATATCTAAAGAGTTAGATCGAGGATTGATCAAGTACTGTCGAATGATCATTAAGAGAGGATCTTCAAACTGAGAATGAGATGGCAGTCCTTTCTCTAAAGGTTGATATCCGACTGACCTCTTGATGCATGTACTCTACATAGGAATAGGGATTCAGAGATGTTAGATTAGTTAGGTCAAAGAGTTGACTTAACAAGATCGAGATAACCAAATACCTATGTCGTATGTTGTCACGATATAGGTACGCATCCTTTGATCGGAGACAGATGTGTTACTATATGTCTAAGTATGTAAATTTGGCAGACCACTAGATTGATGACCTAATCAAGGTCTATACACCAGTGCGCTGGTGTGCATTCAAGAGCATATGAGTAATACAATCTCTCAAAGGGAACATACATGGTCATTATTAAACCGGAAGACATGAGCTCACTCATGAGATATTGGGAAGAATCAAATTCCGTACACGATCATCGAGCTTTGGAAGCTCGACTGAATTTGTACATTCGATATATGCTTTTGGAAAGTATATGATCAACACCTAGATATGATATATACTTTTGGAAAGTATATGATCGATACCAATCCCAATGATCAAATGAAAAAACTAATGACAAAACACTAAAGTAGATAGTGTAAAATTAATCTAATACTTTGGGTTTATTCTTGGCCTTCCAGTATGCAGGATGTATATGTATTAGGAATACATGAGGGTGATGTGATCGTAAACGATTGTTTAACCATGACGCTTCCATTCATAGGGAGTGACGAAACAAGTCTGGATTTTAGTAACTCTTCTCAGTAGAGAAATAATCTAATCTTGGTCCAAATATTAGACATTGATTGGAAAGTGATTTAGATGCAATAAGAAGATTAGATTTACAGTCTTGATTTAATCAAGCATCTATGAGAGGTCCGTAAGATGTAGATTTGATATTTGATCTCAATATCCAAGTCACTGTACATGGAACAATACAAATCACCATGTCCTTATCTCCAAGTATCTGGGAAAAAGCATATTATCCTTGAAAGAGTTTAAGGATAATTTCATTGTTGATATATGTATTCGAGCAATGAGAAAATTGATAATTAAATGTGATTTATTTATCATGAATAATATGATTTTGATTCATATTATAAGGAGAGTTATCTTAGATAATTAATTATGATTTAATTATCAAATATGTGAATAATGTGAATGTGATTCATATTATTTGGGCACATGAAAATAAAGATCCAAGATGATTAAATGTGATTTAATTATCTTGGATATGAATAATGTGGATATCACTATCCGTATTAATCATATATATTATAATTATGATTTATAATATATAAGAGAGAGCATATTATTATTTATATTTGTTGATTAATTATTGATGCGAATTGGATCCACATTAGATAATTAATTGAAAATATAAAATCACATTTTATTTTGGGTTGTGAATGTGATTCATAAATTTCCAATGGCATGATTGTAATACTCACAAAATAATTATAAATTATTTTTGTAGAATAATTTACAACAAGGGTTGTTGTAAATCTTGTAGATTTCCATAGAATAATGTAATCTCATGAGATTACATGAGATTGGTCCCTTCTCAATAGGAGGTTGGGCAGCCACCAACTCCCATTAGGAACGGGTGACCGTCCACTCCCATGTTATGGAAAGAGGTAACCTCCATTACATAATTTCCATACCTGATTGATTTAATTTAGGATTCAATAATATTGATTCTTCAATATATATTTAATCTAAATTAAATTAATTGTTGTTGTATTTTTACAACAAAACCTTGGCCATTGAAAGAAGCACAAATCAATCTCATCCATCGATTTTATGTAGTCCATGGATTGTGATCCATGGACTCTTAAAAGATTATATAAGAAGAGGCACCCCTTTCTCTTTAAGTGACATCAAGAGACAACATCCATATACTCTCTCTCTACACGCCATCTCTCTCTCTCTCTCTCATTGTGGTCATCCACCATGAAGCCTTAGAGAGAGTCGCATCATCGCAGCGCCGCTATTATGTTATCGTATTGTTTTCCTGTGGATCTTTTATCTCCTTCGGTGCACCTCGCTTGTAAGGAAGATGTCGGATCTCCTATGACGAGATCATGAGATTCGTTGCTTGGATCATCAATATGGATTGCGAGAAACATGTGTTTCATCAACGTGCTTGCAAAGCGTCTCCTCCGTCGGATCGAACTTGAGATAGGTCTCTTCATTCAGAGACTCGATCGCAACCACACTTCAAGAGGTAAACCTAATACATATTTGTGATTTAGATGAACGATTCAAGAAGCGTTTTGGATCATGTAGTTTCATCGGATTAAATTTTTTAAATTCCGCTACCTCGGGTAACTAGTGGGACTAGTCGCTTCCGATCGCATACGATGCGATCCTCATGTTTCCGTGATGCGCTTAAGGATCTTCCTATATCCTTTACGATGCCGCTGCAAGAGGTCAACAAAACTATTGGCGATATGGTGATGAATCATTGATCAGTCTTCACTGGGGGCGGTGATGGAGTCAGTTGATGATGAGGCCTTGACCATGATCGTTTCCTCGATGACGACCATGTGGCATGATCAAGGAGGATGTTGGAGTGGATGCGAGGTAGCAGACTAGATGTTCACGACGAAGACGTCAACGGTTTAAGAGCAAAGGGTAATGGCACGGGACGACAACCAAGGTATTGGAGGGAGAAGGTTGAACCAAGAAACCCAGGGAAGGGGGGATTTAGAAATGTGAAATAGTAGTGTGGTAAGAGGAATTTCGGAAAGGTGTCGATTTTTGGTTCGACACGAATGTATTGAGGGACGATGTTATAGTGGTGCATGGCATTGTTGATCGAGAGGACACTAAACAAATTCATCGAACACAAAAATTCCCGAAATTCCCTTGAAAAAATTAGAAAAGCAAATGGCGGTGTAGGTTCAATGCTCTGTAAAATATAGAAAGAATATAGAATGCTTAGATTTGCATTCATAGAGGGGGCATATCCTATTGTATCTTTTACTACAAGAGGGCATGTTGTGGTCATTTTATCCTGTAAAAATAGATATAAAAAACTCAACCATACATATTAAATCTATTATTATCCTTTTACATACTGAATTTCACTCAATGATGTTTATACCTGTTTTATTTTAAAAATGCAATATAGCCTACATTTAAGGAATAAAATCCATATTAAAAAAGGCCAGACTGTTAAGTATGGAATTCTAACGAAATTTTGTCGGCATATGAACGATAATCACATATTCAATGTATGCAAATGGATTTTTGAAATGCATTTCTAAAAAAAAACTACAACATATCATGTTTTAGTAAAAGCTACAACATATGATATGCTCTCTCATTAGAGGATGGTTGAGAAATTGATAATATCATATTGAAGAAGGTTCAACAACAAACTTCAAGGAAACCACATAAGAGTAGAGGTAGACATATGATAGAATTATCTACATCTTTTGAATGTAAATCTTAAATCGAAGGGCATGTTTGGTAGGAGAATATGGATCGAAATAAGTCTTTATTCCCTTCTTTCTTGATTCCTCATTATCAACTCCCTTATTCTCCTTCCCTTATTCCCATCTTCCCTTATTCATCCATATCCACCCCCTTATTTCCCTTGCTTCCTTTATTCCTTCTTATCCACTAACTTATAATCCTTATTCCTTATCCTCCATGTACCAACCAGAGATAGCACTTACCTACCCTTATTCCACCATATTCCCCTTATTCATATCCATCTATTCGAATGTGAATAGTGCTTATTGCAGCTTAACTCAACCTTTATTCTTACTTATTCCCAACCCGAATGCCCTCTTAAATATCTCTACTCTAAAAATTTTACTATCAACAATAACAAAGTCAATTTTTCTGAAGTTGTCATGCGACGTTATACCTTAATATTATATTATTAGAAATGCTGTGGCAAACAAATTCCGCATAGTTTAAAAAGGTCCCGACACTCCTAGATTGAGTTATGTACATATAAATGCATGGACCTATTTGTAATGTTGTAAATAACATATCGAGGTGTTACTTGATTTTATTAACTGCTTTCTTTTATAATACTTCATTCCATCTTATAATAATCATTGCATATATATTACTTCTTACATCTCCTATAATCTTTAAGAAAGGAAAAAGAGACGTCGTAAAGAAATCGAAATCTTAGTACTTGACGAGGAACTCTATTTTATAACCATAACGAGGTAGTAGAAATAAGAGTGCGATATTTGATATCGAGTGATGAAATATAACACTCTTTTTTTCTCATAGACTCATGTCCTGGACCTCGAGATAGATTAAAATAGGAACTTCTACAATTACGCTTTTCTTAGATTTTGCAATATCATTTTTGTGATCTTTTTTTTCCAATATCAGCCCCTAGCTTCTTAGGCAATTAACAATTGCAGCAGCTGTAAGGTTAGTTTGCATCCTTTCCTTTTCCAAGTGTATATTTGTAATTGGAAAGAAAACAAAGGGTACACATGTAATTTTTTGAAAATTCTAGCGGTACAAATGTAAGAAAAATTTATCAAATGGGTTTTTAGTTTGTATAAACTATAGTTTAATTTATCTCACTAATGGTAGAATTAACGGAAATGCAGAGTGAAACCAATATAGGTATCCATACGATTGATATTGCAAAAGAGAGAATGTAAAGCTTATATTGAAGAATCTAATGGGGTTGCAACTGAAAAATACTCATTAAAAAGGTATTGTTTTGATTTTTTTAGTATACTGTGTCCTCTATTCATTCAATTTCCTCCCATGCGTCGGACGAAACCCGTCTTTCCATTTGCTCGGTGGTTCTTCGCTTCATATCCTCCACCGCCCACGGCAAACGACTCCCCCTCCCGCCATTTCATCTCCACCGTGGCAAGCGAGTCCCTCTTCATCTCTTTGTCTCCACTGCCGCAAAGCGTTTCTCTTCTTCGCTTCGTGCTCATCGTACACGACCATCGTCACCCAAACATATTACTTCCAGGTACTTTCAGAAGAGTAGAGGCCGTCTTGGTTCGTTGTACGATATATCGCATGTTGTGACAATTTTGAAGTTTGGAAAGAACAATACTTATAGTTGATTTTTTATGAGATGTTTGTTTAAATGTCTGAAAGAGGACTGCGGGAAAACGCTTTGATTTGATTCTAAGGACAGATAGGTCGAATCTATCGTTTATTTATACAGTTGTCTCTGTTCCCTGCCCGTATGTTTTTTTATATGCATAAATCATATCCATTAAATACATGAACACGATTCAGTTTGATATGTTTTTTGTTTTTTTTTGTAAATATCGACTTGCTCTTTTTTTGCTGTCTGGTTAAACTGTTTGTTAAAAGAGGGGGGCATGCTTGCATTGACAATTATGGAAATTCTAGATTAAGGAATAAGTGACGCGTGAGTGGGAATCTCTATTAATAAAAAGCAATGCTTGATCATTTTTAATCCGAGCATTTTTGAAATGGTTTTGAGAAGCTTCCTAAATCCAAATAAAATTAAGCATGAATGAGATTGACATGAAATGATATGCATTGTCCAGAGAGGAGTCAAATACCTGAAGGCACAAAATTATGAAATCAACTGTGAATGGTTAAGCATGTTCAGCGAGTGCCAATAGGCTCCAAGTTTGGTTCTTGCACCCAGAGCCATATTCCTTCGAAGAAAACTAAAACTGTACAAAGTGGGCTAAGTTCAGAGCATCGAATTTCCACTTATATTTGAAGTTTTAGAAAGTGATTGTTGACCATTGAGCATTTCCATCTTTTTTTTTTACAATTGAAAAGGACTACCGTGCTATAACTTTGGATGGCATCTCAAGCTTTAATTCCCATCTTGATAGTTGAAGTCTGTATTTCTCAGTACTAATTGCCAAAATAAGCTTGAATTTAGCAATTAAAAGCTAGTTAATGGTTTTATAACAAAGGACAGCTGTTCTTGCACGATCTTTTCCCATGGTTGTCGATAAATGTAGATCAGATAATGCTTTGTCAATCACATGCAAAACAGTACTATCACATTCGATTGAAGTTGAAATTCGAATGTATCTAGTCAGATTTATTTAACAGTTAGTGTGGGTTGTTTTTTGAAAAAGAAAAGGGTGGGCATCCATAATGGTGAAAAACTCAGAATTATTAAGCAATTTACATCAACCATGATTTAAACAAAATCCTAGAAAGCCCAACCACATTTTTGACATAGTATCTCTCTTGATAAAAATTATTATTGAGAGCTATAACATCTACAAATCACTCACGATTTATTCGTTCTCCTAGAAACCTGAAACATGCTGTTGATATGCCTGAATCCGAACCACTTGTTGGGCTGCTGATGTGGCTGATCTATGTCATGCCCTCTGATTGGCTGAGAGCTGCCGGGATAGATTGCTTACATGGTTGATTCGTCTCCTGAATTCTGATTGGCTGAGAGCTATTGGGCAAGGATTGCTGACATGTCTGATCCGCCTCTTGAAACCTGATTGGTCGAGAGTTGTTGGTAGGGATGTCAGCGGGTCGGGTTTGGGGTGGGTATTATTCCCAAACCCATACCCATTTATAATATCACTAGCCATACCCGCCCATTTATTAAACGGGTAATTTCTAGCGGGTACCCATATACCTATCGGATACCCGTATACCCAATGGGTACCCATATATTTGACAAAGTAAATCTTAAGTTGTTTGTAAATGTATACAAAATTTTCACAGATAGACGAAATAGAGTGAGATTATGCACTATGGTGGTTCATAAAAATATGCAATTTATAGAGATTATTAAATTTTTATATATGTTAAGTGTTTAACTATTTTGTATTGATAGTTTTTATTTATTGAAAATGCAAAAAGTTAGTTAAATAAGAAAAATGGATGGAGAGGAGAAAATTGAGTTTGATATTTATACATGTAGATCGATACATATTAGATATGAAATGGATTTGGGTCTAGTTTGATTAAAATGCAACATACACATATGTCTTTATATATATATATTATTCGGGTTTGGGGCGGGTTCGGGTTCGGGTACCCATGAGGCATTCCCAAACCCGTACCCGTACCCGTATGAGTAGTCAATTCAAAACCCAAACCCGTCTAAAAGTAAATGGGACGGGTTTCGGATCCTTAAATGGGACGGGTTCGGGTCGGATACCCAATGGGTAGACCCAGATTGACATCCCTAGTTGTTGGGGCATGATTGCTGACATGTCTGGTCTGCCTCTTGAAATCTGATTGGTTGTGAGCTGTTGGGATAGATTGTTGAATACAAATGGTATTCTTCTGTTATAGTACGAATGGGACCTGGGCTACCAATTACTGTAATCCTCATTCTGATCATGATTCTCATCCCATATTTGTACCTTCTTATTATCGTATGCATTACTTTTTCTGTATATAGTGAAATCGATCGACATTGCCCAAAGACATAGTTACAGGTGAATCTTGTAAATCTTCGTGTGTACATTTTACTTGTTTGATTGTGTTTGTGCGTGTTTGCTTCCACGATTCGCAACACATGCCTTACCAAGAGATCCCCACAAGCAAGCTTCAAAATATCGATATCATATCGGTCTACTCGTAAAAGGATATATCATGATCTATGGACGGTATTGGTGGATATCTTAGGAATGGCTAAAAAAATCATTTTTCGCAAATTAAGATCATCCTAGTGCTTAAATTAAATAACATAGAAATATATATTTATATGTAAGAATGATGTGTATTTAACACACAAATACTCATTATATCACACATATTGCTATTGTCAAAGCTGACTGTTGATTGCTGAAAATATTAGAAAGGAAACGATGAAATTTAAGCAATAACAACTTAGGAATATCAAGGAGTTGTATTTACGACATTTACTTTACATCAAATAATATACTAGATATAAAAAATGTTGGGCTACATCGGATATTAAACAGACAAGTATTGCGCAGTAGAACATATATGTCCTTGACTAGCTCTTTAGTTGTGTTCATCTCCATTGCTAAAATCTAAAAGGAGGTGAAGCCCTCTAAGTTGGCTACATCAGTGAGTTGACACATAGACTGTGGTGCCACAGATGGCTACATCAGCCCCATAAATTTGACATGGGTCGGCGACGGCGACTATGTGTGCGTGGGGACGAGAGCCGCCGAATTCCGACCATCTCCACAGACATCGGCCCATTTCTCACCACTTTGAGGGTGTTTCCTAAGAACAAGAAGAATTGCTACATCATCCCCATGGGGATGGGAAAGAAGGTAATGGTGACAGTCTGGTTCTACTATGGCAACTACAATGGTCTCAACAAGTCAGCATCCTTCGAGCTCATGTTCAAGGGCATGTATTGGTTCATGGTAACAACGTCGAATGACCCAAACTTTGTCGACACTTATGACATGGTCTACATGACAAAGAGGGAGAAGAAGAGTGCGTGCTTTGGGAGGACGAATAGGATCCCTTTGTTACCTCCATCTCCTTGAGAACACTGGATCCAGAGGTTTATGCTGAGGCCAACTCCAGCTACGCTTTGTCCGGCCCTCGGAGGTATGCCCTCATTGCCAACCAGTCCATCAGGTAATTGCTTGTTTGCTTTTGTGTTTGGATTTGCTGAAAGTCTCACGATTGGAAGGTTTTGCTGTCGTAAATATATTCATTTAGACTGGGGAACCGCACCAATGGAACTTCTAAACAAACTACAGTTGTAGAACTAGAAGATAATTAGATACTTCGAGATAAATTGAAAAAAATGCAGTGAAAGTTTTTTTTTGAATAAATCTCTTTAAAATATTTTCCCAATGATTTCCAAGTGAGATGGGCAGCTATGGGGAGATTGTGATGGTTGTCATTTTGGTGAACAGAGGTACAAGATTAGGAAAAAAGGGAAAACTTATAAAGTAAACTTGTGTTTTTTTAGGAAATAACTATTAGTGGGATGTGAACCCCAATCTCTTGGCTGAAAACACCATGTGAATTTTACTTGCATTTTTTCTAAAATCCATTGAATCAACCACTGTCAACTTCAAGGAGCAATTAATACAAAGTGCGGCATAATTTAAAGGAGACATCTTGGCAGAATTCAGAGTCTATTACAGTCAAAGCATCAACAAATTATCAAGTTACAAATCCACTTAAATGGTCTAGTATTCGTCAGAATAACCTCCACTCAAAAGAATTTATAATCTTTTTTAGAAGTTGGCGTCGCTATCAAAGGAATAAAAGAAGAGATCCCCTTGTCATAAGTCAGCCATCCTTTATGATCCATCTTGATCGAAAAATAGATTCTGGCTGTGATTGATTTTCAATAAAAACTGTTTATGGTCTATCTCCTTGGCATTTATGAAAACACCCCCATAATTTTCATATTTGAACATGTGCTGGATATCCAGAAAATTTATCTGTAATCACTGTAAGAAAATTTGCAATATTGTAGGTTCCCCTATATGACCGAACATGGAACAATATCAGTACTATGATGAACATCTCAAGTTATACACTCGTGAGGAGCAATGCCACAACCATTTGCACCAGCAGAAGCATTGCCAATCCTCCATAAAAGATATTCAGAAATGTGATAGTTCCAGAGAGAGGAATGACAAATCTAACCATCACAGCCTCCTTTCTCCCCAGTATTCCAGCCATTTTATCTGAATCTGTACTTAAGTTCAGTGAGGTATCCAATTTCGTCGGCTCGAAGGAGAAGAGAGCCTTCCTTATTTACATGGAAGATTTGCTCATTTCCAAGAGTTTGGTCCAATCATTCCACCCTTTGGGACTGTCCTGGAGTTCTCGAATGCCACATTAGTAGGGGCTACAAATAACACAAGGGTCACCCTTGTGCCCACCACAGATTCGACTCTGCCCCCCCTCATCAATGGCTTGAAGGTCTTGTTCATCTGAAACGAGGAGACAAATCGCATTGATGGTGTGTCATCTTCTCTATATCAAGACTGCTGACATATTAATACACATAATTATGAAAAATCAAACCTTCTAAAGAAGAATTTTGTAACATTAAAAGCAAAGTTCATACTTACAAAGAGGTTTTATTCGATGTTGTTTTGTACTGTATAATTCCTTTGCATGGGTATTTTTGCAATATTGTATGCTTGCAGTACTTTTTATGTATAAAAAACTAAAAAAAAATCCTTCTCATTTGGGCCTATGCAGAATTAATTGGTGATATCATGTTTACAATTCCTTGTGATATGCTTAAGTTCCTAATTTTGATTATAGTTTAACATAAAAACAAGGAATCGAAACCTTTATGACGTAAGAATCCAGCATCCATTCAGATAAGGTTTTAACTTTAATGCATAGTTGGCAGTTTTTAGCACTTGTCTTCCAGAGAACGATCTGACCAAGTTGCAGCATAATTTGGCATCCCTGCAGGAGTGGAGGGGGGATCCATGTCTTCCTCGAGGTTACAAGTGGGAATAGGTCGGCTGTAGCATTGATGAAACACCTCGAGCCATTATGAGGAAATCTATGTCATATGCTGTGATCAAAATAGTTATGATTTAACATATTCACATGTAATTATGTACGGCGACATATATATGATCTACTGCTAGATAATAATAGTGAAAAATTCTCGTTGTAAAATTTATCTTTATACATTGAAATTGCAGTGGAATAAATGTTATTACAAATCCAAGGAGACATGTGTCCAAATGCAATAATTGATTATTAATATTTACATGTATATCTATTCCCCCATCTCCCCATATCTCAATAAAAACTCAATATATATGCTCTAATATAATAATTATCCATTAATATATACATGCTGTACATAACTGAATATGGATATATCTGAATTTCTATACCATCATATATATTTCGATGGATATGCAATTTTTATGTTGGTAGATATTGTATATGATACAAATAAAGACATGACTTTAATTTTTTTGCGAATACGGGAATGCCTTACTGAATCTAATTGTTTGTATTGTTTAGACATATAACAAAGTGTGTAGACATTTATCTAATTGTGTTGCATGGTTACACATGGTATATTGTATTTTGGAATCATTTTTAAATGTGGAAATAAAAAAATATCATTAGTTTATTTATTTAATTATTTTACTTTCTATTTAATTTTAAATATTACTTTATTTTCTTTTTATTTAATTTATAGTTTATATCTTTCAATTTAATCAACTATTAAGTTATGCTTTGCAAAAACCTTTCTTTTGAAAACACGTGTTAGAATATATTTATTATTCGTAAGATAATTCATATCCATTTGTTATATAATCATATCTGATTTATGACTATTGATTTCATATCTGTATTATTTGCAAGAGTTTTTTTCCATAACATATCCATATTATAAAAAAGACAATGATACAATAACACCTATATATATGTATTCGTATCCTTTGCAACCATATATATACCCATTTTAAAATCAATACATATACACATCAAAATATGTATAACATATATGATGAGGAATCTTTGCATATATTTATATCTGTTACGTCATTAGATTTAAAGCATTGTATATTATATTTAATGGTATTATCTAACATCGTATTATCAAAAAGTGTATTTATGTGAAATTAAAAAATTTGTAAGGATCTTTTTGTTAATACAATGTTTGCAGCGATCTTTATGCGAACTTGTAAGTTTACATGGGTTATTTTGTAATAATTTGCGAACTTGTAAGTTTACATGGGTTATTTTGTAATAATTTATTGTAAATACAAGTATCAACCAATTACGCAACCAAGAAAATCCAACAAATACTAACCACAAAAATGACAATAAATAAATGATTCCTAAGTTGTTGAGAATCATTTATGTATTTTCGTATTTCTTATATATCTTTCTGTTTCTATTACCTTTATTATGTAATTCACCCTTTAGGTTTTTTCCTCTTTATATAGGAGAGCTCTATGACTCCTTTTCACAACCAAGGCATTATTTTTCTCAACATGGTATCAGAGCAATGGTTCTAAACTGGAGCCTGAGCTCTGCGCATCCCGACCCATCATTACCAGCCACCCTCCCTTGTGCGGCGCCCCCTCACGCAGCCTTCCGTTTGCGCGGGGCAACCCCCACTCTTCTTCCCGGCACCGTCTATCACGCCATCACCCAACCCTACCACCACTACCCAACACTAGCGCAGGTGTAGGGCTCGGTGCAACTCTAGCTAGCGCCAACACTAGTATTATAAGCGAGCCTAACAAACCCTTGGTCTCTACCATTTCCCTCATGGGTGTTAGTTAATTACTAGACCTCTAAGATTCTCTCCTCGACGCTTCTTTTGCATCCGTGGCCTGTGTGAGGTCTAATTTTACGACAAAAAGGGTGATTCCAGATCCATAAATCACATCGTCGGCACTAGCGTTTTCCTAAGTTGATGGGAATGATTATGGCATGAGTCTGCACACACAAGGCTGATTTTGTAGACACCTTTAGATCCATTTACACCCCCAGTCACGTCCTTTCGTGGCTTCATCATTACGTCAAAAAACAAAGCTGATTTATCCTCCTTTAATGCCTTCAAAGGCTTGACACCCATCGTTAAGATGGATGGGACAAACTGAGTTTCGGTCAATGAAATTTCTGACCATTACGCAACAATAACAAAGAGCACAATTTGACATAGCAAGAGCATGTCGACAAAACTGGGGCAAATGTTTTGTGGAAGCAAGATGACACATATGCCAATGACATCCTTCACCAATTCTCTGCCAAGTCAATGCGGGACATCCTTGCAACCACTTACTCTTAGGCGATGAAATTAATAAAGATCCTGCAACTTCAGTATGACATATTCACAACCAAGTAGGATGACCGTCCTCTTCATGTTTTCTACTCATGGATCAAGAGCATGTTTGAGAAGCTTCTCAGCTTCATGCCTCTGAATGCGTCTGCAGAGCGACAACATACATACATGAACACCACTATGGTTGACGTGTTTTTGTGACACTTGACTCGCAGTACGATGCTGCATGCACCCAACTTCTTATGGATGTGTCTATACCTCATATGAAGGAGCACTACAACAGATTCATTAGGATCACAAACCCTTCTACGTCCAAGGTTGCAAAAAACGGTATGCGGTATTCAGTCGGCAGGGTCACTGATTACTGTTTAAACGGTATGCGGGAGTTTAAACGGAAATTAAACGAGTTATGTGGTTTTGTATTTTTAATTAATAAAAAAATATTTACATATATATAATTAATAAGAAACATAACTAAATTATAAAATATAATTGCATATTCACAATATATATCAAATATTGTCATATTCAATGATTTTTTCCCTGTCAATTGTCAACAATAGCATAAACAAGTAGAATCCATAGTCAAGGTTTGGAATCTCGATTTTGATTTATGAAGATAAACAAAAGGAATGAAGTGAACAAGTTATATCGGATATCTAGAATCTAATATCTATAGATTTGTTTCATCTCCATTGCACAAATCCAAAGGGGGTGAAGCTCCCCAAGTTGAAGACCCATTGTATGCACCCTCATGTCACACCATACCCTACCAGAACAGGGGTCTTGATGCAACTGGTCAACGAGCTTGGGGGACTAGGAGGGGCCCATGTTAGGGAGAAAACAAGTACATTCTCACATTCTTGACAGGTTGATGTAAAAAACAGGGTTTAAACGTCCGTTTAACACTGATTAAGCGGCCTGGCCGCATATGTGCCCGCCTGGGCTTAGTCGGTGCGGTCCAGGACTGCATGCGTGTAAACAGCCTTTTAAACGGCCGTTTAAGCCGTTTTTTACATCCCTGTCTACGTCCACCACTCAGACCTCCTCTGTGATACCGCATCTCGGGGTAGGGGAAGTCTATCTTAGTTCAGAGGACGCAATATCCGTGGCAAAGGTGGCAGACACTTGCATTAGCCATGCACCTACTATTGTTGTTTTGACCACTTTGAAGAGACATACTACCGAAAGCATGGTTACCTTACATCTGCCCTTTGTTGTCGAGTAGATTGAGCTTTTTATCGCTCTCGTTGATCAGAAGTTCAATGACCTTATCTCTAGTCCGAGGGAGATTATGACCCCTGCCATCATCTCTACTGGTGCTCCTTTGGGCCCTTTTGATGTTACCGTCACAGCTAGAGCCTCTGCCAGTACAACAACAATAACTTATGCCCTTACTAGTTGTTGCATGATAGACATTTCAGAGTAATTATAGATTCTAGCTCATTTCATCATCTTTACGGAGACAAAGCTCAATTCACATCCTACAGATCGATATCTTCATGTAAATTTGTTGTTATTGTAGATGTGGCACATTCCCCTATTACAAGATATGGGGAGTTTTGTTTGATACTATGCATTTGTAGAATGTGCTTTATGTATCTGATTTTTCTATGAATTTATTATTTATTAGTCATATCACTATGGATTTGCATTGCCGTGCATATTAGACCCCTCTTCTCTCATGTTTTAGGATATTAGACCCCTCTTCTCTCGTGTTTTAGGATATACTCACGGGCATGGTGATTGGAAGTGGCCGTGAGTAATAGGGTCTCTACAGACTGGTCTAGTCTCCTTTTGCTGGTACTTCCATTTCCGTTGGGCCAATTTCTCTGTACATGTAATACCTTTGATTCGGTGACATTCCTCTGCAGAAGTTGTATAAAGTCCTGCAGATTCCATCTCAGTTTACATTCAGTGCAAGTCTTGTCAGCTTATGAATCATCACCACTCTGGTTTTTCTGGTCATTAGAGTTGTAGTAGTGATACCTTATTTCAATTGATTCATTTTGATATTTGGGACCCGGTTGTGTCCCTGATCACCAGGGGCACATATTTAATCTCATGTTTATAGATGATTATTCTAGACTTTTTTGGATTTTCTTTTGAAAAACAAGTCTGAGGTTGGGTTTGTCATTTAAATTTTATTGATGAAATACATACTATTCTTTCTGCTATCGTTATGTATGTTTGCCCTGTCAATTTCTTGGAGTTAGGTACCTTTCAACTTTCTCAACTCTTCATGTTCCTTGGCATTATATGTCAGACATGTTGTGTGTATATTTCTTAGCAGAAAGATGTGGTTGCATACAAGCACCATTATGTTCTTGATGTGACCATGACACTTATAATAAAAGTTGTGCTCCCTACTATTTCTAGAGTGATGTAGTCCCCACTGTCTGCTATCTAGTCAACCATATTTCGTCTTTTGTTTTAGGTGAAAAGGTTCCTTTTTCAATCGTGTTTCCCAATAAGGACATTTTCTCTCTATCACTCGAGTCTTTGGCTCCTTGGTAATTATTCATCTTTTGACTCTTGGTTGTGACATATTCCCTCTCAGAGCTGTCAAGTGTGTTTTTGTGGGCTACTCCTGGATCTAGAAAGGGTATTGGTGCTTTGATCCGATCAGATGGAAGTACTATTGATGATGTCACATTCTTTGAGTTTGTCATATATTTTTCTCCTACATGTGATGGGATTACCCGTTTGAGTATGGTGAGGAGGTTTACAAATCACCTCTACCTACATCACCGCCACCTCCTCCTCTTCCTCCCATTGTTCCTTTATTGCCTATCGTTGTTCTTCCACCACCATCTCGTCCCATGGTTCTACCTCCACCTACCGTAGTTTCTCATGTGGCGTAGACTTTGCTTTATTTTTACATTCTCGCCAACTGTATCTCTGCGCACTTGGTTTCTACGATGGCATTGTTGATTTCTACAACACATGTCACTTTACAGGTTGAGCATGTACATGTTGAGCATGTAGCTTCTCAGGAGGCTACTTTACATGGCATAAATTGTCCAGAGGAGCTTGATATGCCCACTGCTCTTTGGAAACAGAAGCGTAGGTATTTGATGAGGTTTGTGTGGTGGGATTGTCAGTTGTTGAGATCCCACATACATATGTGGAGATTATACGAGACAATCAGTGGCATCTTGCTATGGAGGAGGAGATAGTAATGCTCTATTCTCCGGGCACATCGATCTTGATTATTGCCCAGTAGGAGCATCCATGGTTGGCTGTAAATGGATCTTTATAGTTAAGCATCGTGTAGATGGTTGTGTCAATCACTACAAGACTCGACTCGTGGCCCATGAATTCACTTAGATATATGTGGTGGACCATCATGACATTTTCTCCAGAGGCTTGCCATTCGACATTTTAGATCCTCCTCTCAGTTGATGTAGTACGGGACTCGTATCTTTCCTGGCTGGATGTGAAGAATACTTTTTCTTTATGGTGACTTGCAGGAGGAAGCCTATATGCAGTAATCACATGGGTTTGTTGCTAAGGGGGATTATCAGAAGATATGCATACTTCATATGGTTATATATGGCCTAAAGCAGGGTCCCAAAACATGGTTTCAGAAGCTCTCAGACTTGATAGAGCAGGTTGGCTTCGTGAGATTGACTGCAGATCATTCACTTTTTATACATATAAGTCAAAGAGGTGTCATTGTCAATCTGGTTTAATTTGAAGACATCATCATTATAGGAGATGACTTTCATGACAAAAATGAGGCTAAGGAGTTCCTTGGATAACAATTTGTCCGTGACAGGCTCACATGGATGCGGTCTATATGATCTTGAGGTATCCGAAGTGGAATTTGAAGTCATCTCCATGTACAAGATTGCTATTTAGCAGAGGGACATCCCTTACTATCACAATGTGTGTAGATGCTGACTGTGCATGATGCTCTAAAGACATGAGATCTACTTCTGGCCAGTTTTCATAGGGAGTTCTTTAGTAATGGAAAAACAAGAAGCAAAATCATAGTTTCTTGATCTAGCGCTTTGTTTGATATAGAGCTATGTCACAAGTAAGCACTAAGATGACGTGGATCAAATCTGTTCTGGCAGATTCCGTGGTTGACACTTATCTTCTCATGTAGTTGCAATGCAATAACCATGCTGCTTTTTCATTGATAACAATCTGGCTTTCCATGAGAAGACCCAACACATTTATGTAGATTGTGTTATTATATACAAGACGCGATTCGGAAAGATTTTATCTCTACTTTCATGTTAGTTATGTGGAAGTTTTGTTTATGTTTCTGCATCTTTTATATATTGTTCTTTTCGTCTGTCCACCATATGTAATTTGCCCATAGACCTCTCCCTATACAAGAGGGTCTAGGGCTCGAGGAATAAACATAACACTTAATTTTCCCAACATGGTATCAGAGCATCGGTCCTAGACCGAAGCTCTCGTGCCAAGCCCTAAACCTAGCCCTCCACCTTCAAGCCTCAGTGCACCATCTCCTTCACGCGCCGTCTCCTCCCCTGCGCGCCGCTCCCTTGCGCGTGCTGCCTCACGCGCTTCACGCGCATCACGCACAGTTGAGCACCTCACGTGCATCACGTGCAGCTGTGCCCCTCACGCGTGGCTGTGCCCGTGAGCCGGTTGTGTCCCTAGGGTTTCACCAACTCTAGGGTTCGGTGGTCATCATTATAAGGGGCTCTCCGCTTGCTTCCAGGTTGATGGGTTTGGTTGTATAGAGGTCTACACGTGTAACTAAACCCAATCATGTCAGTGTAGATCAAGACCCATCCTGTCTACAACCCTAGTTTTCTCCAGTCAAGATGTCAGAAAGCAAGATCGAGATCCCCATGACAGGCGCCTTTAAAGGATCTGCGCCTATTGTAAAGATGGATGGATCCAACTATGAGTTATGGGCCATGCAGTTCATGAGCCTAATGAAGTCGATGGGTAAGAAACATATTCTTACCGAGGATGAACCAGAGGAGAAAACAGGGTTATATGCCTCATGGAAGGATGATGACGCGTATGCTTAGATCTGGTTGTCTGGTACTCTGATTCCAGACATTGCTAATGATGTCTTGCATCAACCTACTGCCAAAGCCATGTGGGACATTCTTGCTACCACATATTTACAAGCCAAGAATGAGACAAAAATCCTACAGTTCCAGCATGACATCTTCACGATAAAGCAGAATGGTCGACCCCTGCATTCTCACTACACTGCATTGAGGGGAATGTTTGATAGGCTTCACAGTTTCATGCCTCTCACGGCTACTCCAGAAGGACCAGAACAATTGAAGACATATCGGAATGCGACGATGGTGGGAGTCTTTCTAGCCTCTCTTGACTCACAGTATGAGGCGGCTTCTTCTCAGATTCTGGCAGATGCTACCATTCCTCCCATGAAGGAGGCCTTTTGGCGATTAAGCAGAATCAACATCTCTAGCCCTACTACTGTGCCAAATTCTTCTGCTATGGCAGCCTCTAGAGGAAGATGCAATTCATCTCATTTTCGTTGACGAGGACCACATGGTAGGGTTGGCCGCGGTCGTGGGTTACAGTGCACTTATTGTCGTCGGATTGGTCATACAGAAGACATGCTATTCTAAGCATGGTTTCCCAGCATCTGCCCGTACAACAAAACATGTACAACATAATGGTACTACGCCGGTGTCGGATCCACGATATGCTGACCTAGTATCTCGTCTACGTGATCTCATGCCACCAGCCAGTACTCCTCCATCGGTTTCAGAGAACAACTTGGATGTTGCCGCTACTGCAGAAACTAGTTCCTCAGGTAGTATTTATACTTCTTTCTACCAGGGTTCACGTACCTCTGAATGGATTGTAGATTTAGGTGTCACACATCATTTGTGTGGAGATAGACACCAACTCACATCCTACAGGCAAGTCTCCCCAGGAAGGACCGTCGTCATAGCAGATGGTACTCATTCTCCCATCACAGGAGAGGGGTAGATCACCGTAACACCTTCCATGCAGTTGCAGAATGTGCTCTATGCTCCCAATTTCTCAATGAATTTATTGTCAATTAGTCAGATTAGTAAGGATCTACATTGCTGAGCGATATTTGACCCATCATCTCTTGTGTTTCAGGACATTCTCACGGGCAACGTGATTGGACATGGCCGTGAGCAAGGCGGGCTGTATCGACTGGTCCATACACCTTACAATGGAGCATCATCCCATTCTACTGGACCTGTCTCTCCTTATGACATTTGCGCTTTGGTCATCTTTCGTTTCAGAAACTGCGTCAAGTCCTTCATCAGATCTCACCCCGCTTGTCCTTCGATTGTGAAGCTTGTCAGTTAGGGATGCATCATCGGTCTGTCTTCCCTAGTCGTCAGAGTCAGAGCAGTAGCTCTCCATTTGAGTTTTTTCATATTGATATTTGGGGTCCAAGTCGTGTTCCAGATCATCAGGACACATGTTCTATTTAGTTGCTGTGGATGATTTTAGTCGTTTGTCTTGGGTTTTTCTGTTAAAGAATAAATCTGAAGTGGGCATCACTATTAAGAATTTTATTAAAGAAGTGCAGAATGTGTTTTCTGTTTTTGTCAAGATTGTGAGAACTGATAATGCCCTTGAATTCTGTACTCGAACATTATCTCAGTTTCTTTCATTTCTTGGCATTCTTCGTCAAACGTCTTGTGCCTATACGTCCCAACAAAATGGTGTCGCTGAAAGAAAACACCGCCACCTTCTTGATGTCACTCGTATGCTTCTTATCCAGAGTTGTGCTCCGCACTCGTTCTAGGGCGATGCGGTTCCTACTGCATGTTATCTCATTAACCGCATGCCCTTGTATGTGTTGGGGGAGAAGACACCTTTCTCCCTCGTTTTTCCTAACAAGGAGTTGTTTTCTCTAACTCCACATGTCTTTGGGTCCGTGGCATTCGTTCACCAATCGTCTCCAGGGGTTGACAAGCTCTCTCCTAGGGCTCCCAAATGTGTTTTTGTTGGGTATTCCAGGACTCAAAAGGGGTATGGTTGCTATGATCCGTTACGTCGAAGATATTATGTCAGTGCAGATGTCACGTTTCTTGAGTCAGTCATGTTTTTCTCTCCTACAGGTGAGAGGTTGGTGCCATCAGATATAAATGATGAAATCTATATTCCTCCTCCACCCTTGTATACACCACAACAAGCTCCCACATCTATACCACGATCATCCCCATCACCACTACCATCTCCACCACCACCACCACAATTACCACCTCCCATATCTTTGGTTCCTCCTCTACCACACCACTACAGTCGACGACCAACCCCTGCCCATGATCATGGTCAATCATCAAACATGCCACAGGTTTGTTCTGATAACATTATTTCTAATGATGGGACTGGCGGCATTTCTCAGCAGGAACATGCAGGGGATGACATGGATGTTAGCAACTGATGCGGATCTTGATTTACCGATTACATGAAGGAAGCAGAAGAGGTCATGTGTTTCATAACCGATTGCTTCTCATGTTACCTTTGAGCGTCTGGCATGGGATTTTAGGAGATTTGTAGGTGCTTTATCCGCTGTGAATATTCCAAAGACTCACTAGGAAGCATTAGCCTATAGTTGATGGCGTCTGGCTATGGAGAAAGAGATGGCCGCCATTCAGTCGAGAGGTACATGGAGTCTTGTTCCAGCTCCTACTGGAGCATCTATTGTGAGTTGCAAGTGGGTGTTTAAGGTAAAGCATAATGCCTATGTCAGTATTGATAGGTACAAGGCTCGACTGGTTGCTTGGGGTTTTACTCAGACGTATGGGGTAGATTATCTTGACACGTTTTCTCCTGTTGCTCGTCATTCTACCTTATGGATTCTTTTATCTGTTGTTGTTTCGAGATTGGCCCTTGTTTCAATTAGATGTCAAAAATGCATTTTTATATGGTGATCTTCAGGAAGAAGTTTACATGTAGCAGCCACCTGAGTTTACGGCTGAGGAGGAGTGTGTACAGGTTTGTAGGCTTCATATTCGAGAGTTGTCGATGAAGGCAAGAACATATATGTTCTATTGCAGGAGAACAAAAATTCGTAGGGGATGGACGCTCTGTAGAGGTCGGTTGGTGGTGCTATGCTGTTTGACTTTCATGCTCTGAATACAAATGGGGCGGCTGGGGGGCTGGTGACCGGTTGGAATGGGGATAAATTCAAGTTGGATGATGTTTGCCATTATATCCGTGATATGATCTAGAAAGATTTCATTTCTACAACCCATGTCAGCTCAGGAGATCAAACTGCAGACATTCTTACCAAAGCTCTACTTCGGGGTTCCTTCTAGAAGTGTCTGTCCAAGATGAGCATGATAGATATCTATGCTCCA
This sequence comes from Ottelia alismoides, assembly GCA_037367405.1. Classification (NCBI taxonomy): domain Eukaryota; kingdom Viridiplantae; phylum Streptophyta; class Magnoliopsida; order Alismatales; family Hydrocharitaceae; genus Ottelia; species Ottelia alismoides. Next base: position 356,330 of record JAZKJV010009767.1, on the reverse strand, counting down.
TCTTGAGGAGTGTAGAAGTTTAGTTTATGTTTCTGCATCTTTTATATATTGTTCTTTTCGTCTGTCCACCATATGTAGTTTGTCCATAGACCTCTCCCTATATAAGAGGGTTTAGGGCTCGAGGAATAAACATAACATTATTTTTCCCAACAAGTTCAAGGGAACAAATTGCAGATATTTTTACCAGGGCCCTAGCTAGACGATCATTCTAGAGGTGTCGTTCCAAGATGAGCATGACTGATATTTATGCCCATCTTGAGGAGGAGTGTTGCGAGTTATCTTTTTATTTTCCTATTTCTTTTATCTCTATTATGTAATTCACGTGCTAGGATTTCTCCTCTCTATATAAGAGAGCTCTATGACCCGCTTTCATAATCAAGTCTTTATTTTCTCTCCATATAAATAATTTGCGCAACCTCTCCCCCTCCCCAGCAGAAAATTCTGGCTTCATCCCTGCGTCCTGGGTTATGTTCGAAGTCAAATGCTTTGTTACAATTCATGTACATGACTCTCAAAAGCTATGGCCTCAGTGGGAGCCTTCCTGACTTCTCGGAACTTACTGCACTCGAAGTAATATATGTACATCGTCACTCCATGAAAACATATGGAAGTTACATGGATTCTTATGAGATTGTTTATTTATTTTCTTAATGAACTGTTTGCTTTCATATTGACTGCAGTGATCTGCATAATAACGGTCTAAGTGGAAGCATTCCGGAATTTCTTAGCATATTGCCTAATCTTCGGGGGTTGTGAGTTGTTTGCATCATCTTCACTCTTGGAATCTCATAGTCCTTAAATTTTCATGCACTTTTTTGGTGTCCCGAAGGAATTAGGCCGACAACAAATTTGACGGCATACCTGTTTCTCTGTCAAAAAACAAGAGGATCAAGTTGAAGTGAGTGCAAAATTTATCATATAGTGTAATTTATCATATTCTAATACAAGTTTTAGTATAATAAAAAAACAATCTTATCATATAATGTAATTGTAATATTGATCTTTGAGATTCATGCAAATCTTAATATGTTCCACAGCATTACTGGAAATCCTGCCCTAGAAGAGGTACCACCGCCGTCACCATTACAAGGAACTTTTTAAGTAGGCGCACCACCCAACAAACACATTGGAGCTATCAACGCTCCAACTCTCTTAGTCCACTTGCTACTATTGGTGATTGTCATAGCCGCTTAAACAAAGATGGATCAAGGAGTCTGTCAATATTATGTTTGTGTACTGTAATTTGGCACTTCAAATAAGATGTAATTTTTCAGTCACTGACTAAGCACTCCCGAGAAATTACTAGTGATACTTGTTCTATTAAGTTATTATCTAGTTGAGAAGTTTTTTGAATATAAATATAAGTGGTTGATGCAGTAGGCTTTGTATTTTTTCCTCACATGGACTTGCAATTATATCAGAGTCGATGATTATTGCTTCGAAGGTCCTCTCCCTGCAACACCATGGAGCTATAGCAACAAGTAATTTGAAGATCATTGCTATATCTTCCGATTATAAATTTACAACAATGAATATTTGCAATCTAATATTTTATTTTGGAAATTGATAATGAATGTCATTCATTGCTGTATTGCATGCAACGGATCATACAACTACAGTAATTCATTGACTTTTTCAACAAATCATCTTGGAATCTTTGCTAAATTAGCAATGGTTGAAATAATATATAGGAAAAGTCAACGGATAATCGTCACTCTACATACCATTGGCAACGAGGACCTCGTACTCTGATTGGTTGGGGATATATTCAGTTCAAGAAACTTAAAAGCTAAGTTCTTTCCCTTTTATCTCTTTAATTGAATTAGCTATAAACGTATAATTTCCCTGTCATATCAATAGGGATGAATTCCCACTTTAATTGAATTACTTTTGTCAGGTCATGAAAGAAAACGGATCATCCACAAGGAGCCAGGTATCTGCTCACGATTAATTTGTGCAGATATTTTGTCAAGTTTCTATTTTCAGAAAAGATTGAATAATATGGTGGGTTGATTCTGTTGAACACGAGGTTTGAAGGAGTAGTTCTCTTTTTCAAACCTTCCCACCCCCAGCCGATACTCATGCATATACAACCATTGGTCAACTCCATATCCAAGTCCCTGTCCGTATAACTTTGAGAAATTTCCACCCAATTTACTTGTTTCCCACTAAATTTAACAAAGTCAACTCTCTCAAACTCATGATCCGTACCTCTTTCTTAAAGCCTCACTGATATGTGTATAACACATCAAATTAAAGTTTTATCCCTTAAAAAAATTATGGTATTCTCTTACATATTTTCTATTATCTTCCTCCTTCCCTTGCTCTCTTCTGCAGGTATGCATACACAACATATATAGTATCTTTTTCCTCTATAAATATATCTTTATTTTAATTATTTGATTGCTTAAACCCTTTGTATTATTGCAGTCCAGTTCTGGAACATAGACTGCGGTGCTGCTGATGGCTTCCGTGACAGGGTCAACTTGACATGGGTCGGTGATGGCGAGTATGTGCGAGCGGGCAAAAGCCTCCGGCTCCCAAACACTACTGGCGTCATTACGACTGACACTACTCTAAGGGTGTTCCCAAAGAACAACAAGAACTGCTACACCATCCCTGTGGGGAAGGGGAAGAAGGTAATAGTGTGGGTAAGGTTCTACTACGGCAACTACGATGGTCTCGGCAAGCCACCATCCTTCGAGCTCATGTTCGAAGGCCATGATTGGACCAAGGTGACGACTTCCAGTGCAACTGCTAAAACCTTTTCTGTGATCTACGTTACGAAGAGGGAGAAGACAAGTGTGTGCTTTGGGAGGACGGAGGTTGATCAGGATCCCTTTGTCTCCTCCATTATATTGACGACATTGGATCCCGATGTTTATGCTGAGGTCAACTCCAGCTATGTTCTATACTCCCCTTGGAGATTTGCTCTTGGTGCCAATGAGACTATCAGGTGCGTTTTCAATTTGTAATCGACTATTCTATTTCCAATTTAGAATCTTCTGAGGGCTTCTTTTCATGGTTAGAATGGCTGTAACTCAATTTTAATTAATTCACCATCAACAAAAGAACTTGATTAGGTGGCGGGCTACCAAACAAACCATGCATATAGTAACCGAGTTATATCATCCATACCAATTTACTGAAACAAACATGCCAATGGAAATTGGATTAAAGAAGATAACTGGTTCTTTAGATATTCACATACATGTCTTTTAGAAAAGGTCTTTGATCCTGTTGAGTTGTATGACCTTTATATGGGTAAACAGATCTTTTGGATGAAGGACCGTTTACCCTTCTCCCTATAAATGTACTCATCACCCCTTCTTTTGAGATGAACTGAGTGAAGAGAGCAGTGTTTTTGAAACCGGACCGGACCGGCCGGTCCGACCGGTGAACCGGGCCTGGACCGGTCCGGTTAACCGGTTTAGGCCAGTTCGGTTCGATTATTCCAATTTTAGTTAACCCGTCCAGTTCGACCTATTTTTTTGACCCGGTTTAACCAGGTTCAACTGAAGTTGAACCGCATTTAATTTTTAATTTATTTAAAAATTTTGTTGGTAGTGGGAATTGAACCCATAACCTTTGGTTACCTGTTTCACACTTCTAACCAACTACACTAACACACCTTTTTGCATGTATTGGGTTTTAAATATAATTAAACTACTATCATGTTATAGAGCATCTAGTCCAAATAATATATATATATATATATATATATGATATGTATGATATTTGATGGTGTACAAGAAAAATACTTTATGTATAGTGTAAAATATATACATTATCTATGTATTTTATATATATTTCAAGTATATTTAAGTGTACATTATATATATTATTTCATTTCAGTTTGATTAGCCGGTTCAACCACTTTTTTTCACCGGTCTGGTTTAATCCGGTTTTAAATAATGATGACGTCATCATCCGGTTGAACCGGTTTGATTACATGGTTTGACCCGATCCGACCATTTCAGCAAGGTTTCCGGTTCGGTGTCCGGTTCGGGTTCAAAAACCTTGGAAGAGAGAACCCTAATTTCTTGTGACGAATATTAGGATGTATGTGTGCCCCATGGGTTTCCCCTATTTGTAGGGGTTTCCATGCAAATCTTGGTGTCTTCTTCTTGTGTCTTCTTCGTTTGCCTTCTTACATGGTATCAGAGCAATTTAGCTCTTCTTGATCCGTATGTGCAACTTCATCTCGGTGTTCTCTAGGAGCTCTCCCTCGCGCGTTGTACCCCTGTGCGAGCTTCCTGTACTCCTTCACATGCCTCCCTACGTGAGCCCCTTCGGGAAACGACTTCCTCCTGCGAGAGCCCCTCTTTTCACGCGAGACACCCCTGGCATGCAAGCCCCTGTGCGAGGCAGGCTCCTTCCTGCGAGCATCTCCCTACGCGCGAGCCGTGTACGCGAAACTCCCTTGCGAGAAGCGAGTTCCTTCTCCTCCCTGCGCAAGTCGGGTTCCTGCTCCTCCCTGCAAGCATTACCCTGCGTGCGAGTCTCTACGCGCGAAACCTTCTGTGCGCGAACCCTCCTTACGAGCCCAACTGCGTGCGAATCCTCTTTGCGAGCGAGCTCCTGAGCAAGGTGAAACTCTGGCCCACCAATCATTCTCCTGGACGCCCCTGCGCAAGGTGAACCCTCCCTGCGAGCAATGTGAACCAACCCCTAGTAGGCGGGCCTCTGCACGAAGGGTTCTTGCATGCCACCCCTGGTCTACAACCCTTGGCGTCTACGCAAAGTCACCAGCCCCTGATCTGCAAGCCTTACGCGACTCCTTGGATACAAATTTTTATGGGGTCGCAAAGTTTGTGAGTTTTTTTCTGCTGATTCTTGCATGTAGTCTTACTGTCAGAGGTGGTAGACCCGTGTGCTCCTACAGTGATTACTTTTGTGTGATTGTCCTCTAGAATTGCATTATTGTGATTCTGATGACTTCGGAAGAGATTTCTGATTCAATGCTCTTTAAGATGGACAATGTTTCGGTTTAAATCACCACTGTGAAGTTGGCTAAGACAAATTACTTAATGTGGTCTGCGGCTATGGAAGTGGCATTAGCATCTCGCAGTAGGGGAGGATACATTGATGGACGAAAAATGATTCTTGCTATCACAGACAAGTTGTATGAACAATAGTATGTTGAGGACAACCAATGCAGGAGCTGGATAATCAATGTTGTGTCTACTGGCATTCATCCTCTTGTTATTCTTAAGAAATCAGCTAGAGAACAATGACTTACTCTCGAAAGTATGTATCAACAGAAAAAGCAAGATATCAGGATGTAGCAATTGAGCAGGGATGTCCACACCATGAAGGAGAGTTACCCGTCTCAGGTTACTATGCTGCATTGAAGTCCAAATGGGAAGAGATGGACTACCACTGTGTTGATACATGGACGAGTCCCACTGATCAGAAGAAATACTGGGGCGAGGTGTGGAAGCAGAGGATATTCATTTTCCTTGGAGACCTGAATGCGGAGTTTGAGGCGACTAGAAGCCAACTACTAACATGCGGGATTGGATCAGACATTGAAGAAATATATCATGTCATTGAGTCTGAGGAGCAACGACGAATTGTTACGAAGGATGATCAAGTCACAAATTTTGAGAGGTCTGGGTTGCTGACGAAAGGAGGCAAGAGTGACTACTGGAAGGATAAGAAGTGTGGGCATTGTAAGAAAATAGGGCATGGAATCGATTATTGCTGGGAACTCCATCCAGAAAGAAAAGTGAACAAAGGAAAGAGACCTCTCTCAATTTTTGCTGAAGGAAAAATGCTGACAACTGATCAAATCAAGGATTTGCATGCTTATGTTCAAAAGATATCGATCTCAGATAAAATCAAGGGTGATGCTGATATCGTCAATGCTGCTATGGCCGCTACAACATACGAAGATAATAATTTCTTTAATGATGAATGGATTATTGATAGTGGGACTTCTGATCATATGACATGAAATTGTAAGATATTCCACGAGTATAAACTGCTTCAGGACTTGCAAGAATTAACTTGGCTGATGGATCCTCCGTCTCTCTGGCTGGCAAAGGAAGCATATCCATCATAAATAAATTCGTTCTAAAGAATGCTTTGCATGTTCCTGATTTTTCGATTAGTTTCTTATCTGTTTATCTATTGCTAAGGACCTGCAGTGCTGCCTAATCTTTGATGCAAATGCTTGTGTGTTGCAGGACCTGGGGATGGGGAAACAAATTGGGATTGATTTGGTTGTTCATGGCCTTTATCGTTTTCCCGTACGTGTCATCTCAGCATGGATTGCTGCGAATACCGGTCAAGGAGCTGGATATGCTCGTGAGTTGATGAAGTGGCATGAATGTTTGGGTCATCCTTTATTTCCAGATTTATGCAATAAAATAGATCGTGATTTTTTTCTTTTGAGGTGTGCCAGTTGGCAAAACACACAAGAACTGTTTGTCCGATTTCAAATAGTAAAAGCACTGTTATTTTTCAATTGGTTCATTCTGATGTTTGGGGACCATCTAGTGTGAAGAGTTTGGGAGGCCATAAATATTTTATCACCTTCACTGATGATTTCTCGTGTTATACCTATGTGTAATTGATGAAGAATAGAAGCGAAGTTCCTTTTATTGTTCGAGACTTCCTCATCATGATAGAAAACCAACATAATACCAAGGTGAAAACTTTAAGGATGGATAATGCTAAGGAGAACATAGAGGGGTCTCTTCATATTTTTCTGGGTAAACATAGGAATATACATGAAACATATTGCAGTTATACTCCTCGTCAAAATAGTGTGGTTGAAAGAAAAAATATCTCACTTTTGGAAGTTACTCGTGCTCTTATGATTCAGAAACATGTCCCCAAGAGTTTTTGGGGGAAGCTGTGCTTAGTGCTTCTTGTCTTCTTAACAGACGACCTTTTTGTTGCTATTAGAAAGAAGATCCCTTTCTCTATATTGCATCCGGATAAGTCTCCATTTACTCTGGATCCTCGAGTCTTTGGATGTGTTGTTTTATTCAAAATGTTAGTCTTGATAGAAGAAAGCTGGATCTCAGAGCCACAAAATGCATCTTTCTTGGCTACTCTTGCACCCAGAAAGGGTACAAATGTTATGATCCGTTGTCTAGAAAATTTTATGTGAGTAAAGATGTCACTTTCCATGAACATGAGTTATATTATGACACGTCTCTTAGTCAGGGGGAATCTATTGAAAAAGAGGCCAATATTTATTGTTTGGGTGAGTTCCTACCGATGCATCATAATGACCATGGAAACACAAACGTTGATGTGAGCAACCAGGACAATAACATGTTGCTTGAGAACATGAATGGTGAAGATGGGCTCTTGGTTGATAATAGTGTTAGTGAAGAACCATCAATAACAAACCATAATCCCAGTCAGTCCCCGGATGATCCACATCCCCAAAACTCTGTAAGTAGTTCCTCTACTCTTGATAATTAGGTGAATGATGCTAATGTTATGCAAAATGATTCAAATGAAAATGGTGGGAGTCATGAGGATGACCGCCCCATTGTGGTACGAAAGAGAGCTAGGTCAATCAGATCTTTTACTCGATACCCAGTAGAAGACTTTATCTCTTACTCCAAGGACTTTGTGTTACATTAAGAAATCCCCTGATAAAGGACTTTTGTTTAGAAAACATGATGTTGTGAGCATTGAAGGCTACACTGATGCAGACTGGGTTGGGTCCGTTGATGATAGACGATCAACCTCGGAATATGTTGTGTATCCGTGTGGTAACTTAGTTATCTGGCGAAGCAAGAAACAAAATATTGTTTCCCAGTCAAATGCGGAAGCTGAGTATCGAGCACTTGCGAATGGGGTTATTGAAGTCATTTGGTTAAAATTTCTATTAACACAGTTGGGTATTGAACCTCACATGCCATTGAAAATGTTTTATGATAATAAAGCTACAATCAACTTGGCAAACAAGCCCATCATGCATGACAGAACGAAGCACGTGGAGATTGATAAGCACTTTATACGTGAGAAGATTGATGATGAGCGGTTGTGCCTTCCTTACTTGCGATCTGGTGATTAGATTGTTGATCTCTTCACCAAAGAATTGCCTACGATGCTTTTTGAGTTTAATGTAGGCAAGTTGGTTATGCTTGATATGTATGCCCAACTTGAGGCGAAGTGTTGAGTTGTATGGACCTTTTTATGGGTAAACTGGTCTTTTGGATGAGGGACCGTTTACCCTTCTCCCTATAAATGTACTCATCCCCCCTTCTTTTGAGATGAATTGAGTGAAGAGAGAACCCTAATCTCTTGTGACGGAGATTAGGGTGTATGTGTGTCCTATGGTTTTTCCCTCTTTGTAGGGTTTTCCACGTAAATCTTGGTGTCTTCTTCTTGTGTCTTCTTCGATTGCTTTCTTTTATAGATCCCTTTGTCACTCTGAGTAAACAGCATACTTGGCCGCATAATCATACTCGGTAGCCTTGCCACTCTGAGTATGGTGAAACGGCCATGTATGCGGGTGGACCCTCATGCTCGACCGAGTATACCCCCTATGCGGCCGCCTACTCGGCCGCTTTTCTAATAAACATTTTTTATTTAACCTACACCCAAATAACCTCACCCACATAATAACATAAAATTACATACTCCCTGCATACTCTCCCGACTGAGGGATATCAACATAATATTAAATTTTTATTACGGCCGCCTACTCGGCCGCTTTTCTAATAAACATTTTTTATTTAACCTACACCCAAATAACCTCACCCACATAATAACATAAAATTACATACTCCCTGCATACTCTCCCGACTGAGGGATATTAACATAATATTAAATTTTTACTAATATTTTTTAATAATAAAATTACCGAACCGCATACTCCCCGCATACCGCATACTCTATGCAGTGACCCATCTGACTGAATAACACATAGTGCCTTTCTGAACATTGCCCATCGTAATAAACAACTTCCTCTCATGATATTCTTAGATTGAGATAACGACTGCAGCTGTGATCCTCTGAGGGAACTAACTTGAGGATTATTGTGAACTTGGTGTGAAGCAGAAGATCCACTTTAGAGTGAGGAGTGATGGAGAAAGGTGGAAGAAGAAGGAATGTGGAGATGAAAAGATGGACTTGTCTATCGTGGTATCTTTGCGAAATAAATAAGCTTTTTTGTCCACTTCTGTTGATTCAACAAGTAGCTACAGTCTACCAATGATTGGCATCAACAATTATAGTGTGAAAGATTCATTTCAAATATGTGTTTATCAACAATTATACATGCAAATGCAAAAGTTTTCAGAGATATTGCTGTTTTGATTGATGTATATATGTTCTGAACCCTTTGAAATCATGTAGGTTCCCAGACGATCCATACGACCGTAGATGGTATCCCATCGACACTTCGATAGCCATCTCTAATCATACAATTGTGAGGAGCAATTCGACGGCCATCTACACAACCAGAAGTGTTGACAATCCTCCATCAAAGATGTTCAAAACTGCGATAATTCCACAGAGAGGAGCGAAGAATCTGACAATCACAGTCTCCTTTCTCTCCATATTATCCCTGCCAATATACCTGAATATGTACTTCAGCGAGGTATCCAACTCCACGGAAAAGAGAGCCTTCCACATCTACATGGACGATGTGCTCATCTCCAAGGAGTTTGGTCCCATCATTCCACCCTTTGGGAATGTCCTGGAGTTCTCAAATGCCACATTAGTAGGGGTTACAAGTAGCTCGAGGCTCACCCTTGTGCCCACGGCTGATTCGATTCTCCCTCCCCTTATCAACGGCTTGGAGGTCTTGTTCATCCATAGTTTTCCCAATGAGGAGACAAATCCAATTGATGGTACAGTTTCTTTGTCAATTATATATATATATATATATATATATATTATTACTCTTCAGTCGGAGATTAGTATACTTGATGCATGCATATATCAGTATAGTTTAACATGTTCTGTTAGGTTTGGGCGTATATGAAAAATAGGATTCAAAATTATTTCTTGCAGTAACTAAAGAAGTCCATCATGAGGTTCTGTATGCACGAGGCTTAAGAACATTCTAAATCATATGGTTTGCTTTGCATGTAGTGCATATGCTATGTTTATTTCCGTTTTAATGGATACTAACGCAACCAGACAGGGTCTTAATCATAAGCATTATTCTTCTTTGTATTGACTGTGTTCCAGTGAATGCGCTGACGAAGTTGCAGAATAGTTTGCCGCCCCTGCAAGAGTGGACTGGAGATCCATGTCTTCCCTACGGCTACAAGTGGGAATGGGTCGGCTGTAGCTCCCATGAAACACCTAGAATCACAAAACTGTGAGGCTTTAATAGCTTTGATGGTTATTTCCAGTCAATCAATTGTTTGTTAGTTTACATTCTGCTACGGAGGCAAAACTTTTGTTTAGAGAGGATTGGAGTTCATATCTATATCATATATGGTGGTCTACATAGCTATTCATAGTAGGCGAAGATGGATTTGATTGAGAATCACCATGGAATGGGATCCAAAATTTTTCGCTCTTTCGAAGCAAAACTTTATAGAAAGTTATCTTACTCCATCATTATAAATACTTCTCTAGCTTTGTATAAAACTCAAATACTTTATTACAATTCATGTATAGGAATCTTGGTAGCTACGGACTCAGTGGGAGCCTTCCTGACTTCTCTGAACTTACTGCACTCGAAATAATGTAAGCAGAATTGCACTTCATGAAAACAAAAGAAATGTTGGTAGATATGTATTATATTCTCTCAATTTTTTCTCATTAGACAATATTCTTTCGTGTGGATTGCAGTGATCTCCATAATAACAGTTTAAGCGGAAGCATTCCGGAATTTCTTGGCAAATTACCTAATCTCCTGGAGTTGTAAGTTGTCTTGTATAACTTTTATCTTCCTTAAATTTCTATTGTCATTGTCTATTTATGTACCCTTTTCGGTCCTGAAGGAACTTGGCAGACAACAAGTTTGATCGCGTACCGGCTTCTCTGTTCAGAAACAGAGGGATCAAGTTGAAGTGAGTGCACCATTCTCAGGAATTTTAGTTACAAATGTGTATAATCCCATATACCAGAAGTATGAATTTGATTTTCGACAATTACATAAACCTTATTCTGCTTCACAGCATTACTGGAAATCCTGCGTTAGAAGAAGCCCCGCCGCCACCGCCAATAAAAGGGATTTCGCCAGACCCCCCATCAAATGGATGCATCAGAGCTATTAGTCCTTCAACGTTCTTAGTCCAGTTGTTACTGTTGATGATTGGTATTGCCTCGCAAATGAAGATGAATCCGCTAAACTAGTTAGCGATCAGCATTGTAAATCTACAGTTTTTCAAGATTGCTTTTTTCCTCCTGATACTTGATACTTGCAACATATATCGATATCATTATTCAGTGTACTAACACTGTAGAGATAACACTGTACTGAATCTCCGCAGAACTTTAGTGTGTATTATAAGAGTAGAGGATTGTTAATTAGAAGCAACAGTCCCTGTTGGTAAATTTTATATGCATTGAACTGTTCTTGCTTGTTTCACCTTTGAAGTTAGGCAAAGATGCATGAAACTAAATTTTCAAATAAACATGTGCAGCCAAGCTTTTACAGCTTGATTTTTCATTTTTTTCGTGTCTTCACTTTTTTAATTCAGTTTTTTTTCATTGATCAATTCTGTTTGCTTTATGCAAATAATTACCGATTATAAATTTTTAATCAAATATGAAAAATGAGCAAAGGGAGAAACCACAACGTTTATGATGCAAATGATTAGAACGAACATATCTCAGCAATCTGTGAACATATGATGCAATATAAGAATTAAAATATAACGATGTATTGTGCAGAGTATTTTTTTAAAGTGGATTAGCGATTTTTAGTCAAAAGAATTATGATGTGAAAACAAATGATTATATGCTAATTGCAGATATGCAGAGATAAACAGGAATAACCAGAGAGTTTGATGAAGTCCGCATTCTCAGTAAAGTTGGCGAATGGCGACGCAATGAGTTTGATGAACAAGGGCACATCAGTCACACACAGAATTTGAACTAGAATAAAAAGCATGGAAACAAAATGGCAGGGAAGCAGTTGGATGATCATAGATGGGGGCACAAATTATTTATAAAATGCATGGAGATAGTTATTGAAGAAAAAGAGCGCATGGAAACAAACTATATGGAAGCAGTTGGACGATTATGCATTGAAAAAATGCATAAAATAAAAAATGCATTCTATCTTGTAGCTTAGTGGAAGAGTCTATACATTATGAGGTTAGTTATTATATAACAATTAATTATTGGCTGACTACTTTTTTATAATTATTACCAAGTTAACATGAAATAATACACATTTTTTCGTCAACAGATAATTATCATAATATGAACATTTCTCCGGAAACATTCCCTTCGTTGGGGTTTACTTGAACGAAAGATAATTTTATAAAGAATAATGACAAATATTTGATTTTTGTCGTTTTCATTGATCAACTCTTCGAAGGCCGTGCATGCGAGGTTCTATCTTATACATGATTTCAGTTTGATCATCATCAAATGACTCAAAATTCCTTCCCCTCAGTAAACTGATCATATATTTAAGACTGTTCGTTCATGATCGGATGGTCATGATTCCATGTAGTTTAGGCGGGACGTGAAGTGGATCCCTTCAGGCTAGGTTTGTCCTAAACCCCAACTTGGCTTCACTTTAAACAATTTTTGTTAATGATTCAAATCGATTAAAAAATTTATACAATTCAAATTAATTCAGTATTTTTTTTTTAAAAAACCAAGTTTGAATATGAAACACATATTTCAAAGTTGAAAAAATCTCTTTATATAAATAGTTTTTATTTACTACTGCTATATGCTACTATATATAATTAATTTAGGATGAGATAATGATATATAGGAAAAATGGGGATGCCCCATGGGGAGCTAACTTGGTTCTCCCTGCCTCATTTTTTTCATTTTTTACTTTTCTTGAAAAATAAATCCGTGGAAATTCATTACTATATCCCTATATGATGTCATTCAAGTTTCGTGAAAAACAGAAACTCGTACAGCCTCCATCCAGAGTCATTTTTTTTAACGGTGCAGAATTGTTGAAATCGATCCTATCTGGATGGAGGATGAAAATCTACAGAATCATTTTTCAAAAAAATAAAAAAATAGGACGAGAGAACCAAGTTATCTCCCTCAGAGGGCATCCTCATTTTACCCATAATATATACTATATTAGAAACAACTGCATATTATAATTTATATAAATCATGATAGATACATATTATAGAAATAAATTATTAAAAATTAGAGACAAATATATCTTTAATTCATCGTAGGAAAGAAATGTGAAGTATTTTTTATCATTCAATTAATCATTATTATAAGAATAACAATTCTTATCTCAACATAAATTCAATAAAAAATATAACTATTTATTAACAAAATAGTATACTATGAATCTATATTAATTTATTTTGAATTTAATTAAAAGTTGCAATTATTTTAATAATGTGTACAAGATATAAATCACGAAAACTAACTAAATCTACAGTATATTAAAGTAATAAAATAAATAAATAACATAAAAAATAAGTAAAAAAATCAGTGTATATAATTCACATTCTACGTTAAAAACAGATACAGAATTCTTCGATTCCCAACAAGGTTATAGTGTCAACTTAAAATTTTGTAATAAACTCATCCTGATTGAACTATCATAGGAATATTATCTTATCCTAAATATATAAAGACGACTGTTGTTCGTTGTGAGTTGACTTTTTATATTTGAAAATTAGATTCATTGCTAATTTCAAGGATAAAAATCATTTCGTTCACTACAAGAAATTTTATCTATGGAATTGAATAATTTGAATATTTATTGTTATATCATTTGATGTTAAATCTACAACAAATATTTTTTTATTGTGAAATTAGATTTTATTCTTCTAATTTGCAACGAATGTCACGTTTGTTGACAAAGGCTCGTATAACAATAATTTATCCGTTAGCTTATTAGTTAAAATTTGTACAAATTAATCAATGCTAACACTGCAAAAAAGTTGCGCTATGATGATGATTTTTTCAAAATTTGTCACTAAATTACCCGTTGTTAAATATATAACGACGATATTATTCTTTGCAAAATGATTTTTCGTACTCGAAATTAGCGACAAATATCATATATGTCGTTATATCGTTAGCAATCGTCCACATAACGACGTTTATTCGTTGCTATTTTTTTTGAATCCAAAAAGAGGGGGAAACATGCGTTGGTGCCCGCCCCAATATATTAATAGGAAAATACTTTTTAGAACAACCACGACTCGAGTAGAGTACGAGCTAGGTTGATTACATTTTCAACATAGAATCTCTCTGCACGAAAAATAACACTATTTCTAGCAAGCCAAAGAGCCTATATGCCCGCAATTGGCACTAATCTATCTGTATTTGGACGGAATCTATAGTTGAGGAGAGATTCCCAGAATGACGCCATGTTGCTATGATCAACCCAAGCCACATCCAAACTCCGCCAAAAGTCTCTTGTCCTAGCACATCCCAGAAATAGATGCTCGGCAGATTCCACTGATGAACTGCACAGAATGCAAGAGTTATCTTCAGAGCCTAATATGCGTGACCTCCTTTCCTTGGTGAGTAATCTCCCATATCTCATGAGCCACAAGAAAACTTTAATTCGTGTTGGAACTCTCAACTCCCAAATCATCACGCAATCCTTAACAAGGTCCTCAAGAATCGGATTAACTCCCTTTATTAGCGCATTATAAGCCTTCTTTACTGAAAACTCACATTCTTTCCATATCCAGATGTCCTTACCAGAAGTGGGGCCCTCATTCGTAGCTATTTTTCAAACTTTTAATTCATCATTGCTAAATTTTGAACTAAAAAAAGCGACGATTAGTTGATATTTTGAAAATAGCAACGGATAAGCATCGCTATGTGGACCATTGATAATGATATAACGATTTATATGATATTCGTTGCTAATTTTGAATATGAAAACTCATTTTGCAATGAATAATATCGTTATTATATATTTAACAACGGATGATTTAGTGATAGATTTTAAAAAAAACCGTCACTATAGCTCAATTCTGTTGTAATTTAAATTACAAATGATATAACACTATAAGAAAAATGAGTTGTGGCTATGAAATGTGGCTACAGAAAGTTGTGGCCATGAAATGTGGCTACGGAAACTTGTGGCCACGATAATTCTGTGACCACTAGTTTCTCATAGCTACAATCCGTGGCTAAAGTCTTCATACAAGAGTTGTGGCCACGACAAGTTTCGTTGCCTTCGATTAATTTTATTGTAGTGTTTACGTGTAATCTGTGTATTATATATTAAACAATGGACAATATATTTTTTTAGCCTAAAAAGGGGGAACACGCGTTGGTGCCTGCCCCAATATATTAATATAAAAAAGGATTAAAACAACAAGGACTCGAGGAGAGTCCGAGCAAGGTGGACTACATTTTCAACATAGAACCTCTCTGTATGAAAAACTACACCATTTCAAGTAACCCATAAACCCTATAAGCTCGCAATTGGCATTAATCTCACAGCATTTGGACGAAATCCGGAGTTGAAGAGAGATTCCCAGAAGGATGTCAAGCTGTTAAGATCAACCCAAGGTATATCTAACATCTGCCAAAAATCCTTCGTCTTATTGCTATCCAGAAATAGGTGCTCAGCGGATTCCAATGTTGAGCTGCAAAGAACATAGGAGTTATCATCAGAATGAAAGATGCGGGCACGTCTCTCCTTGGTGAGTAATCTATCATGTCTCAGGAGCGACATGAAAACTCTAATACATGCCGAAAGTTTCCACTCCCAAATCATCCTACAATCCATAGCAAGGTTCTCTTCAAGTGGTTATGTTCCCTTGATCAGTATAGTGTAGGCCTTCTTGATAGAGAAGTCACCTTCTCTTCAAACCCAATGATCTTTATACATAGTGGGGTCCTCAATCCTAGCTAGAGACTCCATCAAGTTGCAATGTTCCTGCATACACCATTCAGAGAGCGCACCTGCAAAATTAAGTCTCCAACATCCATTATCCCAAAGATCTGTGACACGCGCAATTTTTTCCACAACTATAGCATACAAATGCAGGAAGTAGGAGGCTAGAGGTTCGCTGTTCATCCAGCCATCTGTCCAGAAGGAAAAAGTGTTGCCATCACCTAAGCTCGGACGAGGAGTTGGGGAAGATCTGGGAAAGTCGCACGAATACCCTTCCACAGTGACATCTCAATGCGAATGTTACGTATAACATTAATAGAGCAGACATCGACCATGTAGATCGTATGAGTCTGCTACATAAGTCCTCCTTGTCGCCCCAGACTCTCACAACCCATTTCAACATTAGTGCACGGTTTACCAGGCCTCAACACACCTAGTCCTCCATCCTCCTTGGGTAAAGTAACCGTCTCCCAATCCACAAGATGCAAGACACGTCCATCCCCACCAGTCTTGCCCCCAAAAAAACCTTCGCATGATTTTCTCAAGCCAATTACACATCTCTACCGAAAGAAGCCTAGTAGACAAGAAGAAATTTGGGATTGCCGCCATGACCGCCTTCACCAGAATCAAGCGCCCACCACAAGAGAGCAAAGAACCCTTCCAACCTGCCACCTTTTTCTCCAGTTTCTCCACCACCGGTAGCTAGTCAGAAAGATGTAGATGATCACAACCCAATAGGAGGCCCAAATATTTAATTAGTCTCGTACTACAAGGGCATCTTAACTCTTTAGAGCAAGCATCCTTTTCCTCCTTTGAAAGATCAAAAGGGATCATGCTAGATTTTTCTCTGTTGGTCTTAAGACCAGAGAGTTCACTAAATATCTCCAAAACCAACGATACACTCCTTACCTCAGCAGGCCCACCTTTGATAAAGAAAATAATTTCATCTGCATATTGAAGAACTGGAATAGATATGTCCCCCATCGAATAGCCTGCCGTGAGACCATGAGCCACAACTTGATTCACCATACGAGGTAAAACATCCCCTGCCAAGATAAAGAGGAGCGACGCTAGAGGGCACCCCCGACGAGCACCTCATTGAGGCTGTAAATATCCACCCTCGGGACGACCATTCACCAGAACTGAGTAAGATGCAGTAGTGACACATCTCTTCATCCAAGAGATCCATAAATATGGAAACCTCCTTTTGGACAACACAGACCATAAGAAACACCAATCAACACTATCATACGTCTTGGAGAAGTCCACCTTCCACAACACCCCATGAACCTGATGCCGTTGCCAGTCTGCTATAATCTCAAAGGCCATAACCAAGCTATCGTCAATTTGTCTTCCTGATATGAAAGCAGATTGCACTGGAGAAACCAGGTCTTAAAGGACCTCACCATGCCTTTCAACAATAACTTTAGCAATAATCAGATAGATATCATCAAAGAGGACGATGGGATGGTAATCCTCAACACATTCGGATGCCTCCTTCTTTTGAAGAAGAAATAGCATAGCTTTATTGATTCTATTGAAACCTGCATTCCCATTGCTAAACTCCTCCAGAACTACAAAGACATCATCACCCACAACGTCCCAGAACTCACTATAGAAAAAAATAGAAAAGCCATCCGGTCCAGGTGCTCCCTCGCCGTTTAGCGAGGAGACAACAAGCTTCAACTCCTCTTTAGTGAAAGGTCTAATCAATCGCTCGCTCAGCTCGGGTAGGAGGGTTGGAGCCCCCATTGCTGCCCACCTTCACGGTCTCTGCACCACCCTTCTCGAGAGCTCATGAAAATAATTCACTAGCGCTCTCCCAATCTCCTTTTTACCCTTCACTCTCGACCCCCCACAACCACTGCCCAGATTAGATTTCTTCTTCTCCTTCCGCTGGCTACTGTGTGAAAGAACTTTGTATTCACGTCACCTTCCTTGATCCATTTCTGTCTTGGTCTCTGCTTTCATTCCACCGCCTTCTTCTTATCTTCAAGAGCAACGGTCTTCATGAGATCCCCTCTCTTTCATCTCTTCATCCATCAGGTCTTTAGAGTCCTCTAACCTATCCAGCCTCGCAACCCCTTACTCCGCCACTATTATGTTTGCCTTCCTGGCTTCTCTTACCTCACGCTTGAACATGCTCAATCTCTTCCTCAAGTTGACCAACTTTTGCGAAAAACACGAGGCAGCCGACCCCTCTCCTTCCACTGATCTCCAATGATCAGCAACCATCTCACAGAATCCATCTTCAAGCAACCATGCCCTCTCAAATCTCAGCTCATAGAATCCATCTTCAAGCAACCATGCCCTCTCAAATCTGAAAAAAGAACGTGGGGTATCCTCCTCACCACTGTCCCAGTCTAGAGGAGAATGGTCCGATCTAGTTCTCGGGCGTGAAGAAACTCCACAAATGGGGAACAACTGCAGCATCTATGGAGAGACCAAAAAATGATCTAATCTCGAACGGGACCTAGACTTTCTCCAAGTGTATCTAATGTCGACGGCGTCCAGAACCTCCAACTGCAAATCTCCCACCAGATCCACAAAACCTTGTGATCCATGATCCTGTCCCCCCCCCCCCCCGCATTCTTGGTCTGTCGGCCGCGAACAAAGTGAGGTTAAAATCACCAGCCATGATCCAAGTCGCATCAGGGAGTGCTTCTCTCACTTCTCGTAGTTCTGCCCATAGGTTCCCAAGTAGTGAGTGGTCAGTTGGCCCATAGACACAAGAAATGACTATCCTAGAGTCAATACGCTTCACGAGAAGCTCAACCATCAACACGAATCTGCCCCTTTTCTCTGATAGAGAGTCAAAAAGGTCCCCATCCTAAGCCACAACAGTACCACCTGCACCTCCCACATCATTTAACACATAAAAGTTGTTCATGCGAGTTAGTCCGAGAGACTTCCATAACAAATATGGACAATCACTGAGCTTTGTCTCTAGAAGGAAAACGATATCGACCAACCGGTCATTCAAAAGAGATCCGACAGAACCTCTTTTCTCGGGGTTCCCTAAACCTCGTACATTCCAGGATGCAATCTTCATTTGCAATCTGTGTCACTCCCGACGAGAGGGATCACTCCTGCCACCTTATCCAAATTAAGCTTCTCTGATCCCCCTGCTGCCAACAGAGAAGCATCAACAACACCCACCCTGGTTCTTCTGCATCTCTCCTTCCTTGGTCGGTATCACTTCTTGCGATGTTGCCTACAATCTCCCACATCAAGGCCGTCCACAGAGTCACAGATGGATGGTTCAGCACCCAAGTCACCTCCCTCATCACCAATGCCCTCCACTTCCCCACCATACGACAACATGCCGACAGTCTCCGTTTTCGCAAGAGATGAAGTTTCTGGCACAAAGAAACATCGCAAGTCGACTGACAACACTCTAGTGTCACTACTAGTCGCCAGGGTTGGATGCACGACAGCAACATCCTCGTCGCACGCAACCCCCTAAACAGTTGTAAACGAAGGACTTGAAGGAGGAGCGACATAAGCATCCTTATCGCGAACAACCCCCTGTTCCGAGACGCTAGAGGCACATCCAGAATTCGGTTTGCGAGCAGCATGGTGCCCACGGAGGGAGCAACCTGAAAAGCAGGAGAAATAAGGGGGAGCAAATCCGGAGAGGAGACATCAACTGGATCCAAGTCGGTTGGTCCCAGTCGAGCAGAATATCCCCATCTTGCGTCAACGAGAAAAGGAGCCCCATCAACCATTGTATTCAAATCTAATGCTTGACCATGATACGGATCCGGAAAAGGTGCGCATGACCCCAAAAGATTCTCTCCACCATTGAAATTGGGTGGCACATCGAATGCTGTACCCGTTGGGGAGAAATTGTCAATTAAAGTCCCGCCCGCTGGAGAGATCTTGCCAATTAAAGCTCCACCGTTTTGGATGCACGAATCAATCGTCTCGAAATCCGCAAGATGTGGCAACGAAAAAACAGAATCAGGCAATGCACCGCCAATCCCGGAATTGATGCTTCTTCCATTGAATGCCCCTACGACTTTCCGTTGTAGCTCCGCCGCATATGGCGGTGGAGGAGGACAAACTTCCTCGACGGAAATCCTAAAGCTCGCACGTCCCATACCGAGACACAGTTGGTAAGGTGGACAACCTCAGACCCATACCGCGACGGTCACCACGGCAGCATCCGAACTCGGAAGGAGGCCATCCGAGAGCAAGACCGGGTCCTCTCCGACAGTGCCGTCCCTGATACTTCATGGGCCCTAGGCAAAAGAAAAAAAAGAGGGGCCCTTACAATTTTTTTTACTAAGAGCAAATTGTCCTTAGTTTGTTTACCATCAAGTATAAAATGAACGGTTCTATTTTGGAGAACAATCGACCCTTATATGATCACATTATATAATCTCATTAAAATTTTATTTTAACATTGAGTTGTTCACCGAAAATTCAAATGAGTAAGGGCCCATCTTTAGTTAGTTGATTCACAGAAAATTCAATTTTTTTATAATGACCCACTCAAACAAATGTTATTTTATTCATAAACTAAAGTCATATTATATATTGGGCCCTCAAAAGCTAATGGGCCCTGGGCAATTGCACTTCAAAACTATGCCCAGGGCCGGCCCTGCTCTCCGACGCCTGGAAAAAGCTCCTTCAATCTTCCCTCTGCGAGAGGAGAGGTATCCCCCGTAGCCGCAGCATATAACGAGCAGGAGCTAACTCCCCGTCGGTGAAACGAGGTCTCCTCCACAACGAATTCAAACCATCTCCTTTATACAGAACTGCACCAATTTCTTCCGGCGATAGACCTTGAGCAAGGACCAAACCTGGGGACAACCTGGCCACATCACCCTTGAAAGTCCCCCCCCTCCCCCCAGCATCGATGAGAGCTCTGCCGATGCCATCTCCAGGGAAGCGCAAAAAGAACGACCTCCCGGAACGATTTTCGCCAAACCTTGTTCCGGCGTCAACACCTGAAAGACTGAATGGTCAGCCACTTGCTTACCACGAACAACAACAATCTTTTCAAGAGGCACAACACACAACTTTCCGCAGTAGAAAGCTTCGGTGTTCACACTATAAGAAACTAGACCTAAGGCAACAAATACTTTGAATATTCGTTGTTATATCTTCCGATGTTAAAGATATAATGATGAATATTTTTCGTTGCTAAATGATCTTTGTACTCAATGAATATCACATTCGTTATTAAAGGTCCATATAATGATGATTTTTTCGTTGAATTATTCGTTAAAATTCACACTAATCCTTATCATATTAGCAACGATTAGAAGAAAACGGTAATGAATAATCGTTGTTATATGATTCGTTGTGAGAAATTGTAACGTCCCGGGCTTAGGTCCCCGGTCCGTTATTGAGGAAAACTAACCCTGACAACTTGTTGGGTTCAGGTCCAAATGGACCCGTTGACAACCACCCAAAATGCTTAAGCTCAAGTTGTCAAGTAGTAATCCCCACCACTTATAATCCACAACCACACTTCGTGAGTTTTAGCTATGACACTATATTTTGGGGTATGGATGTTACAGAAATATAACAACGAATACCATTATTCGTTGCGAGTTTAAAGAAGTAAGCAACGAGTAATATTCGTTGTTATATATTGAACTACGAAAGATATGATAACGGATATTGAATTATCTATTGCCTTAGATCAATTTTCTTGTAGTGTCAACACTGCCGCAAGTGAAGCAACGAATATGGTCTGAACATGAAGCCATAAGATGTCCATGTCGCCCACATCGAAAGCACTGGGGTTCTTTCCGACGAGATCTCCTTCTATCGGTGACCAACGGCCAACCCTCTTCCTCTCTCGAGATCTCCCGAGGCCCGCACGGCTTCAACAACCACATTTTACGTCCCTCGCTCATCTCCTGGCGATTGAGATGTAAGGACGACCATAACAATGTGAATTACCGCCCGCTCTTCCTTGGTAGACAACAATAGACAATATAGCGACATACTTCAAAATTAAGGTCAGTTGTCATGAATGTAATTAGAGAATAATGTAATTATGGAAAAGGTTATAGTATAAGTATTATCAAAAAAGTTAGTAATAAATAAGTATAAACATTCAAAATGCAAATGAGAGAATAAATTCCAAGATCCAGTTTATTTTTCATGCTTATTATCAAGAACAAAGACAGACAATACACATGTAAAATAACAAGAGAGGTCAGCCCGCGTAAGTGTATTGGAATGATTGACAGGGTTTGATTTAAATCATCTCGATGTATTTAGTACGACACATCAAACTTACATAGCGACAGCAACGAAAAAAGAGCTTCAGTCAAGAACATAAATACGTGATGAACGGAAACCTATCATCATCATCATCCATTACCTACGAAGGTCCATTGACCACATCGTAGGAATCGCAGCACTGCTCTCTGCAGCATCCGTAGACATTAATCTGCTCGGTGTCCACGCAATCTTCTCCTCCTGAACCACGGCTCCAACCTTCTCCTTCACACGTTGATCACCATCTCCATACCCTCTCAGCCTCTCCAGCTCGGCCGCCACCTCCTTCATGCTCGGCCGCTTCCCGGGTTTCCTCTCCAGGCACCTTCGCGCAATCTCCGCTACGGCCGTGTAATGTTGCGCCTCTTCTCCCCTGACGTATGGGTCCAGGATCTCCGACAGCGTCCCCTGCGTGAGGGAGTCTTGTAGGCAAGCTGCGAGGGAGACCGTGCATGTGGAGGTGTACCAGATGGCCTTCTTGCCGGTGAGGAGCTCAGCAAGGACAACACCGAAGCTGTAGACGTCGCTCCGATCGGAGATGAAGCCGGTTTCGTAGTACTCGGGGTCAAGATAGCCCCTGGTACCGAGGACCATGGTGGCCTCGTCCTGCTCGTCTAATGGTGCCATACGTGAGGCCCCGAAGTCAGCCACCTTGGCCGTGAACCCTTCGTCCACCAGTATGTTGGCTGACTTGATGTCCCTGCAGTGTCCCATTCCAATGTCACTTTCCAATAATGACTAAACTAATTTCGATTTTGGTATTGACTTAGTCTTTTGCATGCCCTGACCAGGAAAGTTTTTGTTGCCGTTACTATTCAAGTTCAATCAACATATCATAGTGTGTACTGATTCGTAAAATTTCGTTATCGACCATGTGAGATAAGAAGTAGCTCCTTTGATGTACAGCAAAGTCTTGCTGTACAACTGGAGCGGCAAAAGGTTCACTCGAAATTCAGATTTTAATGGCTCTTTACGTGTGAACCGCTCGACCATGATCAAGCGACCGTTAGAGAGGATGTCTGTTGCAGGGGGTGCTGCAGCAGATTCTGCAGTAGACGTGTGGGCCATTCGATCTTGATCGAACGGTTCTCACAATTTCAGGCTTTTTGTAAGCTTATATTGTGCAAAATCGTGTGCATCAATCGATTAAAGATCGAACGGCCTACACAACTATGCTGCAGCAGCCTCTACATCAGATAAGCACCCGCTCCCTGGGATAAGAGTGTGAAGATAACATAAACAGAGGATCACAACCAAACTCAAAACCTGTGGATGATCTGCCGGTTGAGGCCGAAATGCAGGTGTGCAATTGCCGCGGCCGTCTCTGCCGCGATCCGCAACCTTGTTTTCCATGAGAGTAGAGCAGCACGGCGAGGGTCATGGACGTGCTCGTAGAGAGTGCCGTGAGGAATGAACTCGTACACTAGCAAAGGGATCTTCGTCTCCAAACAACATCCAACTAACCTGACCACATTCCTGTGCATTACTTTGGAGAGGACCGTGATCTCGTTAACGAACTGGTCCACCGACCCATCGTTCATCACCTGCGTCGACCTCTTTATGGCCACGACCCTCTGGTTGGCTAAGATACCCTTGTACACCTCCCCATTGCCCCCCTTGCCAAGCACCATCTTTTGGCTGAAGCCCGACGTCGCTGCCTTCAGCTCATCCTCCGTGAAGAGTCTCGCAGCTTCTTCATCATCCGGCATCGAGGAGAGCTGACTCTGGAGGAGAAGCCCTCCGTTGACCTTGAAGTACTCTTTCTGGAGTTGCATGTACTCTCGTTTGCGCTTCAGCCACCACAGCCATGCGATGATTGGCACCAGGATCAGCATGGCCAAAGTAAAAGCTGCATAAATTAATATCAGCAGTTGAATTCTCATGCGGATTCTTCACAAGTTTCAACAGCATCTCCAAACACGAGAGATCTTTGAATGGAACTCGGCATAAAACATTTTCATCGAGGCTTTCATTAGATAACGAGGCACCGGAATCACATACACTTACCAGTTGAATACTTCAAGTTCAAACAACGGGAAAAATTAAACTTCGGCATCTATTTTAGATATTTACGTGATTAAACACTCAAAATAATCGGGTAGCACCAAACTGGTTCGTTCAATTATATTAAGCCATAAATCGATTCCATGTGTAATTTCAAACCTTCGGAGGTTGTTAATATCGGAATTAGATATGGCAGACTTACAGACGAGGACAATAACAGCCGTTGAGAGCTTGTTCTTCTTGTTGCAGCCTTTCCCTGTTCTGTAGCCATCGCCCTCGAAACCCTTCGGACATGAGCAGCTATAATTCCCAGGAATGTTGATGCAGATGTCCGAACAGAGATGGGTGCCCTCTGTACACTCGTCTACGTCTGCATACAAATAATTAGCAAGCTCGTGTTAAAACATACTTATTGCAAATATCCAATTATGTAGTTTTCTTGGGATCCTCCATTTGTTCTAATACAAGCATTCGACAAATATACCTTGGCATCCATCGGTTAGATACGGATTGCCCTCGTATCCATCCATGCAATAGCAACGGTACCCTTCCCCACTATCCGAGTCAACGCATTTGGTCCTCCCGATCCCACCCACACAAGCAAACCCCGGAGACGGGCTGGCCGCCGCG
The DNA here is from genome assembly GCA_037367405.1 of Ottelia alismoides. Lineage (NCBI taxonomy): Eukaryota > Viridiplantae > Streptophyta > Magnoliopsida > Alismatales > Hydrocharitaceae > Ottelia > Ottelia alismoides. The sequence continues at coordinate 331,489 of JAZKJV010009767.1, read as the reverse complement.
CACGTCTCGTTCCCGACGGCCCACTCCAGCACCACCGGCACCTCCGTCTTCTCGAAGTTGACCACGTCCGCACTTGTGAAATTGTACCAGTCCTGCTCTACTATGAACGCCACGCTGCAGTTGCTCATGTTCCGGTTGAGCGTGTGGTTATAGACCGACATAACCGAGGTCGTCATCATCTTTGTTCTCTTCTTCAGGTTCGCCTGGCAGCAACCCTCGCCGGAGCACGTCCCGTTAGCGATGACGGAACTGTTGCTGCAGAAGGACAAGCACCCGGTGTCGCCTCCGTCGGCATTCGAAAAAACACCAATGGAGTCGCATCCGATGACAGTGAGTTTGTTGCGGGTGGTGGAGAAGGTGTAAGGGAGATTCCGGCCGAGGTCGAAGGTGGTGCTCGCTATCTGGCTCTGACCGGGTTGGTTGGTGAAGCACTCCTTGGTGATTTGGGTGTAGGAGATGGTCAGGGAGTCAAAGGAGATGTTGGTGGCTTCTACCTGGACGAGGTCATCTGTCTCGAAGAAGAGGCGAGAAGGGTCGAAGGAGGTATCGTTGCAGATGAGGAGGAAGTTGGAGTTGAGGCTGCAGCCGTCGCGGATACCGAAGGGATAAGGGACTGTGAGGTTCCCGCACTTGTCAGGGCAGTTTGGTAGAGCCATGGGGGATGATGATGATGCAGCAGTTACAGCTAGGAGAAGGAAGTGAACAAGTAGTAACATCTCGCTCTCCATATTCTCCTCTTTCTTTTTGCCCTGCAAAATCGTTCTTGCAAGTATTGCATAGAGGTCCTTTGTAGGGGTCTCAATGCCTTCACTTTGCAAGCAATAAAATATAGAACAAATTCCGGATTGGTAAGCCAAATCAACTGTAACATAGCTGGCAAGCCGTTTCAGACCATTTCTCCCTCTCTGATCGTGATTTTATGTTATCCACGTTCAAGAAAAGTATCGTGTTCCCCATGATTAGGAAAAAGCATCGAGATTTAATTATCATTAGATAGCAAATAACAAACCACCCGTGATTTGGAGATAAATCAATGGGCAATCCAATGTAAGAACGTCATGCTTGTATTGTTCTCTTCAAATAAATCAGTAAGCTGATATCACTGCCATTTCCTTCAAATAATCAACTAATTAGTTGACATCACATCATTTATCAATATGAGTATGGTTGTTATCAATAGGAGTATGGATGTTTGAGATGGTCGAGATATACATGTCTTCAATCCATTGTAATAGAGAAGTTATCAATTGGAGTATGGATGTCTGAGATGGTCAAGTTATCAAAGATTGCTTACGCGAAGTGGCATGCACGATAAATATGGTCCTCCAATAAAGAATTAGTTTCACATGAATAGCATTTATTTGCAAATGATATGTTTCTTTTGAAGACGTTGTCTTGCTTTATTATTTTATAGTGCTTTAACAATCAATGTAAAATTTACAATGATTTACAATGATGATAATTACTTGACTGGAAATTTTGTCCAAGGAGGAAGTTGGACCTCCATTATGAAAGACTTTATAAATCTTCTTATTCGAAGAGAAATTTCGAACATCAAAATTTATTGACAAGAATATGACTTTTTCTACTCCACAAGAATGGTTTATGTTTTGATTAGCCGCTTTTACCCCAGTTAATTATGTCCAATTGTTTTGTACTAAATACAAAATTATTTAAAGAATACCATATTAAAATAAATAGAAGCATAGAATCTCTATGAAGCGGTGTGGTATTACTTTGTAGATGTACCAAGTTGGAGGCCGTGATTCGGTGTGCACATGGATCGGATTAGATTAAATTTTAGCTTAATCTTGTCAAAATCCACAATGGATTGTAGAGTATTCCAATCCAATCCATTAATCACGTAAATCTAATCGAATCCACTAGATTATAGATTCCAAATTTAATTCTCACCTATTATCACTTCATAAGCTATGATTAAGTTTGTGGCACATTAGACTTCGACATTTAAATATGATGAATCCACGATTCATCGCTTTTATTATTTTATTTTAGCTTTATTTCCTTAGTCAAATACTTGTAAATACCCACGAATTTCATGAAGTTATCATTTTGCAAGCACTTTGTTGATTATTCATTTTTAATATTTTTATACAAATAAAAGAATAAACGAGAAAAGAAAAAGAAAAGAAAATAAAAAATAAAGGATGTATTTATGAAATAAATGCAGACTGACCCGAGCCTCGAGCGAAGGTCAAGACTTGACCTTATCGACCATGAATAAAGTAGGGGGATATAGGGGACCCTAATCCAAAAATCCAAAAAATAATTTGTAAATATTTTCCCTTTTTATTTTTCAATATAAAACTTACACTATTTTATTTGTATAAAAATTGACTTCAAATTAAATATTTCTCTTAATGAAAGTTGTAAATAAAAGTGCTTTCTAAAAAATAAAAATGATTGCAAAGTAAAACCATGTATAGAGCAAAAGTATCCACACTTAGAAAAAGCCGTAAAGTGATAATTGAAAGACCAATTCCGACTCCAACGAACTTAAATCGAATCAAATTCACTTTCATTGTACTCTAAATTAAATTATCTTTGAAATGACCATGCATGATCTCATAATTTTTGAAGTTACGATTGAAACGTCGATTTTTGGGGTATTTTTTGCAATTTGACAATTTATTGTATTTATTTTTTGATTATTTTTTTTGTACATATTACATTTTTAATAATTTTAAATATTTTTCACATTAATTTAAATTAAATATATTTTTTAAAAGTGTACACAAAATCATTTCCTTATTTATTTATGTGTATAATGCACATTATTTATATATGATATGTATAAAATTAACCTCCTTATATAAAAACTACCAAAAAACTAAATATATAACATTAATTAATTAAATTAATATAATTATAAAAATCTAATTGATTTATTTAATATTTTATTTGAAAACCTATTATGTATATAAGATTTGATTATATATCTTAAATAACTACCATTACGATGGCTAATTAATTTCTGTAAATTAATTATTTATATATGATATGTATAAAATTAACCTCCTTATATAAAAACTACCAAAAAATTAAATATATAACATTAACTAATTAAAATAATATAATTAAAATTAATATAACATTAATATATAACTACCATTATTTATATATGATATGTTTAAAATTAACCTCCTTATATAAAAACTACCAAAAAATTAAATATATAACATTAATTAATTAAATTAATATAATTACAAAAATCTAATTGATTTATTTAATATTTGATTTGAAAACCTATTATGTATATAAGATTTGATTGTATATCTTAAATAACTACCATTACGATGGCTAATTAATTTCTGTAAATTAATTATTTTATTTAATTTATTTAATTACGAATTTAATTTTTAATTAATTAATTATATCAAAACAACCACTAAACTCCTACTTATGACACGAATTTCGATGCGGTTAAGATGGAGAAATATATGCAATGGTCATTTTTCTCAAACAATCGATTTGGTTAACGAGAAAAATATATTTAAAGCACTTAAGAGAAAATCAAGCAATGGTACACAACCGATTTTCGCTATTCAATTTACCTAATATAGTGACCAGGGACAAACACAAGGACATGATTTAAAAACTATGTAGTCAAATTTCAAAATTATTTTTTGGTTTTTGATTTAATTTTTTTATTTTCAAATAAAGCACAAGTGATAAAAATACACACGCACACTATCTTTTTATATTTTTCAAAATGTTAAAATATATTCAGAAAAATCCAGAGAAAATGTTTTTGTGTTTTACATGTTTTAAAATATTTTTGCTATTTTTTTCAAATTTTTTTGATATTTTTGTGATTTTATAAAACTCAAAAAGTGGAAACAAGAGAAAACAATGCATAACCAAGAGTATTTTGCACATTATAATTAAATTAATGCCTAAAACTCTTGGAATTTATTTTTATATTAAAGTAGAAACAATTATCTACATACAGAGACTGAAATCATAATTTTTGAATTTTTCTACAATTTTAGATTTTCCATTTTTTGTAAAATTTTTTTGTTTTATAAAGGGTTAATGAACAAAAATTTGATACAAATTAAAGGATTGTACATTACACCTACAATATTGTTTTGGAATTTTTAGGCAAATTTTCGAACTTTTATATTTTTTATAATTCCAGATAGAGAAAATGATACTATTTTTGATTTTTTTAAAATATAAAATGATTAGAAAATGTAATGAAAAATTTATACAATGTTCACGAGCATAGCAGGAGTAGATACAATTTTTTTAGAATTTTTAGAACAATAAAAATATTTATTTTGATGAAAAGAGCATGCAAATTAAAGTCTGGAATACATGGACTAAAACATAATTATTTGAAGTTTTTGAGCAAAATATAATAATAAATGAGCTACAGATGAAATTTGTAATTTACCTAGTAGGGAGCATGCCTTGCATGTACTTCTCTGGAGAATAGGGACTATTTTGCAAATTTCAAAACTTTTGGGGGGCTTGAGCATAACTTTTCCATCTTTTTATTTTTAAAGTGCTCTACTAGAGTTACCTTCGTTGCTTTTCTTCTTTTCCTCAAAAAAGGGTAGGTAGGGAGGTTGCCGCTGTTCTTCGAGAGGGTGGCGCGGCTTGTGCGCAGGAGGCAGCACCGGCTCGCCGAGATGGATGCTAACTTCTAAGTGGAGGCCGAGAAGCTTTGGTGGTGGCGTGTTGCCTCATGCGTCCGTCTCAAGAATACCTCTTAGATCTTAGTTCTAAAGTTGTTCAGAAGCAAAGAAAAGAGGGTATTGGGATTGTCACATTTGTAGTACACCTTGGACATATTCCATACTTGGAAATTCCAAGAAAGGCTTCCTTACCTTAAGATTAGGTATAGACCTATCTAAAGGGATAGCACCTCAAAGAGTTGAGGAAGTGAATGCTAGAACTGCTTGCACTTGTGCATCAGTTACGAGGAGCTAAGTGTATGCTAGATGTGTACAAAAGTCAGATATCTGCCATGCAGTGGGAGTAGTAAACTGTTACTAATCCTATTATGGAGAGAGAAAATACTTGATTGTAGTAATAACAAAATCTTCATGGATGACAAGATTTTTGAGATAGTAATCTCAAAGTCATACCTTCAAAAGCTTCAGACTTTATAGATAGAGATCTAAAAGGTCTTAATTGTGGATACCTAGAGAGATAGTGATCTCCAGGAATAAGGGTATTCTGATAAGGATTATGGAAATACTGGTTATAATAGTTATTGAGAAATAGTGTCAAGGACACCATAACTGCTTTGACTAGATTGAGTATTGGTTGCATTAGATGCAACATTCACATTGGATGCGAGCACTGTTACCTTGGGATATGCAAGTGCCGTAAAAAGACTTGGCACAGTCTTTTGGGAACAGAGTGACCGATCAGCTTACCTAGCTATTTTTCTAAATAGCATATGATTGTCACATGAGTGTGGATTTAAATGATTAGCCCATTAATGGCTTTTTGGGCTAGTGGGAGATTGTTGGACATGTGAGCCCACGGCGAGCCATTATGAAATAAATGTTATTGCACATATCATTCCTTGATCTGAAATGAAGAATAAATAATTTACATAATAGGTCCCTCTGTACAATTAAGGTTATGTACCATGGCTATCTTAATGATCATACAGCTGTTGATTCAATTATTGAATCATAGAGGCTGGTGCTTGGATGAATATCTAAAGAGTTAGATTGAGGACTCATCAAGCACCGTCAAATGATTGTTAAGATGTGATCTCCAGCCTGAGTAGGAGATGGCAATCCTTTCTCACATAGGCTGATATCTGATCGACCTCTTGATGCAGGTCCTCTGCTAGGAATAGAGATTCGGGGGTGTCAGATTAGTTAGGTCAAAGAGTTGACTTAACGAGATCAAGATAACCTAAGTCCTATGTTGAATGCTGTCACAACATAGGCACGCATCCTCTGATCGGAGACAGATGTGTTACTGTATGTCTGAGTGTGTACATTTGGCAGACCAATAGGTTGATGACCTAACCAAGGTCTATACACTGGCGCGCTGGTGTGCATGTAAGGGCATATGAGTAATACGATCTCTCAAAGGGATCATACAGGTTCACTACTGAACCGGAAGACATGAGCTCACTCATGAGATATTGGGAAGAATCAAATTCCGTGCACGGTCGTCTCGCTTTGGAAGCTTGACTGAATTTGTAGGTTTGATATATACTTTTGGAAAGTATATGATCAAGACCTAGGTATGATATATGCTTTTGGAAAGTATATGATCGATACCAAATCCCAATGATCAAATGAGAAACTTAGCGATTAAACTCTGAAGAAGACAGTGTAAAATTGATCTTGATCTTCAGATTAATCATGAGTCTTCCAGTATGCATGATGTACAGGTATTGGGAATACCTGAGGGTGATGTGATCATAAACGATTGTATATCCATGACGCTTCCATTCCGAGGGAGTGATGAAGCAGGTCTGGATTTTAGTGACTCGTTCCAGTGGAGAAGCAATCTGATCTTAGTCCAAGTGTTGGACATTGGTCTGAATGAGATTCAGATTCAATGAGAAGATTAGATTTGCGGTCTTGATTTAATCAAGCATCTGTGGGAAGTTAGTAAGATCTGGATTTGAGATAAGATCTCAATATCCAAGTCACTATACATGGAATAATACAATCGCCCTGTCCTTATCTCCAAGTATCTGCGGAGAAAGCACATTATTCTTGAAAGGGTTCAAGAATAATTCATTTGATGAAATTCATATCCAAGCAAGAAGAACTTGATTATTAAATGAGATTTAATTATCAAACTTAATATGAATATGATTCATATTGTGAGAATGATTATCCAAGATAATTAAATGGGATTTAATTATCAAGAATTAGAGAATGTGAATATTATTATCCATAATATTTATGTATTGTAAATATGATTTATAATATACATATATCCAAGAGAGAGAAATTTAGTAAATAATATTTGTTAATTATTAAATGTGGATTGGATTCACATTTGTTAATTAACTGGAAATATCATTTACAAATTAGTTTGGGATGTGAATATGATTCACATAATTTTCAATGGCATGATTGAAATATTCACAAATTAATTTGGAATTAATTTGGTGGATATTTTTGTGATAATTGAGAGATAATATAATATAATAAAAAGGAGAAATAAAGCCACCAATTTTAGAGGTGGCATCATCCATGAAAAAGTCATGGGTGACACCCCTCGTTTTTAGGAGGCAATATTATCTCCATTTTATCATGATGATTAATCTCTCAACTAACTTATTTATGTTAAATTAAAAATGTGTTGATAATGTTGCAACATATATTTAATTTAATCATAAATAAATGTTGCTGGTTTTAACCAACAATAATTCTAGCCATTGATTTTACATGGACCAAGCCTGGCCGTTGGATCCATGTGTCCCATGGATTGAGATCCATTGGATCCTAAACTAATATAAAAGGAGGGCTAGGGTAGCCTTCCAAAGTACATGAAAAAGAGTTGTACAAGGTTACAACTCTCTCTCTCTCTCTCATATTCTCTCCCTCTCTCTTTCTCTCCTCCATAAGATGGCCGTCCATCTTGTGTGGAGAAAGGAGAGACTCTCGGCTTCATCTTCGACGACTCGAGGATCTCCTTCTTCTTTGGAGTTTCTTAATCTAAACGAAGACGATGGACTTCCTTTGACGAAATCAGGGGATCCATTGCTTGAATCTTCATAGAGGATTGCGGGAAGGAACGTGACTCATCATCGCGCCCACAAGTGCGTTCTTCGTGGATCGAACTTGAGACAGGAGGATCTCTAGTTTGGGATCTCACGATCGCAACCATGCTTCAAGAGGTATTCCTTATACTTGGTGGTTTGATGAAACGATCCGAGAAGTGTTCTCGTGATCATGTGGTTTCATCTTAGATTTAAAAATTTTAATTTCCGCTGCATCTAGCATCTAGTGCGACTAGTTGCTCCGATTGCATCCGATGCAATCAAACACTCTTTCGTGATGCGCTTAAGGATACTCAATATCCTTCAGAACATACGTGAAGAAGAAGAAGAAATGGGAAGAAGAAGAGAGAGGAAAAAGAAAGAAGGGAATGACCAATAAAAGACTACCATGTGACGAAGAAAGAAAAGGAAAGGACAAAACAAGGAAGAGGACAAATGAGTTATATACAACATATGATTACTAAATAAATATATAATCTCTTAAATTAAATAAATGAATAATGAGGATATAAATTGTAAATAATTTAATAATTAATTAATTTGTATTTTTAGTAAATTAAATATTAATATTATTAATAAAACAAATAAAAGAAATAAAATAGATAATATAGATAGAGGTATATTGTACAATATACCAATACGAACCTGAAAATTGCATTTTTCACATTAACTCTGATTTTAACGAAACTTGTGTCATTTTGTAGATAATTTAATACTAAGAATTTTAGAACTAAATTTGCCCAATTCAGAGTTCATACGACCGATTTATGAGTTCCGGAAAATTTACGTAGCAGTTTCGAAGCTTCGGATTTTATTCATATTTTGATTTAATTATATTTTTATATATTTTTACAAGATTTTTAGAAAGAAATTAAGTTAATTAGATTTACGATTAATTAATTAAAAATCCGGGAAGTTACTACGTATAGTACATATATAGAACGGGTCTAAAATGCCAAAACTCATCGATTTTATTCAAATATTTTTTTGATATTTTCAATAAATAGTACTAAGTATAAAACATATTTTAAAGGTGAGCTTGGCCAGTTTGGAGTTTTCTATAAATAGTTATGTACCTTGAAAGTCAGCTTTTGTGGCTTTTACGGTTCATTGAGGTTAATTATTTTTGTGACAGATTATTTTTCTGACATTTTTATAAAATAATATATATATTTTTTATGAGCAACGTTTATAAAATAAGTGTTTTTATTTGAGTTGATATAAATAATGAATAAAATAAATGAAATATTTACATTGTGGGAAATGGATAAATTGTAGTTTTGGTCTTAGTTTTCTTAAATATTTTTATAGGTTATGATCCTTATCTCCCCATACTTATTTGTTTTGTCAACTCGGTCAATATTAACTTAGTCTCGGGGTTAGGATCAGTCTGTATATATTACATATCTTTAACCTTCTTTTCTTTTCTTTTTCCTTTCTATCTTTATTCTTTTATTTGGATAAAATAAGTGTTAAATATATAGTATTAATATTTGTGTTTAGAATTATAATTAGTTGGAATTAATGGATATTTACATGTATTTTACTAAGGAGTTCAGCTAAAATGAAAGAATAAAGGCGATGAATCACGGATTCATCAACCCTCTTCTTTGTTCTTCCAGAGATGTAGCAATCATCTGATCTCTTCGAAGCTTCAATTTTGATCAAAGTCGTTGGATCAGCGTGCGGGCCAACCATTTAATGGAGATCCATATCTGATCCTAGCCATCGATCATCAAAGGGGTATCCATTGTTTGCAACACACCGCATGTATAAGTAATTCGCCATCTGCCGTTGGATAGCGCAAAATTTTGGGTATAATGCACTTTCCTAGTTAATCCTTATGTACATTATTTTTAGTTTATTAACTTTCATCTGTAGTGTAAAATAATTTTATAATATTTGTACTAAGGATCCTAAACTTGTTGTATTTACATTTTAGTCCAATCTTCATCACCTCACTTGCAGGTGCGCATGAGGGGGCTGGGTATTTTATGTGGACACCCTTGTGAGGTTGTGTATTTATTTTTGGTCCCAAAATTTTGAATATTAGTCTAATATTTTTTGTTAAAATTGTACATTGGGTCCTATCATTTTGGAATATCGTAATTATACCCCTGCTAGTACGGATAAGATTTTAAATTGTGGAAGTATTTCATCCGTGCCCCTAGTTATGTCTTAGATCCTATTAAATGCTCTGAAACTTTAAGAAAATTGCATATAGGTCCCTCTACTACACATTTAATTTTGTGTATGTAATTTAATTATTAAAAATAGCATCCAGCTTCTAGAAATTATAGAAAAATTATCTTAAGTGCCTGAAACCATATGATATCACATATATTTTTATAAAGATAATTACAATGATTTTCTATTTTTAAAAAAACAAAACATTGTATTTTACATTATTTTGCAATTTTAAAAATTGCAAAAAGTTACAAAATATTTTAAAAAATGCCCCAAAAGTTCATGTATGTTTATTTATGCATATTTTTTTCTAACCAAGTATGTTTGTAAAATATTATTAAAATCTCTTAACCTTATAAAAGCTCTAAAAATTCACAAAAAAATCACAAAATATTTTTTATGTTACTAAATTTTCATAAAAAATATCTAATAATCAGGAAAATTGAATTTAGACTTACTCTCAATTAATATTTTGTTAAGCCCATTTCAAGTTTCCCGATTTACTGTTTAGTTTATTTTGTGTATTTCCTTACTAAAAATATGTAAAAGTTCCCAAAAATTATCCAAAAATCATCAAAAAGGGAAAAATTATAAAATCAGAAAATATTTTTTTGTTTTTGAGTTTCTTTTTCTATTTTTGAAAAAAAATCCAAAATTATCTCTTATTCCTTTTTCTTTATAAATTATACACATACACATATCCATATCACTATATTATATATTTATCTATATTTATTTCGAAATAAAAATAAAATATTTCATAATTAAAAACATATAAAAATATAAAAAATTTGAAACCACAAAAAATATTTCGAAAAATACCCTAAAAATCCTAGGTTGTTTATTCATTTTTTGTTGCTCTAGCTCATGTGCTCCTTTATGATTCGACCCCTACTATTCAAGTACTATACATATTTTTTATAGGATAATAAATTTAGCTCACCTTCATTTGTTATTCAATCATTATTGTGGGTCAATTGGATATTGATTAGCTTGAGTTGAATGTTGAGAGCCGAGAAAGACTCCCATACAACGATTATCGAATCCGACTTGTTGAACATTACATGCCCTCCAATACTATATGTTAGACATCTCATCTCTCACGATCATTACTAGTCAACAAAAGACGAGTCGTTGTTGGTCCATGTGGGCCAACCAGAAAATAGAGATTCAAAAATCTCTTATCAATTCAATAAAAATATTAAATAATTTTTTAAAATAAAAGTTAAAATAGAAAATTGTTTATTAATTTATTTAATATTTTATTATGATTTTTATTTACTTTTACAACTAATTTATTACATATTAATAATTTCAGGAATATACACAAGTGTAAATACATGTAATGGGGGCATTTCTATTTTTATTTTGCATTATATATTTTATTATTGTATAAACAATTTATTTGTTTATAACTTATTTAATTACATATTTACTTTTATTTATTTACTTAAATAAATATGTGTATATATTATATGTATCGTTTCCCTATATATTATATAATTTTGTTTATTTTTATAAATGTTTTATAGTTTTATTCTATGTTTATTATTTACATAAATAATATTTACAAGTATTTAAAAATATAAAGAAGCTAAAAACATAAAGAATGAATATAATGAATAATATATACCTGTATAGAGTACAATATGGACCAAAAAGCTATCTTTTGCATCTGAACTCTAAATTAAATGAAACCACCTTCATAAAATAGATAATTACAATTTATGAACAATGCATGTGATTTTGGTCAATTTTGAATATATATGGAGGAGATACAGGTTTATGAAGTTTTCTTTGCTTCTTTTGTTCTGTGTATGCTGGGTGCACTGTGTAATTTTGTGTGAAATAAATTTTGTATTTTTCTTTGTATTTTTTATGTGCAAGTCTCATGTTCAAAGTTTACTGATTGATGTGTGAATAATAAATAATAAAATATCTATATATAGGGTTAAAGATTTTAGGGTTTTATATTGTTTTTTGTACAGTTAGTCTTCCCCATTCCCCTACTTTTTTCTTATCGACGAAATCATCATGATGACTGAGTCTCAAGGTCTAGGGTCATTCGGTGTCTTTGATACTTCATTCTTTTTCTTCTCTTTCCATTATACTTTGATTTTGGAATTCAATTCATGCATTTATGCATTGTTTATTAGTCAATGAATGGATGCTAATTTGTACAAATAAATATTATATACATGCATTTATTTAGGGATTTAAAATCAAAATAAAAGAATAAAAGTGATGAAATGGAGAATCATCAATTATGAATTAATTCGATTTCAAGAACCTTATTTCATTTTCAATGTGATGGTCGAGAAGGAAAAGGTCATCAATGCATCTTGGGGAGTGTATTATAGTCGTTCCACATGGGGGCTTAGGGGGAGGGGGGGATTATTGTTTAGGTTTTATAGAAGTAGGTGATTTAGGCTTAGGTTTGGAATTGACTCCCTTTGTCCTTTCTTTGCATAAAGTGATCGGAGAGGGGTGAGTAGAGGCAAGGCAACAATTGGTTGTAAGGTATTTATTTGTGTTGGGTTCGTTTTCTGGGGTCGATTGGAAAGAAGTCTGTCTAGCTTTGAAGTGAAACTTTTCAAAGGATATGCTTTCTTTTATCATTTACAACCCATGTTGTGGGGATATGGTGTAGAGGGAAGGAGAGACGACCCTCGAGCATGGACGAACAGGACATACCTGGAAGAAGGGAGAGTCCCAGAGCGGCCACCGGAGGGCAGTCACGAATTGATCCTTGTTTGCCTATGTGGTGCATTAGCACAACTTGAAGAGGTGTTTAGCCGAATTCTCTCGCCCTAGATGTGACTCCATTCAATAAGAAAAGTTATTGTGCATGTGGACATGGCTCTTTTATATGAATTGAGTGAATGGATGTGATTACAAAGGTCTGAAAGTTTACCACCTTGTAAAATCCATGAGGTTATACGTATATTATTCTAAATAAAGATTATCGAGTTTGTGTTGGAAGGCTACATAAAAGAGGAAATGAAATAATCTTGTAAAGGAGGGTCTCGGCCTACAACCTTGCGTGTAACAACCACGAACTATAGCCCACTAAGTTATTCCAGTTAGCATGATACATATAAAAGATATTTAATTTTGTTTTCTTAAACTTACATCCCAATGGTGTACACGATCTCAAGCCCGTACTACAACAAAATTGAATTATAGTGATGACTTTTTTCAAAATCCGCCACTAAATTAGCTGGTGTTAAATATATAATGACGATATTATTCGTTGTGAAATGCGCTTTCGTACTCAAAATTGGCAACAAATATCATATCTGTCGTTATATCATTAGTAACGATCCATAAAGCGACGTCTATTCATTGTAATTTTTAAAATATAAACTAATCGTTGTTATTTTTTAGTTCAAAATTTAACGATTATTAATTAGAAGTATGAAAATAGCAACGAATAAGCGTCACTATGTGGACCGTTACTAATGATATAACGACATATATAATATTTGTCGATAATTTCGTGTACGAAAATCATTTCGCAATAAATAATATCGTTGTTATATATTAACAATGGCTAATTTAGTAACAAATTTTGAAAAAACTGTCACTATAGCTTATTTTTTTGTAGTACCGATGAATTAAAGGAAGTTCTCGACCTTGAACACACGGATCTAGTAAGGAACTTCTTTTAAAAGGACTCGTGAACCAACTTGAATTCAAATGTATCGGAACTCGAGCCGACCATCACATAGTTAAGTGAATTTAAATCTCGAATTTTGGTTCGAGCTGAGTTCAAATTAACCATCGTGAACTTGAATGGGTTTGCATCCAAACACATATTTGACATGACTTATCGAATTCGAGGCATGGTTTGGATGGACACGACTTGTTCAAACTCGATGGGCACCTTAAAGGAGGCAGTGTCGTAAGGGTTTGCCGCCAAGTGGAACGGGATTTGTTTTCTATATACGATATTTTGTTTTCAAGCTCAGCATTTGTATTTTTCTTTTGATCCGATTGGAGCAAATATAATATGATCTTCGTGCATTTAGGCCCGGTTCGTTTGGGGTATAAGGCGGAATGGAATAAGGGGAATAAGCCCCCAACACGTTTCCCCGCGGTACGACTATTCCCCATTATTTTATCTTATTTCACTCTTATTCCTATCTTTATCCCACCTTACCTACCTTTATTTCACCTTATTCTCCTTATTCTTATCCTCCAGCCGAACTGAGAATAGATCCTCATTCTCCTTATTCCCCATCCTTATTCATGCTTATTCTCCTACCGAACGGGCCCTTAGGGTATAGGATTTTAAATTCCAGTAGATCCCCTAGAGGATCAAATATCACTCGTCGTGGAAACCGGACTTTAGAGGTGGTCAGACACAATTAGAAAGGCAGGTCAATCACATCCCACCTCTATTTTGTTTTCGGCTATGAATAATTGCACGACTTTCTTCCTAATTATACTGGTTTGCGGAGTCAATATTCTAAATTGCCAACAACTGCTGTGAGCCATCTGGCTAACAAATTTTTTCTATTCTCGATTTAATTTTTTTTCTCCTTCTAAGCGATATTAAGGGATCAGAATGGCACCCACATCTTCCATTTCTCAGTTAAATCAACAATTAAATATATCTTTTGGCTACATGACAACATCAGATGTGACGCATGAGCAATAGTTTACCATCGCTCTATAATCAACTATTCCGGGCTTCTTCAACGGTGGCCAAGTTTTCTCTGTTTGGTATTTTGAATGGAACCCAACTACTTGCTAGATGTATACCTTGGTAAATGCCGCATGCAGGAAGTATAATATTCTCTGATGTGCATCAGTTGAATCTCCTGGGCGAGAAGGAAGCAGAGATCAGGGTGTTCGTGAGATGGGTGCTACCATTTTCTTGCTCCTGGTCCTCCTCCAGTTCAAATCAGCCTACTCAGGTGATATACCTTCTCTAGAAACTCAAAGAGCTTTATTCGTCATGAAGAAACTTGCTAACTTGTGACGATGCAGAGACCATAAACATATACTGCGGGGGGCCATATCCTGACAACGTCCTGTCATGGGAGAGAGATGAGAAGTACGTACGTGGGGGAGAGATCCGCACCACCTCGGAGGAGAAATCTCACACTCTGAGGGCCTTCCCCAAGAACAAGAAGAACTGCTACACCATCCCCATAGGCGCAGCTACAAAGATAATGGTAAGGACCAGGTTCCGCTATGGCAACTACGACCGGCGAGGATTGCCGCCGTCCTTCAAGCTCCTGTTCGATGGCGACGACTGGACCACGGTGCAAACAAAGATTAATGAAGCCGTTTCTTACCATATAATCTACGCGACGAGGAGGAACTGGACGGACATATGCGTGGGAAGGATCCACGAGGATCAGGATCCATTCGTGAGCTCCATACAGGTGTCCACCTTAGAACCCACCATGTATGACAAGGTCGGTCCGAGTTATGCCTTGTACAGTCCCATCTCCTACGCTTTCGGCGCACAAGAAATAATCAGGTGACTATCACATTATTTTATTTTACAACATTTCTTCTATTTTGGAATTCCATGAATATGGTGCCCGGCTTTCTTGCCTGGATTCACTCATGCATATTCTCGGATTTGAATGTGGAAATCGCGCTAGAGATATAAAGGAATACCTGTATGTGTGGGTTTGTGCCAAGTTGGACAAAACCTTATCATATTCACGTGGGTTTTGATAAAGCTAATGGGTTGGATTATCCCTTGCGATAAGAGAAAAATGTGACATACAACCTTTTTTTATATTGTTCACTGATAGAAATATAAATGGATAGATGTTTATTTATGGAAGATATGGCAGCTAATAACAACATTACAACCTTTTTTTATATTGTTCACTGATAGAAATATAAATGGATAGATGTTTATTTATGGAAGATATGGCAGCTAATAACAACATTTTCCACTAAAAAAATGACCTACGCCAAATAATATTGTGCATATTACTTGGCTTATCTTCTGATGTAAAATATATAACAACGAATGTTATCGTTGAAAAATCGGCTTTTGTTTATGTAAGTAGCAACGAATGACATATTCACTCACTGCTAAAGGTTAATACACCGACAAATTATGTGATGGCATATTCATTAAAACTTGTACTAATCACCATTAAATTTAACTATGATTTGAAAAAGAAATCAAAGAATCGTCCTCGTTATATAATTCATTACTAAGAATATAACAACAAATACAATATTTTTAAGAATTTAAAGAATCAACTAATAAATAATATTCATTATTATATATTTAATTACTTTGCATTAGGTCGAGTTTATAGTTGTGAATTCGCTACAATAGGTCGTGAATTTTGTCACGGTGATGGCACTTCCAATTCTAACAAAATTTTTATCATACATCTAGTCAAGCGAGCACAGCAGTCAGATTATAATAGAAGATTTTATGCAGATTCCCTGATGACGCTTATGATCGCTGGTGGTTTCCCATTGACAAGAATATTGCAATCTCAGATTATGAAACTCAGGAAAGAAACATCAAGTCGAGGGTGAACACAAACACAAGTGGGGACAATCCTCCATCGAAACTATTTGATAGTTCTATAGTCGCCTCCAGTAATGCATCTGGAATTCTCTCCATCAGAACAGCTTACATCGGCACCTATACACGGGAAATCTACTTGAACATGTACTTCACGGAGATGGCGGAAGCTGTTGGGGGGAGAACATTCAGAGTTTACAAGGATACCCAACCCATATCAGATGTACTCACTGTGCCTTCTGGAAGCGTGCTGGATTTCCCATACGTCACCAACGCTTCGGGGAGCACCCTATTCCGTCTAGTTGCAACCGCTGATCCTCCTCCGCTGATTAACGGCCTGCAGATCTTTTACATCTATGCCTTCTCTAATCGACTGACAAACAGCATAGATGGTACGAAAATGGATCGATTATTTTGACGCAATTAATTCACGTTGTGTTATTGGTGAAAAAGGGAAAAAACCATTTTTTTTCTTCTCAGCGGGTGGATTATCATTGATTCGAGACAGCTTCTCCGTGTTGGAGAATTGGACTGGAGATCCATGCCTTCCCGTCACATTCAATTGGGAATGGATCAAATGCAACAACGACAACTCACCTCGTGTCACCAAGTTGTATGTAATACATGTTTTATTCTCTTTTTATGGTAACTCGCGCATCTGCAAATACTGCTGAAATCAACTATCCGTTTTTGAGCTCCATGCCACGATAAAGAAATCCCTGCGTTACTTTCTTGATCTATTTATTCTGCTTCAGACTGTACAATTCTAATTAGAAATGCAAAAACATGATTTCTTCCCAATCAATTTAGAACCAACTAATCATTCTTATATTTTTGGGAAACTTTTAGATCACCACATATTCGATAGTTTTTGACCATTTTGTAAGTTCCAAATCCCTTACCTAACACTGGTCAGAAATAACCTGTTAATGTCTGAAGTTTATCGTGAGCAGATATCTTGGGGGATTCGGCCTCTCCGGGCAGATTCCTGATTTCAGAGTTTTGGATGCTCTTCAAACAATGTAAGTTCTGCAAGATATTGATTAGACCTAAACATATATTGGGGGAAAACTTCTTATATATTGAGCCATGCCAATAAATCCAGTGACTTGCAAAACAACAATCTCGGAGGAAGTGTGCCCGAATTCTTCAGCAATTTTCCTCAGCTTCAAGTGCTGTAAGAATCTAATCATATACAATTATTGGAATTTGATATCTATATATTCTTAGAAAAAGCTTTTGATGGTTTTTCTTCTTCGTACTTTTCACTTTTAAACTCGCAAGGAATTTGGCGGATAATGATTTCTCGAGCATACCTTCCGCATTGACAAAGAGCTCTTCCATAATAGTGAAGTAAGTATGTAGTTACTTATTTCCGCGGTTATTTTGTCAATTCCAGTCAATGTTGCACTTTCAATGTTGCAGATTATAAAACTTAATATTAGAATAGATTCTTTGCGTGATCTTTTTAACAAATTAGTACTCCTATATATCTGTTTTCATATACTTTGCCCCCCCGTATGTTAGAAAATATCTGACTGATGTGATTTTATCTGACGAGGGAACCCTACATCCGCAAGGTTGGTTAGTATAATTTGTGATGCATCACGGAGGATTCAAACAGAGATTCTGTATTGTTTTACTAAGTTTCTTTTATACCGACTAACAGGCTAGAAGCCTCCCGTACCTCCAAACTGAAATTACCAGTATTATTGATGTTGCAAATATAGCTAAATGTTTAAATATTTCTTGCGGAGTATGTGAGAGATGTTCTGATTTCATTTTCTTGTTCATCATGACAGTGTAACTGGAAATAGAAAATTGTGCGAGGAAGGCAAGACATGCGTATTTGGACCGTTCTCTTCAGATAGGAAATCTCCTCTGCCGCCCACAGCAGCTGGAAGCAACAAACTATCATCCTTTTCTCTGATGTTATTTGTGTTAGGATATTGTGGTTGTATTACAATATTCATGTTATCCAGTCCTTTAGTTGTAATTTACCCATAGAGCTTTTCTCCTATATAAGAGAGCCCTAGGGTTTCATAATAAACAACTCTTAATTTTCCCTCAACATGGTATCAGAGCGACGGTCCTAGATCGGAGCATGAGCCCTAGTTCCGTATCCCCACCAATAGCCCCGCTCGACTGAGGAGCGCCGTCTCTGCAAGCACGAGGAGCGCCGCCTCTGCAAGCCCCGTCACTCCTGCGCGTGAGCGCCCCCCCCCCTGCGCGTGCGCGTGAGTGCCTCCCTGCGAGCGCCTGCGCGTGAGCGCCCTCCTGCGCGAGTCCCTCCTGCACGTGAGTTCCTTGCGCACGAGCCCTTCCTACACCCTCCTGCGCCTGGTGCGCCTGGGCGAGACCTCCGCGCGTGATCGGGCCCTGAGCCCTCCTACGTGCGAGCCCTCCTGCGCGTGATCGGGCGCGTGACAGCGATTCCACGCAGGCCCTGCCCCTGTGCGTGATCACGCAGGCCCTGCCCCTGTGCGCCTGGTGCGCGTGATCGGGCAGTGAGGAGCATCGCCCTGTGCGCGTATCTTCTCTTGTGAACAGTATCACCCTTGGCTGTTCACGCGGGTCTTCTTTTGTGAACAATATCGCCCTGTGCGCGTGATCCACCTGTGAGCAGTATAGTCTATCTCTTCTAAAAGAAAAGAATAACTTCAAGGTATGGAAGGGGTTGTGGAATAAGTCTACATCCACAACCACCTTTATTTATGTCCAAGTAGACATTCTTGTCTAAGCCTCTTGTAGTCCCAGTCTAAAGAAAATTGGTGTCATCATGTCTGACAACAAGGTGGACGTTCCATCCTCGGGTGCCTTCAAAGGCTCCGCACCCATTGCCAAGATGGATGGAACCAATTATGAACTGTGGGCCATGCAGTTCATGAGTTTTATGCAGTGTAATGGCACGAAGCACATCCTCACTACAGAGGAGCCAAGTGACAAGACTGGGATACATGCCTCATGGGAGGCAGATGATGCGTATGCTCGAGTATGGCTATCCGGGACTGTTTCCACGGAGATAGCCAATGATATACTAAGCCAGCCTACTGCAAAGTCTATGTGGGACATTCTTGCCGCGACTTACTCTCAGGCAAAGAATGAGTCCAAGATCCTCCAGCTCCAGCATGATATCTTTACATCAAAGCAGAATGGTCGTCTGCTTCACACCCTCTATACTTCTTTGAGGGGTATGTTCGAGAGGCTGCATGGGTACATACCTTTGACTGCTACACCAGAACAACTTAAAGCATATAGAGACTCTGTGATGACTGGGGTATTCCTTGCAGCCCTGGATCCAGAGTATGATGCAGCTCGTGCACAGATTCTTACTGATGCTACGATACCTCCTATGGAGGAGGCATATCGGAGATTGAGCAGACTATCTATATCCTATGGTAGTACCATACAGCAACAGACATCTTCAGCGATGGCAGCCTCACGTAGAGGCAGTCATACAGCATATCGTGGCCGAGGAAGCTCAAACCGTGGTAGAGGAGGTGGTGGTCGAGGTCGATCATGCACTTTTTGTCACAGGACATGTCATTCTGAGGACCCTGCTACTCTAAGCATGGGTTTCCAGTGTCAGCCAGAGTTGCAGAGCAGACACAGCAGACTGGGAGTTTACCTGATCAGAGGTTCGATGAGTTTGTAGCAAGACTGAGAGAGATTATGCTTGGCACATCTGGGTCTACCAGTTCTCCTTCAGGATCTTCGGAGGTGGCTGCTTCTGCTTCAATGTCCACGACAGGTACGACATTTGCCTTTACTACGTGTTACAAGGCGGATCTATCAGAATGGATCATGGATTCAGGTGCATCACACCATCTCTGTGGTGACAGAGGTCAGTTTAGTGTTTTTCATCCAGTTCGATCTGAACGATCGGTGGTGATAGCTGATGGTACATATTCCCCTATTACTGGTCAGGGGGAGGTGCAGTTGACTCCTACCTTGAGACTTTTTAATGTTCTCTATGCACCTAAATTTTCAATGAATTTGCTGTCAATTAGTCAAATCACCAAAGATTTACATTGCCGTGCTATATTTGATCCATCTGCTCTTGTGTTTCAGGATATACTTACGAGCAGAGTGATTGGAACTGGCCGTGAGCAAGGGGGCCTTTACAGACTTGTGTAGTCTTCATATGCTGGTGTCTCATCCTCCCTACGCACTGGGTCTGTTTCTCCGTATATGTGGCATCTGAGATTTGGTCATCTTCCTCTGCAAAAGCTGGTTCATGTTCTCCCTCAGATTTCTCCTCGCTCTACTTTCCAGTGCGAGGCCTGTCAGCTTGGGAAGCACCACCGGTCTTCTTTCCAGAGTCGTCAAAGTCCGAGTAGTTACAGTCTGCTTGAGTTGTTCCATTTTGACATTTGAGGTCCTAGTCGTGTCTCTGATCATCTGGGGCACATATTTTATCTTGTTGCAGTTGATGAGTTTTCTAGGTCATGTTGGGTTTTTCTTCTCAAGAATAAGTCTGATGCTGGTCCTGTTATTCAGTCGTTTATTAATGAAGTTAAGAATATTTTTCTGCCAGAATTAAGTACATACGCTCTAACAATGCTCTAGAATTCTATACTTCTCAACTTTCTCGATTTCTTCAAGCTCAGGGTATTGTGCATCAGATGTCGTGTCCTTATACCTCCCAACAGAATGGGGTAGCTGAGAGGAAACACCGTCATCTATTGGATGTCACCAGGACTCTCTTGATTCAGAGCCGTGCTTCTCATTCCTATTGGGGAGATGCTGTTCTAACTGCTTGTTACCTAGTGAATCGTATGCCTTCTTCTGCGTTAGGGGAAAAGATCCCGTTCTTGATTGCGTTTCCCGAGAAGGATCTTTTCTCTCTTACGCCTCGTGTTTTTGGATCAGTTGCGTTTGTTCATAAGTCCTCTCCTGGTCTTGAAAAGCTTTCCACCAGATAAGTTAAATGTGTGTTTGTTGGGTATTCCAAAACCCAAAAGGGCTATCGTTGCTTTGACCCTGTTCGATGACGGTATTAAGTCAGTGCCGATGTCACCTTCTTTGAGTCTATCATGTATTTTTCACCCACAGGTGACAGGCTTGCTTCTTCGGAGGATGGTGAAGATATTTATATGCCTCCACCACCATCACCACCACCAACACAACCATCACTACCACCACCACCGCCACCACCACCTCCGTCGTCTCCTATATTCTTTCCACAGGTCTACCAACGAAGGCCTCCGGCTCAAGCGCCTCCTCCATCACTCAGCACGTCCGAGGTATGTGTTGATCATTTGAGTTCTTCTGATGGCAAGGGTGATTTGATTGCATAGAATGAGCTACAAGTTGTTGATGATACTTCTTCGGCCAATATTGATGATTTGGATATCCCTATTGCACTCCGGAGGCAGAAGCGAGCCCGTACATTGAACCCCAAGTATGGGTTGGACTTTGATTCTCATGTTTCCTTGGGACGTTTATCCAAGGACTTCCAGCATTTTGTTGTGAGCTTGTCTGCCATACAGATACCACGCTCGTATCAGGAGGCCCTGCAGAGTAGCCAGTGGTGCTTGGCCATGGAGGAAGAAATGACAGCATTACAATCGTATGGTACATGGAGTGTTGTTCACCCTCCACCAGGTGCGTCTATTGTTGGCAGCAAATGGATTTTTACTGTCAAGGAGCGTGCTGATGGTACAATTGATCGTTACAAGGCCAGATTGGTTGCTCGTGGGTTCACCTAAACATATGGGGTGGACTATCATGACACGTTCTCACCTGTGGCACGTCATTCTACCTTACGGATTCTTATTTCCGTTGCTGTAGTGCGAGATTGGCCTCTCTTCCAGTTGGATGTCAAAAATGCTTTCTTGTATGGTGATTTGTAGGAGGAAGTTTACATGCAACAACCTCCTGGGTTTGCTGCTGAGGGGGAGTCCAATATGCTGTGCCGTCTTCATAAGGTCATTTATGGTCTTAAGCAAAGTCCGAGGGCATGGTTTCAGAAGCTCTCAGAATTAATTGAACAGAAGGGCTTTGTTAGATCTACAGCAGATCATACTCTCTTTGTAAAGAGAGACCAGCGAGGTATTGTAGTCATCTTGGTTTATGTTGATGACATTGTTATCACCGGCAGTGATGCACAGGGAATTGAGGCAGCAAAGGACTTCCTTGGACATCAGCTTGTTACCAAGGACTTGGGTATGCTTCGTTACTTCCTAGGACTGGAATTTGCACGAAATCAACATGGTATGGTTATGACACAAAGGAAGTATGTCACTGATCTTTTAACTGAGACAGGAATGACAAGATGTAGACCAGCGACTACCCCAATGGATCCTAATGTTAAGCTTCATGATGATGGATGTGAGGAGGTGGATAAGAGACACTATAGAGAATTGGTAGGGAAATTGTTGTATGTTACTATTACCAGGCCTGATATAGCTTTTGCTGTGAATAAAGTAAGTCAGTTCATGGAGCAACCCAAGCAGACACATATGGATGCTGTGTTTATGATTCTAAGATACTTGAAGTCATCTCCAGGTGCAGGCCTTTTGTTTAAGAGAGATACGTCTCTCTCAGTTACAGGGAGTGCAGATGCAGATTATGCTGGATGTCCGAATGACAGAAAGTCTACTTCAGGCTTTACTGTATTTATTGGTAGCTCGTTAGTCTCATGGAAGAGTAAGAAACAAACTGTTGTTGCTCGATCCAATGCAGAATCAGAATATAGAGCTATGGCCCAAGGTAGTGCTGAGATGATGTGGGTCAAATCTGTCCTCACTGATTCAACGATCGACGTACCTATTGCTATGCAACTTAACTGTGATAATCAGGCACCATTATTTATAGCTAACAATCCTGCATTTCACGAAAGGACAAAGCACATTGAGGTAGATTGTCATTATACTCGTGACCTGATCAAAAAGGGACTTATCTCAACATCCTATGTTGCATCCGGAGATCAGATTGCAGATATGTTTACAAAAGCTCTAGCTAGAGGTCCTTTTCATCATTGTTGCTCCAAGCTGGGCATGATAGATACATATGCTCCAGCTTGAGGGGGAGTGTTAGGATATTGTGATTGTATTACAATATTCATGTTATCCAGTCCTTTAGTTGTAATTTACCCATAGAGCTTTTCTCCTATATAAGAGAGCTCTAGGGTTTCATAATAAACAACTCTTGATTTTCCCTCAACAATTTGTATTTGCAATAATCATCATTATTTCGATGTAATGGACAACGGACATAATTGGTGGGATAGCAAAGTAGTGGGTGGATTGGTAAGCACGCTTATGGATTTGATTTCTGAACAGAAGTTTGTATAAGATATAGATTATCTGTTGAAGATGTTCATGCACCGTAACTTTCTAAACTTGGAATTTAAACCTTTTAGGTCGTTCAACTTGATCCTTTTCGATTCTGTAGGATTACTTTTAGATTTGCTTTATGTCATTTGCAAAATTCTTGAACGCTATATTATTTCAAACTTATGCATCTTACATTTTTTCAACCTGCATAAGACGTAACAAAACAAATACAGTACACACTAAAGCTAGAAATATGGGTTAAAACATACATGGAAGAATAATATCTTTCAGCACTCTCAATAGTCTATCTTGATAACATGGAAGGCGTTTATAACCCTCAGGTCCACAACTTTTTCTTTCATTCTCCTCTCATAGTTGCAAGTCTGCAAAGGAATTTAAAAGATGCAGTGCAAAACTATAATATCAAGCAAATTCAATGGCCGTAATTGTTCTTATGTATGCAAAAAAGAGATCTGACTACATTGGTCAACTTTACTTTACAATTGATTATGAAGAAAGAATATCTACTAAAATGATATGATCATTTTATAATGCATTTTAAGTTCCTTGAATGCGACCGTTTCTTTGACTATTATCACGAAATGACTACTAACATTACACCAAAATTGACCTAAGCCAATGAATAATTTGAATATTTGCTGCCATATCTTTTGAAGTTAAAGATATGCCAACTAACATAATTCATTACTAAATTATGTTTTGCTCTTCTAATTAGCATTGAATAACATATTGATTGTTAAAGGTTCATATAACAATGATTTTCCATTGACTTATTCGTTAGAATTTATATTAATCATAGTGAAATTTAACAATTAGGAGAAAACATCAATGAATAGTCGTTATATAATTCATTGCAAGGAATATATCAATGAATGACATATTCGTTGTGAATTTACATAATAAAGCAACGAATAATATTCGTTTTTATGCTTTTAACTATGAATTATATATCAACGAATAGAAATTATGTGTTGGTTAAAGGCAAATTTGTTGCAGTGTGACATATGATTTAGACAAAATTTGATAAACATGTATAATAATATTCATAGACACCGTCATACAGATGGATTTGAAACTGATTTCACAAAAAAATGACAATCCTATAGAGGATAAGTGCTCACATTTGATTTGGCATGATGAAGCAATGAAGGGGGAGGATAGATTCTTTGCAAGGTATGAGCATGACTCGGGATAAGGGATAGAAAGTGGCAGCCCACCCTTTCAATCGATGGTTGTATATATGCGCATGGGTCCTATTTGTATAATCAAAACAAAAATGCTTAAACCAAAATATACATAAAACATGCTATATTCAATGACTTGAATGCTTAGGTTAGGTTTGATATTGTGTGTGTAGGAGAAACTTCAAATGATGCGGGGTCTCACCACATTTATGGTGAGCCTTCCATCTCATCCTTCTATTTTAAATCGCACGGTTGGAATTAATGTTGTATTATTTATAATACTTAAATGGTTGAATACCCATTTTGGTCATTTTGTCACATTATAAATATAGAATGTGACAACTGTTAGACCTAATCTCTCTCTCTCTCTCTCTCTCTCTCGATTAATCAATGACGGTGCCCTCTCTTTCGTGTGCACGATCGTCCGGTAGCGGCGTCCTCTCTCCCTTACGATCAAACATTGACGTCATCGATATCCTCCTCCACGCAAAGCTTCTCGACGATGGGGGATGTGTCCCGGAGGAGGAAGATGCGAAGGAAGGAGACGTGATGCATCTTACGCGTGGTTGCATCATCAATGATGGTAGATCCCTTCCCCCTCTTTCAACGGCAATGCACGATGTGAAATCGTTGTAGGCGATGACGGTCCAAGGTCCACTCAAAGGCGCTAATGCCTTCTATGTGGACGACAAGATTGAAGACGACGATGGAGAAGGTGTGGAAGAGGAGCATATTTGCATTCTGGTATATATTTTTTACATCATCGACATTATGTTTTACATATTGATCTCTTTTTTTACATTATGGTATATATTTTTACATTATTAATATTACATTTTATATATTGATTCTCTTTTTTAAAAATCTCATTATTGATGTCTTATTTTGCAGAGATCCACATGAAATCTACAAATCGAGCATAAATTTTACAAATGTAACGAGGATCTTACAAATCTCAAGGGTGCGAATGAGCGACATGGAAAATTTACAAAGATCCATACAATTTTACAAAGAGATATGCAATAATTACAAAAGGACGTGAAATAATTACAAAGATCCAATGTTGACACACAAATATATAAAACATGAAATTTACAAAGTAGTTTGAAGAAACTGCAACTGCATATGATCTTTTATAAATGGCAATATAAAATTTACAAATTCAAATAATTATTTCACAAAAAGCTATTCAATGGGAATGTTAAAAATATATTATTTGAATTTTACGAAATCAAAATCTAAACGTCACATAATCTCATTCGTATTTACAAAATACATGAATTAAGTTGCATTTGCTGAGAACATTTTTGGAAATCAGCGAATAGAGGAATTAACGAAAAATTCCTAATAAAACGAGCCTAAAATGGCTCCAACGTCATTAAATGAAAATCCGATTAAATTCTAAATAAAAGGACTGAAATACCCTTTTTGACATCATGCCATTGGATCAAGATCTAATGGATCTCGTTGATGGCTCGTCACAAAATTGGTGAGACCCCACCTCATTTGAAAGGGTCCCTATATATATATATATTAATACAGGTGTCATTATGATGGTTGAATGGCAACGGGCATCAAGCGCAATAGAGTTAACGTGGAAACCCACAAGACAGAAAAACCATACGGCTTTAGAGTCAATCTTCTCTCTAATTAAGTGACAATCAATATCCACGTGCTTAGTTCTATCATGCATGACATGATAGTTGGATAGATTTATGGTAGTCTTGTTGTCACATATTCAATGTTTTGTAGATCTTCTCGTATCAGTGCATTCAACACAATTAGCATTATATCCTTCAATCTCAATCTTTCCATTTTTGGTGAAGATAAGTCTTATTTCATGCTCCTTTTTTAAGTACTTTAGAATATGCCCAGTTGCTTTCATGTGAATATCAGTGGATGCATGCCTGAATTGGCTTACTGCATTTACTACATAGGTGATATCAGGTCTGGGTAAAGTAAGATATATCAGTTTCCCTACAAGTATTTGATACCAACTCTTGGAGTTCTCATCAAGTTATTTATCCTCCTTGATGCTCAACTTGAAACTCACCTCGATATGTGTAAAAGTAGGTTTACAACCCAACTTTTATGTTTCTTTCAATAGATCTAGAGTATATTTCCTTGGCAAATGACCATACCATCATTTGACCTTGCAAACTCAATGCTTAGAAAGTACTTTAAATTTTCAATATCCTTTAGATAAAAATGATAGCAAACTCATATATTTAAGAGATTGATTTCTTATCATATCTCTTGTAAGGATCATGTCATCAACATAAACAACAAGAAGATATGTTTTATTTTCTCCCTTGTATACAAATAATGTGTGATAATTACTGCTTTAGTTGTAGCCCAGTCTACTCATCACAACCATGCCCTAGATGATTGTCTCAATCATTATAATACTTTCTTTGACTTATAATATTTTTACTTTGATCATCACGAGGTGGCATATGCATGTAAACATCTTTGAGGAGATCTACATCTAGGAAGGCATTCTTAGCATCCACTTGATGAATATTCCATTCCTTGACAATAAATAGAAAGAGAATAATTCCCATTGTTTTCATCTTTTCCATAGAAGAACAAGTTTTCAGGTAGTAAAATTCATATATTTGGCTAAAACTCCTATCAACAAGCCTAGCCTTGTATCGTTCGACTTATACTTTTTGCTTGTACTTTATAGTATACATCCATTTCAAACCAATTAGAAATGATCCTTACGCAACATCAACCATGTCTTATGTACAGTTTTTTTTCTAAGGGCCTCCATCTCCTCATGCATAGCTTGATTCCATCTGGGATCTATTTTAGCTTCTATAACAGCCCTGCGGATCATAGAAGAAGAGGTTGAAAATACTAAGCTTTTATAATTTTTGTTAAGTTTAGAATAGCTAACCGATGAATCCACGATTCATCACTTTTATTCTTTTATTTTAGCTCTATTTCCTTAGTCAAATACCTATAAATACCCGCTAATTTTATGAAGTTACCATTTTGCATGCATTTATTAAATATGTATTTTTAACACTTTTTATATTCAAAAAATAAAGAAGAAAAGAAAATTAAAAGAAAATAAAATAAAATAAAGGATGTATTTATGAAATAAATACAGAGTGATCCGAACCCCGAGAGAAGGTCAAGACTAGACCTGATTGACCAAGAATAAAGTAGGGGGAGATAGGATCTTTAATACTAAAATCCAAAAATAATTTGTAAATTTATTCCTTGTATATTTGTACAAAACTTACACTATTTTATTTTATATATAAATTGAACTCAAATTAAATATTTTTATAAATAAAAATTTTAAATAAAAATATTTTATAAATAATAAAAATATTGCAAAATAAAACCATGTATAGTATAAAAGTAACCACATTTAGAAAAGGACGTAAAGTAACAATTGAGAGATCAATTCCGCTCCATACGAACTCAAATTGAATAAAACTCATTTCCATTGCACTCTAAATTTAGTTATCCTTAAAATGGTTGTGGTTTCATAATTTCTGGAATTACGGTTGAAAAGTTAGTTTTTTGGTATGGTTTTTGCAATTTCACCATTTATTTATTATATATTTATTCATATAAATTTTATACATAACATAAATAATTTTAAATATTTTTCTTCATTACTAAAAAATAAAATAAAAAAATAAAATTTTAGAAAAAAATATTTAAAAATAATTTCCTTATTTGTACATATGTATATTGTACTATATGTATATAATGCTTGTATATAACTAATTTCCTTATATAAAAATCACAAAAGATTTAATATTTATCATTAAATAATTAAATTAATATAATTATGAAAATTGGATTTATTTTTTATTTAATTTATTTGATTTGATTTGAAAATCTACCATTTATATAAGATTTGATTTTATACCTTAAATAACCACCATCAAGGTGGGTAATAAATTTTTGTAAATTAATTATTTTAATTTTTTTTATTTAATTATGACTTTTATTTTTAATTAATTAATTGAGTAATTTATTCACATTCCTTATTTGTACTTATTTTCCTTTTTGATTTTTCTTCTTTTTTTATTGAACTCCTCCTCCTTCATTTTTCCTTTGATCAATCTTTGGTGGAGTGGAGCCAGATCTCGAAGAGCTTGTCGCAGAAGGGTGCCCAGCCTTCGAGCCATTCGGTGACAGCGAGTTGCTCCTCGTCGAGGCCATCACGGCATGTCCAATACCAAGGTGAGTTCCATTTTATTTTCCGTCATTCCTCTAGATAAAGTTTAAATTTAATACGTGTCTCGATTTCATGATTAAATTTTAGATCCTAATTCCAAAAAATATATCCATTCTGATTTGATCCGTCCTTATTCTGATTTTTCATCTCACATTCTTGATCTCTACATTTCACTATCTACCTACCGCAACCACACACCTCCGATCACGCACGGTGATCGGATCTCTGGATCTATCTCCCACTTCACCAGATTCACACTCGTTCACGCATCATATTTTGTTCAAAAAATACAATAGAGAATAAAAAATTATAGTTTCTCTCCCTAACATTTGTTTTGTAGGAATTTAAAAAAAATATAAAAACATATAAAATTTTTCCTGTTACTGTTTTACAAAAAATAAAAAAATAAATTGTTTTTGTTTTCTACTGTTTCTGTTGTACAAAATAACAAAATTTAAAAAAATGAAAAAAAGAAAAGAACTGTGGGAGGCGTCGCCCCTCCAGTCGCAGGCGGCGCCCGCCACCCGTCCTTTCCTCCGACTGGCGAAGCTCCACCTCTACCGCTTGGATAACCATTCTGCCGCTCGTCCAAACTGGCACCGCCTAGCGGCTGCTCCTCCATGACACTCCCAGTCCATCGCTCTCTGTCGCCTCCCTCCTTCAACGAGCAGAACACACCACCGTTCCACCGCGGCACTCCGCCACTCTTAAGAGGAGTCGTCCCCCATCGCACGGGAGCCAACTAAGATCATCTCCAACACGCTCCCTCGCGTGAATCGCTGTGGGGCATGTGTCGACCTACTGCACTACTAACCGAAGCCACCTCTACTGCCACCCGCCGCGGCCAATAGCTCCACTTCCACCAGCTCGCCTGCGGCAACCATGAAGAACCTCCCGCTCCATCGACGATCGCCGACTCCATCTGCAGGAAGAGGTGGTGGCGCCCCCTTGTGGCATGAGAAAGATAAACAGTAACCCTAGCGGGGAATAAAATACTAGAGAAATTACATTCTGCTCGCTGGGAATTTCTAAATTTGCATAAATGCCCCCGCTCAAAGCACGTACGTAGCACGTTTATACTAGGTAAATAACAATTTTTATCCCATATTTTATTTCTGTTAACTTTCAGTCCAAAAACTTTAAATATTTACATTTCAACCCTTATTGTTCAGACTTTTATTCCTTGTCTTTTCTTATCAAAATAAATGATATTTTTGATCTGAAAATTCCACAAAAAATGTTTATATTCCTGTTTTGTTCCTCTTCATTGTATATAAATTTCATTGCATTTTATTTTTATTTGATATTTTAAAAAAAATAAAAACAATGTCATTTTCTCTGCTTGAAATATGAAAAATCATTAAAAATAAAATATTGTCTGAAAAAATCCCAAAAAATTAGATTATGTGTATTTTATTATCCTTTATTTTCTTTAAAACTTTCGTGCATTCATCATTTATAAACCTAAAAAAATTGTAAATACCAAAAATCTTATAAAAATCATAAAAATTGTAAAAAAATGAAAAAAATAGTGATTTCAGTTTTTGTGTGTAGATATTTGTCTATAGTTTGGCATAAAAATAATTTTAGGAGTCTTGGGGTACTTAAATTAATTTTAAGTTACAAATTACTCCAAGTTGTGCACTGTTTATCATTTTTCCATGGTTTTATTTTTAGAAAAATACAAAAACATATTAAAATTCCACAAAAATTCTTAAAAACATTTTAAAGCATACTGAACACAAAAATATTTTATCTGGATTTTTCTAAGCATTTTTTATAAAAATGAAAATTGCAAAAGAGCGTGTGTGCATATTGTGACTTGTATGTTTATTTAAAAATTTAAAAAAAATAAAAAGCAAAAACCACTAAAAAATCCTTTATATAGACATGCATGCTTTCCCGATCCACCAATCTTTCTTTCATGCACCCGGGACTGCAGGGGATTGGTCTCATGCCACCCCGTATAGATCTTTTTCCACTGCCCTTTCACTCAGGGTCCCGGACTTGGCCTTTTACAGTTTGCTTTCCAAGTGGTGTGGACCCCATATCAATAGTCAACCCTCTAGCCTTTGATTTGCTAAGTAAGTTGTTATTGACAGATGGGTAGCTGCTCCCCCTATTGAGCTAGCTAGTCTGGTACTAGCCAACGAGCCTACTCCCTCCCTCTTGAGGAGGCGAGTAGACACTCCGCCGCTCCTCCAGGGGAGGCCTCTGAGTCGGAGGTTGACGACTTCGCCCACCCTTCTAGATTTTGAGGCATCCCCGACTCAGGAAAGACGTCCGAAAATCAAGGCCCGAGACTATTCTGATTGCAGGTCCATGTGTCAGTCGTCGGAGGATTCGGACTGAGTCTACGATATTCGAAATATGACTATTGAGTTCTTAAATCGCGCTCCTTTATTTGACCTTGGTCTCTATACTAGGTAAATTAAAATAGCGAAGATCACTTACATTACATATTCTTGATTTCTCTCAAGTGGTTATATATATTTTTCTCATTGACTGAACTGATTGACTAGGGATAACAACATTGCATATTTATTCCACCTTAGTTGATCTCGATTTTTTTGTGTTACCAAAATGGCATCGTTGTCAGGGAGCTTGACTTAGTAGTTATTTTTCAGCTTTAATTGTCTCTATATTAACTATTTTCTGACAATCGACTGTTTGAATTTTTGTACGAGGGACCACTTGGAGGAGGACTCGGATTTGTTTGGAGGACCCGCACAGGAGGAGGAGCAGAGCAGGTGATGAATCCACGATTCATTGCCTTTATTCTTTTATTTTAGCTTCATTTCTTTAGTCAAACACCTGTAAATACCCACTAATTTCATAATTTTACCATTTTGCATGCATTTGTTAAAATTGCATTTTTAACACTTTTTGTACATAAATAAAAGAATAAAGAAGAAAAGAAAAAGAAAAGGATGTGTTTATGCAATAAATAGAGACTGACCCGAACACCAAGAGAAGGTCAAGACTTGACCTTATCGACCAGAAATAAATTAGGGGGGAGATAAGGTCTTCTGTTAAAAATCCAAAAATATTTTGTGAATATTTTCATGTATATTTGTACAAAATTTACCATATTTTATTTGTACATAATTTGACCTCAAACTAATTATTTTTGTAAACAAAAGTTGTAAATAAAAATGTGTTGTATATAAAAAAATAATAAGTGTAAATTAAATTAATGTAAATGTTGTAAATAATTACACCTAGAAAAAGCCGCAATGCGATAATTGGAACACCAATTCCGGCTCTACACGAGCTCAAATCAAACCAAAATCACTTCATTATACTATAAATTAAATTATCTTTCAAATGGCTATGGTTTCATAATTTTTGGAGTTACGGTTGAAAAGTCAGTTTTCTGGGGTGTTTTGTGCAGTTTTCCCATATATTTGTTGTATATATTTTATTCATATTTATTTATATACATAATGTACACATTTGTAAATATTATTTTTATCAAAAATAAAATTAAAAAATTAACAATTAAAAAATTCTTTCATAAAAATTATTTCCTTATTTGTAGCTATGTATATTGTATTATATGTGTATAATATGTGTATACAACTAACTTCCTTAAATAAAAATCACCAAAAAATTAATTATCTAACATAATTTAATTAATTTAATTTAATTCCGAAATTCATATTTAATTATTTGATTTAGTGGATTTATGTGAATTAATTGATTTAATAACTTGTCTTATATATATATGATTTTATTCCACACCTTATATGGCCACCATTATGGTGGTTAATTGATTTTCATTATTTAATTAATTAATTAATTAATTTAATTCCGAATTTCATAATTAAATAATTAATTATTTTATTTATTTAATTATTTTATTTAATAACCAATAATCACTTTTCTTATTTGTATAGACCTTCCTCTTTTGTTTTCCTTCTCTTTTTATTGGCTCATTCCTCCCTCATTCACACTTGATCAATCTTTGGAGAGAGGAACCCGATCTCCGAGAGTTACTTGTTGCAGAAGGGTGCCCAGCCTCCGATCCGGTCGGTGACAGCGATTCGAGCGTCGTCGAGGCCATCACGGCGTGTCCGATCCCAAGGTGAGATCCGATTTTAATTTTCGTCATTTTCATAGGTAAACCGTAGGTTTAATCTCTTTGCTTAGGTTTTATTAATCTTTAGATTTTAAAAATCTCAAAATTTTCACCACACATAATCTGCGTCCGACATCGATTTTTCACATCATTTTCTCTACCTCTCCGTTTCACATTCTACCTTGCACAACCTATCACCTTCGACCACGCTCGGTGGTCGAAATCACGGATCTATACTCCACACCTCGCCAAGATCCATCTCCATTCACGCCTTCTATTTTTGTGCATAAATAAAAAAATAAAACAAAAAACATAATGTTGTTCTTCTCTAACTTTTATGTTGCAGGTTCACTAAAAAATTATAAAAAAATAAAAAATATAAATAATAATAATAAAGCTTTCTTGTCCCTGTTACAGTTTAGTTCAAAATAAAAAAATCTGCCTACAGTTTTTGAAAAAAAATAAAACAAAATTCTTTATTATTATTTCTGCTTACATTAATATAAAAACAAAAAAAACCAAAAAAAACAAAAAACTACAGGATCTCTCCACGCGGCCCCGCCTCCGCCGCCTTCAAGGGTGGCGTCGCCCTTTAGCCCAGCGGCGACCCGCACCGCCGCCCTGCGCCCCGCTCCCACTGGTCGCCGACGTTCCCTCCTTTCAACCTTCGCGCCGCCCCATGCACCGTGCATCCCGCCACTCGCCCCCGCACGCGGCCAACTGCCATCGTGCCTATCCCGCTCATCCACTCCTATCTGCTCGCAGGCACGCGCACTGCCGTGCGGTCCTCGGTCTGTTCGTCCCTTGCACGTCGCGCCCCCCGTCTGACCCCTCGCCGTCACCGCCTCGTCAGGGAGAGAACACCAGCGCCAGGCGGCTCCATCCCAGCCCGCGAAGCGAGCTCTGCATAGGCCACGCATCATCGATGTCCCCTCGCGCGCCGACCGTTCGTCCCTCCAGCGGTGCTCCACCTCCCTCCTCAGTGGCGGCGGCCCCCTTGCTCCTTGAGAAAAGAAACGAACACATGGAACCCTAGTTGTTGGGTTTATTTTAATAGAATATTGGACAAATTGCGGATTCTCCTCAAAAGTTTACACAATTGCAGAACAAGTCCCATGCTCTAGAAGATCATGTGCCATGCACATGCAAATTGGGTAAACTGCATATTCGATTCATATTTTTAATTATTTTTATTTTCAGTCCAGAACTTCGAATAATTGCATGTTAGCCCTGTGCTTCCAGAACTCTAATTTGCTTGATCTTTTTTAATGGAATAAATGTTATGCGTGCTCTGAAAATTCTCAAAATAATTTTGTAGACTCCTGCTATGGTCTTCTTCATTATATAAATTTTTCATTAATTTTTATTGCTGTTTAATAATTTTAAAAAATCAAAAACAGTTCTTTTTGCTTGTCAGAACTTTGAAAATTCATAAAAATTTCAAAACTCGTTTAAAAATTCCAAAAAATTTACTGTAGTTGTATTTTGGTGTCATTTAATTTCTGTCCAATTTTTGTGCTTATATCATTTATAAAACTCCAAAAAATTGTGAAAATTAAAAATTTTAAAAAATTGTAGAAAATTATAGAAAAATCCAAAAATTGTAATTTGAAGTTCTGATTGTAGATATTGTCGTGTAGTTTCTTTTAAAAATAATTTCTGGGATTATTAAGCAATTTAAGTATTTTTAATTTGTAAAATACTCCTGACTGTGCACATTTTGCTTTGTTTTTCACTGTTTGATTTTTAGAAAATCCCAAAAACATCAGAAAAAGTTGAAAAAAATTATCAAAAATATTTTAATACATAAAAAACACAAAAATATTTTCTTTAGACTTTTCTGTATATTTTTTATTATTTTGAAAAATAAAAAAGTGTGGCATTGTGTGTTTTATCACTTGTGCATATTGGTCTTAATTTAAAAATAAAAAATAAAAATTCAAAAAAACCACTAAAAAATAATTCTGAAATTTGACTACCGAGTTTTTTAATCGTGCTCCTTGTGTTCGACCCTGGTCGCTATACCAGGTAAAAAGAATAGCGAAAGCCACTTACATTTAATTTCTTGATTTTCTGAGCAATTTATTTATTTTTCTCGTTGACTGAATTGATCGATTAAGGACAACGACATTGTGATTTATTTTCCACCTTAGTCGCATCGATTTTCGTGACGTCAGTAGGACAGAAGACCATTATTTTATTTTTAAAGAACAATTATCTGTATTGTAATAATTAGACTTTGGACACTTGTTGGACACTTGGATTTAAGGGTCTGTTTTGCCAAGTGACGGTGCACTTGGGGGACCTCATTGTTGTTTCCTCGTGTTTTGATTTCACTGTCTTGTTTTCCATTTGATTCTCGCAGATTTGGCCCATAGACTTAGAATTTTCATTGATTGTTATGTAATCAGCTAAGGCCCAACATGTAATTGCTTGCCTGTACATATAGATCGTAATAGGACCTGACTAAAAATAAATTTAAAAAGTTAGCTTAATTGGATTTGAGACCACATGCCATGAGAAGTCACATACAGCGCTAGTAGGACCCGTTGTGGCAGGCACCGAGTGACTTCTAAGATCGAACTCCAGAATCATTTCGATTAGCTATCTACTGTTCTTCACGATCAATAGAAGTTACTCGTCCAAGGACGATTTCCTCGTGCATCATATAGTTAGTTTACTTTCAGTCTTTAATATTATGCACGGATCATATTGCATGCAGACTGTTGGAGACATGTATGCATTTCTATCTCTGCATGCATCATTGGATTTCATCGCGCATTGGATTTTCCGATTTCCTCCCTTGATTTCACTCACATTATTCAAACATGAAATTGGACACTCGTTAGATGTTATTTTTTGAAAAAAATCCAAAAAAGTGAAAATAAAAAATTAAAATTGGGACTCCTAATTGAACTTGACTCTTAAAATTAAACGTAACTAATTCATCATTATTTTGGGAGAGCATCCCCCTCATTGTTTGTGCTTTTAATTGCTTGCATACACACTAAGGAGTAGTGCCCAAATCCCATTAAGCCTCCTAAGTATTTGTACATCTTTTATCTGATCACCTAAACTCTAAATATTGACAAGATAATTGAATGAGTCTTCACGGCCTTCACATTGCGTTAAGTACGTGAATTGGGGGTTTGCATTGTGTTTGTATGTGATTAAGGTGAGTTGGTTACGATCATCTTCTCTAGATCACTAGTAGCCACCGTCTGTATCCTTTCTTGCCTTCACTCTATCTCTCTTATCCCTGCATCCCTCCCTTCATCATCCTTCTTTCCTCTCGTCATGATGGGTCATACTCCATTTCAGTGGGATTTTGCGGCTTCTTCATTTCATTCCCATCATTCCCGGCCCCTCTCTTGGGAGGTCGGAACTCTGACCGACATCTTATCTCCTCTCTACCCACCTTCTTATTTGAGACATGTTCTACTTAACTCCTGCAGAGATCAAACCGACCAGATGCGAGACCCGGGCGATTTCGTTACTGAGATGTGAGTGAAATCTATAGGAGATCACATTGAGCAATGGAGAGTTTTAGACGCTCACGATTCTAGGATGATTGGACATTATTTGGGAGACAAGTAGCCACACTTAGGAGCTCAGTCAAGTTCTACATTGAGTACCTTTATTCTGGATTTAGATTTCATTAATCTACTACCGAAGTTTTCAGGGGAAGTGTATGAGGAGCCGTA
This sequence comes from Ottelia alismoides, assembly GCA_037367405.1. Lineage (NCBI taxonomy): Eukaryota > Viridiplantae > Streptophyta > Magnoliopsida > Alismatales > Hydrocharitaceae > Ottelia > Ottelia alismoides. Next base: position 294,570 of record JAZKJV010009767.1, on the reverse strand, counting down.
TATTCATATATCTGAGTTTGAGGATTTTTTTGGATCACAAGCATACCTAGATATCACTTCTGAGGAGCTGATGCTAATGACCTTCCCATTTACACTTTAGAGTAGAGCCATGAGTTGGCATCGACAGTTGGAAAGAAAGTTCGCTACATGGGTTGACCTTCGGGTGTTGTTTTTACAGAGATTTTACCCCCATCATAGAGCAGAGTTGATGTAGTCTTGTATTCGAGTTTTGTTAGTAGACCCCAAGGAGCTATTGAGAGATTCATGTCTTAGGTTTGTTTACCAATTGAGGAAGTTTCCAGATCACGGAATCTGACGTCTGACCTTGTTCAGATCTCCATGAGGGGGATGACCGCAGAGCAGATTGCATCAGTCATTACCTCGTGTGGTTGTTCATACCACAGTACCGACATGGATTTATTTGAGACCATCTTGAGATCACTTTCAGAAATTCCATATTCATCAGATGTTCTAATCGAGATAGCATACAAGGGGGATATGACACCAGTTGAGTGTATGGAACTTCATGTCGATTTACACAGCACACACCAGTCAAAGGATGTGGACTTTACTACAGTTCAGATGAAGGACATGTTGACCACCACTGTGAGTTCCTAGAGCCGGACATTGGTCGAGTTCCCGTTAGTTTTCCAGCCAGATTTTAAGCCAATCCCACACTTTCATGTCGAAGATTCTTGGATTCTAGATCTGCTAGTATCCCAAGAAATGGAGGAGGAGCTGATGAATACCCATTCATCACTCTTTATTCTTAGATTTTAGCTACAAAAACCTTTGCAAATACATGTAGATATGTGTAAATATCAATAATTACCAAAAGCATGCATGGTGTAAATACTTATAATTAGCATGTTTTTGTGCAAAAATAAAAGAATAAAGATCAAAAAGAAAAAGAGGGAAATATTTAGAATAAATATTGAGCAACCTAACCCAAGGGAGGGCTCAGCATGGGCCTGACCGCATAAAAGCCACAATAGAGAGAGATAGGAGCTCATGTGTAGATATCTATGTAAATAAATAAAATTATATTTTCCTCAACCAAAAATATTCTTGTAAATATTTGTATATATTTAGAAACTATTAAAAACAAAATAAAAATCTAAAAAATCAAAAATGCAAAAATATCCCTCCACCATGTGCATAGACCATCATCCTTTATTTATTTAACCCTATAAATAAATGTATTTATTTTCAAAACTTTTTGTGAATATTCTATGGTATATTTTGTAAATAAAATAAATAAAAAGAAACAAAACAAAAATCAAATAAAAACAACAAAATTAAAAACACAAAAACATGTTGTACATATACCATGTATATAGTTGTACATAACTATTTATTTCACCTATGTGTATAAATAATAAAAATAAAATAAAAATATCCTTTTATTCCTCATTTTATTCTATAAATAAATAAAATATAAAATAGGAATAAAATAGTACAAAAATAATAATTAAAAATCAAAAATCAAAAGCCTCCATATTGTATATATACCTATATAATGTAAATACCTCATTTTTATTTCCAAAAATTAATTAAAAATCACCAAAAAATAGAAAAAAAATAAAAGAAAAATATTTCATGTTTTGGATTTTTGCAAAATCGGCCATTTTCTGCCTTATTTTTGAGCTCCAAATCCTATCCACGTGGCAGCTGCTGGTTGGTCCACGGAGATGTTGACCTCCGGTCAACTCCCTCCGCGGACCGCCTTCTCCTGCGGATCTCGCGCCCGACCCGTTTTCGCCTCTTTTTCCGCGCTTGATCCGCGCGCCTTCTCCGCAACCCCCGGGTCATATTGATTCCTTGTACATCCGACATGACCGCCGGGGTGTTCGCATTGGGATCCGCGCTCCTCGCAGCCCTACCCGACCAGCCCTAGTCGGGTCGGCACTCACGTATATAGCCGAGCTCCGCCGCTCATTTTTGCTATCTTTGGCTCGCCACTCTCATTCCCGTGACCTCCATTGCAATCTCCGAGGTGACAGCTCGCGATTGCCTTCGTCGCAGTGAGGAGGGGGTGCCCGGACCATCGATCCGGCGACTTCGCGCCGCCGTGCTCCGCCACTTAGCAGGAGCTCGAGCCTCAGGCAGTGACAACCTTCGAGGCGACGACCAGGAGCTAGCCAAGCTCCAGCACAGTCTTCCACTCCACCCAGGTAGCCTTCTAGCTCACCTATTTAGTTTAATTTCTTATTTCACCCAAATCGCATCTCCGTCGAGTTCCTTTGATTCCGGTCATCTTGCGTATCTTCTCGATCATCGGGACACACTATCACCTTCGCCATCCTTCGACGCACCTTCTACGCCCCTTCATTCAACCCAGCTCGCACCGGAGCTGGGGTTCGAGCTCCACCGTCCTCCGCTCGCCGGAGCTCGCTCGTCCCGACCCACAGTTCACCCTCACGCCGCTTCTTCGGGTCGAGGCACTTTGCCCTCGACCCGCGAAGCTCTTGAGCTGTTTTGCAGGTCAAGAGGAGGCCATCTGAGGCCCCCTCACATCCAGGCCAGGAGCTCATCGCCGCCAAGCTCGCCGGAGCCCCTCCAGGGCTCGGCTGGGCCATCGGAGGCCACCACCAGCTGCGGGACGTCATCGCCGATCTTCTCCGATCCTTGGAAGCAGCTGAGGAGGACCCTAGCACGCGTAAGAGGCCGGCGAACCTCGCCGGCCACCTGTTCTTCGAGAGTCCTCCATCGCCGTCAGATCAGCCCCAGCTCCCCAGTTCGCATCACGACCGTCCATCCTTCGAGGAGCATATACCGTCGATCATCCTGAGGGTAGATCTGGACCGTTAGCGCAGAGGAGAGAGGCACCAGCGCCGCCAGCCGTCAAATCCTCCACGTGTCTCGCCCTGCTCCGTCGATCGGCCCCCGTGCGTAAAGGAGAGAAGCGCCAGCCATCCGAGACCGTCCGATCATCTACGTGGCGCTCATCCAGCCGTCGGCGTAATAAGGGGTAATTTATCTTAGGCCCCCTCGTAGTTTGTGTTTTTAATTCCAGTCCTGTAAATATTTTATGCATTTTATTTACGTAGGGTAAATTGCACATTGGACCTTATGCTTGTTGAGATTCGCATTTATACCCCTGTATTTGTGGTCCACGTGCTTCGCCACGTGCTTTGTCTGGGTTATTTGCAACTATTATCCTGTAGTTCTGGTTGGTTCATGAATGATTAGAAACTTTTTGGTAATTGCTTTTATGCCCCTGTGAACACTTTATTTGCACATGTGCGATTTTAGTGGGATAATTGCATAACCGTCCCTGGACTTTTTGGTACGAGTTACCAAAAGGTCCTAGGACTTGGTTTTTATTACCAAAAGGTCCCTGAGTGCCCCAGGCACGCGCCACGCGCGTGACTTGCTGGGTTATTTGCACCTGGACCCCCAGATCTTCGGGTATTTGCACTTTGGTCCCTGTGCACAGTGCCCCCTTGTTAGTTTTGAATAAAATATCAAATCACCTCCAAATTCGACGAAAATTTGACACATGGCTCCTGCCATGTTGTAGGATTTTTGAGAATTTTAGAGGACATTTTTGAGTTTATTTGTTAATTTTAAAAATTCAAAAACATCTATTTTTGGCACTGTTTCACTTGAAAAATCAGGAGCCCACATCTCAACCATCCTTTTAGTCATTTCAGTGTCCTTGTCTAGCTGATTCAGTATCCATTCTTCAGAAGATTCTCTCAGATTCAGATACACATTTGGATCCATCTCTGTATAGAGAGCTTGATAAGGGACACCATTTTGATTTGAAGACCTAGATAGTCCCGTCTTTGAGCCGTGTGTCCTCCCATTTGATGATGTCAATACATTTTAGAGGACCTGATATTTGGCAGCATGGATCCCCAATTCGATTCTGATTCCTCTGTCGTCGCTGATGATTTTGCATAAGTCCTCGAGGGTTATCTGTGAGAGGATGATGCGTACCCTGCGTACTCGATTTCACTAGTTCTAGGAGTGTCCGACCTATCGGATCACGAGATCGAGTCTTCTGATACTTCTAATCTTGCTGAGTTTGAGTTTTCTCACCTCGACGACCCTCACGAGGATGACTCAATCTTTGAGATATTTGATGATTTTACTGATTTCTCTACATTACATATATCGGATATCAGCCTTTTTAATGAGTCTCCTGATCATGACTTTCCATACCTTCTTGAGACGATGATTAACGTGGAGGATTCCATGACTGGTCCTTCTTTCTTCACGTTCAACTTCTTAAACTCTGCCCTTCTACTCCATTCTGATCTTGAGTTGACACATTCTTTTGTGCTACCAGAGCCCGATTTCATTCTGCAATATCTTTACGCAGTAACAAACACCCGTCTAATTGCTTATTTGGGTGTCATTATCTACATTATTGATCTCGTTGTTGTTCTCCCACTTAGACGACAATGGCAATACGGTATTTGCCTCACAGATATTGTCCTGAACCTCAATACTACATTATCCTAGCCTTTGCACCTAGGTCGGAGCGTAAACTCTAGCGCTTGGTGAGAGGCACCTCAACATTGTCCTCAGTTGTATAGATCCAGTTGTCCATATCATTTGTTCTTTAGTCTAACACCCCATCTCCATCTTATGATTATGCTAGACTTAGGGTGTACTTTACCCTAAGTATAGGGGGGTGTCAGACTTGTGATTATTGTTTTTGATTATATTGCCTCTGTTTTGCTGCCTATACTTAGGGATATTTCATTCTAATTATAGGGGAGGAAGTATTTGTACATCCTATTCCTCAGTTTTCCCCTTGTGTACGTTCTTTTATACTTAGGATTACATGATCCTAAGTATAGGGGGATCACCGACTTCTATTGATTATATTCTTTTAGTCACCATTGTAGCATAGTCCTTCTTTCACTTCCTAATACTAAGCACGAGTTATGTCTTCCTTTGCATCTCTTTGATCACTATGAGGACATAGTTCAAGCTAAGTATAGGGTGGTGTTGTATATATTGTATATATACTTTAGCCTTAACTCGTACTTTTGTATTTTTAATATGACTAAAATACTGTATAAATACTTGTAAAATTCGGTAAAACCAACTAATAAAAAGATGCAGATATTTCCTCAAATTTCTTTTTATATATACTGATTAATAAGCCAGGTTAAAATATTTCGAAAAATATTTTATAAGTAGTTTGAAAACCTATTTGAAAAATGTTTGAAAAATATTTTCAACCTTTGTGTATTTTGTCTTGTAAAAATTTTCTTCTCTTTGTCTGAAATAAAACTATTTGCAAAATGTTTTGAAAATGTTTTCTTCTCTTTGGCTTGTAAAATATTTTGAAAATGGTTGAAAAATTATTTTGAAAAAAATCTATATGTAATTTTTGAAAAATGTTTCAAAAATGTTTTCAAATGTTTGTAAATGTTTGTAAAATTATTTGAAAAATTATTTTGGACTATAGTTTTCAAAATTATTTGTAAAATTATTTTCCAATAAGTTTGTGGAATAAATGCATCACACAAAAAATCCAACTGCATACTTATATGAATTATTAATCTACCTAGTTCTTGTAAACAATTAACTCACTCCCATGTAAATATGTGTATCGTATCTACTAACCCTAATCCTTATTAAAAAACATAGAAAAAAATTTGTATATACTTGTATATATTACTAACCCTTTTTTGTAAAAAAATCGTGAAAAACTACAAAATCCCAAAAGTCTATAAAATTTGCGTAATTAAAATTTCAAAAAAATCTCTTTTTAAATGTGCATTATTTTTCAAAAATCCATTAAAATTTCAAAATTGTTTCACAAAAAGATTTTACTTTCTTTTCCTTGCATTGTACATATTTATTGCATCTGCATGTGCTTTTTTCTGGACAATATTGACATTTAAACTAAGTCTGGAATAAAATTGAAGAATGGAGCTTCGTTGGACCTTAATCCACTTAATTTCAGAGGAACCTTATAAGAAATGGAGTTAAGACTTTTCACATTCTAGAGAGTTAGTTCTTTGAGTTCATAAGACTATGTTCACATATCATCTTGATTAGTCTAAGTAGAATATTTAACAACACATGCATGATTCTTTCAGACCATGGTTTATCGTGGACAAGCACTTTACACATAGATCTTTATGGAGGACTAGTGAGGGGGCAGAATCTTTTGGCTTGGGGTAGCATACGAGGGTAGTACATTGATGAATCCCTGATTCTCACTCTTTATTCTTTTATTTTTGCTATTTATCTCGGTAAAGCATCATGTAGATAAGTGTAAATACCATAAGTTGGCATTTGGCATGCATATGTTAACAGTATATATTTAACATGTATTTGTGCAAAAATAAAAGAATAAATGAAAAAAAGGAAGGAGGTATTTAGAATAAATACAGAGTGACCCGAAACCCAAGAGAAAGTAAAACATTGACCTGATCGCCAAATAAAATAAGTAGGGAGAGATAGGGCCTACTCTATATTGTATCATTTATGTATGTAAATAATTATTTTTAAATAAAATCAAAATAATATGCTCTTTTTACCTCCCTAAATATAATCCTAAAAATAAAATAGAAATTAGAAAAATAAAATAGAAATTAAAATAAAATCACCTCTCACTTGTACAAAATATATGTATACATACAGTAGTCTTTACTTATTATATACATGTAAATAACTAATAAAAATTAAATAAAAATTATTTTATACTCATAAAAACATGTTGTAAAGAAATAAAATACAAATGGGGGTATTTTTGTAAAAATAACTAAATAAAAATAATTGTACAAAATACATAGGTATATTATACATGTATGTACTACTATATATTGTATATACCCTAATTTATTTTTTGTAAAAATCACAAAATAATTCTTTGAAAATAAAAAACATTTCTTATGTTGAAAACTTTTTGATTTAAAATCATTTATTACTTTTTATTGAACTTATAAGTATTATGTAAATCCTAATTTTCTGATTGGTCGGCGGGGTTGTTGATCGTTGGTCAATGGTTCCTCCTTCCTGGGTCAAACCGGGATTCTGTTCGCCGGAGCCTCTTCTCAAAATTTTCTAACCCGACTCCATGCTCCTTTTGCCTCAATATTTGGACCAGATAATCCATGTACTTCCGACATCCTCGCGGGTCCTTTGGCCAATCCGATTCGCTATAGGGTTTCGCGCTTTTCCCCGATCCTTCTGGACCCCTTGGTGACCTATAAAGCATATCTTCAACCTCCACAGGGGGGGGGTAGCTCGTGCCTCGCTCCTCCCTCCAGCCCTAGCCACCTCCGGTTGACTGACAGCTGCCAGAGGGACCCTACGGATCGGAGTTTGGTGTAGAGACCACGCTGCTCAGCCTCGTGGCCGGTGTGCACCGCCACGATAGGCCTCCTGACCTTCCATAGCTTGGTTAAGGCCACTACCACACTAACCAACTTCTCCTGAAGCTCCAGAGTTCATCTAGAACTTCAGGTTCCCCTCATTTCTCGTACATTTTCCTATTTGATTCATTCACTTCATCTAGCACCGCCGCACCTCCGCCTGATCCGATCAGTGAGTCGAAGTACCCTACAAACCTATCCGCTCTGATTGACTATCCGCTTTGCCATCCACCTCGCACCACAGCCTGATCACCCTTAGGCTCATCCCTTAGGTCGAGATTAAGGACCAGATCTCCTCCCTCATCTTCGTTGGAGATCGCACCCTGTCCCATGTTATTTCTTTCCATTATTGCTCAAATAACCCCCAACCAGAGCTTCGCCCAGAGTCGAGCTTGCCTCCGTGAGTGTATGCATGAATAGGGAGTCCAGTCCCATCTTCAAGAGGGTTCGCTGGAGAGCTCGAGGTCCACCTTCACCGCCACACACATCCGGCCAGCAGCTTTCCCATCGGACCCGTCCATTCGATGCAGGTGATTTCCACGACCTTGTCGAGCCCCTCTGATCAATCATCAGAGCCAAGGATACCATCCGAGGCTCGGGTGAAGTTTGCTTCAGCCCTGTTCTTCCAGACCCCCTCTGCTTCGTCAGATCGGACCGCCTCTAGCAGGTTTGATCTTAGCCACCGATCGTTCAACCTTTTGGCCGTTCCCTGGGCGTTGGATCTGACATAGTAGAAGATCTGAGCTGCACGCCTACGCTGTTCCAGTGTCCCCCATGCGCCCCCCACGCACACCGCACATGTCAGCCGAGGGTATATTGCATTATTTTCCCTCCAGTTTGCATGCTTTATTTTCTAGTATGTTAATAAAAGTTTAGTTCAAACTTTTTTCATATTAGACCCTGATGTTTCCAGTATTTACACTTTAGTCCTCCGAGTCTGAAAATACATGCATGCTCGCGTGCTTTTGTGGTGTTTTTGCATATCGTGTCCTGCACTTTCTGATGGTTCTGGTTTGAATGAAATAATTTCAATATTTGCATTTATGCCCATGTGTGTGATTTAATTTGCATGTACGTGTATTGTATGGGGTTTTTTGAGATAGTTCCCTATACTTTTTGCACGTGTTATTACTTAACCTGGAAACTTTAGGATAATTGCAGGTAGGTCCCTATAGCTTGTGTGTCTTGTTTTTGGATCGAATAATTACTAAACCAATCCAAAAATTCTGCAAAAATTACTAATAGCTCATGATAATGTGTAATATTTTTGGTAATTTTTGTGTCTCGATTTAATTTAATTTTATATTTTCTAAAAAGCAAAACCCCTAAAAACGTGTCTATCTATCTTATAAAATATCAAAAAATATAAAAATTGTTTGAAAATTTCAAAAAAAAATTTCTTGTGTGCTTATTTTAGTTTGTTTGACAGGGTTGTACAATGCTTTGTGGTTTTATGTCTATTTCATTTTTATAAAATCAAAAAAAAATAAGAAAAAGACCACAAAATTACCAAAAATACTTGCATATTTAAAAAACATAAAAATATTTTTATTCCTGAATTTAGAGCCTTTATAGCCTAAATAAAAATTGTGAATGTTTTTTTGTGCATTGGTTTGTTCCTTATTTTGAAAAATATGAAAAATTACAAAACAAAACAAAAATTAATAAAAATTAATTTTAATTTCCTGGTCTTGACTACTTTGTAATTTTTCTGTGCTCCTTGTGTTCGACCCAGGTCGTTATACCAGGTTAAATAAATAGCGGAGACTGCTTACATTGGATTTTTGTGCCTTGATTGATTGATTGTGTGGTATTGATTTTCTTGTTGACCGAGCCTTGTGATTAGGGTCGCAATAAACTTTAGAGATATCTTAACCCCAGTTGCTTGGCAGGTCACCATACATATAGGCGGAACCTCTCGTCCTCCTTTAGGGAGAGAAGTGCGTTTCAACCTAGTTTGGCGGTGTTGAGATCTAAAGACATGATGTTGTGGGGTTGCAATAATGCTTCAAAAGAGGGAGAGTCTACTGGCTCAAGAGGAAAAACTCCTTATGTACATGCTGCACCTTGTATATATGTTCAAAAAAAAGGAAAAAAAAGAAAAAAATGCAGAATCTCCAAAAGTGGATAAGTCTGATTGAAAAGTAAAATGCCTACCGGAGTGTATATACAAGTGAAAAAAAGGAAGAAGAATAAGATCTTCAAAGTCAAATTTTTGTGAGCTTGCAGCGGATGAATTGTCTACACTGGTCATGCATCCAAGGATAGGTGGCTACACTGGTTACAATCCATTCTCTTCTCCATTCCCTCTTCTTGAGTTGGTTGTACTTGAAATTAGAAGGGAATATCCTCGCTCCTCGAGGAAAGAGTTGCTAGATCGGGGGACTAGAGTTACCTTGTTGAGAGAGGCTGTTTCTTTGCTACTTTTGAGATAGGGAGCTATATTTCACTTACACCATACAATTAAAGATTCATAGTCATAAGAATTTGTGTATGTAGACTTGTTCTGACCTGACTGTTGAGGAGACTTAAATAGGAGCCTTGTGGAACATAGAGGATGTTAGGTTTTAAATCTATTTCCCATTAAGGTTCCGCCACACTAATAATCCAAAGGTCCGACCGATCTCTATACTCCAATTTAATGAAGATACATTTAAATGTCAATATTGTTCTAATTTCTTTCCTTTTTCTTTTCTTTATTTTTGTTTTCACTTATTTTCCAAATAAGTGTTTGTTAAGGGACTAACAAAGGTAAAATATAAGAGAATGATGAATCCATGATTCATCACCTTTATTCTTTTATTTTAGCTCTATTTCTTTAGTCAAATATCTATAAATACCCACTAATTTCATGAAATTACCATTTTGCATGCATTTGTTAAATATGCTTTTTAACACTTTTTATATCCAAATAAAAGAATAAAGAAGAAAAGAAAAAAAAAAGAAAGGAAAAGAAAATAAAGGATGTATTTATGAAATAAATGCAGTCTGGCTTGAATCTTGAGAGAAGGTCAAGACTTGACATGATCGACCAAGAATAAAGTAGGGGAGATAGGGTCTTTAATCCAAAAATAACTTGTAAATTTATTCCTTATATATTTGTACAGAACTTGCACTATTTTTCCTTGGTCACTTCTAGTTTGATCAGGGAAACCACTGAAAACGAGTCTGCTAATGCAGGACACCCTTAAGCATTATCGAGTCAAACTTTGAGGTTGAATTCAGTTCGACCTGGAGAAGGTGTGATGCTGGGTCGGGGTTTGGTGAACCAACATGTCGCTCTTTGTATATAAATTGACCTTAAATTAAATATTTTTCTAAACAAAAGTTATAAATAAAAATGTTTTGTAAATAATAAAAATAATTACAAAGTAAAACCATGTATATTGTAAAAGTAACCACGTTTAGAAAAAGGCATAAAGCAACAATTGAAAGATCAATTCTGACTACATACGAACTCCAATTGAACCAAATTTGCTTCCATTGTACTGTAAATTTAATTATCTTTAAAATGGTTGTGGTTTCATAATTTATGGAGTTACTGTTGAAAAGTTGTTTTTCTAAGGTGATTTTTGCAATTTCACCATTTATTTATTGTATATATTTATTAATATTTATTTTTATACATAATGTAAATAAATGTAAATATTTTTTCATTATTAAAAATAAAAATAAAAAATGTTTTTTTTTTAAAAAAAATTAGGATAAATTACAATTTTGGTCCTCATCTATGGGTCCGATCTCAGAATAGGTCCCGATATTTAAATTGTAATGATTCAGATCCCAGGACCATTTAGGAAATGGAAATTTGGGGGTTCATGATGAACATGCCCTTGTTGGGAAGGGAATGGGGGTTGGGTTTCAACTTTTAAACGAGGGTATACTCATCATTAGCCCAAAAAAAGTTCCTTACATTAATGTCCCTCGGACCCTAATTGTTACAATTTAAAGATCGGGACCCATTCTGAGATCGGACCCATAGATGAGGACCCAAATTGTAATTTACCCAAAAAATTATTCAAAAATAATTTCCTTATTTGTTCATTTATATAATGTACTATATGTATATAATAGTTGTATATAACTAATTTCCTTATATACCAAAAAAATAATATCTAACATTAATTAATTAAATTAATATAATTACAAAAATTAATTAATTAATTAGATTTGAAAACCTACCATGTATACAAGATTTGATTTTATGCCTTAAATAACCACCATTAAGGTGGCTAATTAATTATTGTAAATTAATTATTTTATTTAATTACAAATTTTTGCTTTTAATTAATTAATTAATCTCATTTATTTAATTAAGCATTAAACACATTCCTTATTTGTACTTATTTTCCTTTTTGATTTTTTTGTTCTTTTTATTGAGTTCCTCTCCCTTTATTTTTCCTTTGATCAATCTTTGGTGGAGGGGAGCCCGATCTCCAAGAGCTTCTTGTCGTACAAGAGTGCCTAGCCTCCGAGTCTTCTAGTGACAGCGAGTTGGTCTTCGTCGAGGCCATCATGGTGTGTCCAATCCCAAGGTGAGATCCATTTTATTTTCTGTCATTCCTCTAGATAAATTTAAAATTTAATTCGTGTCTCAATTTCGTGATTAAATTTTAGATCCTAATTCCAAAAAATATATCCATCCTGATTTGATCTGTCCCTATTCTGATTTGTCATCTCACATTCTTGATCTCTACATTTCGCATTCTACCTCACACAACCATACACTTCCAGTCACACACGGTGACCGGATCTCCGTATCTTATTCCCTCTTCCCAGATCTGCACTCGTTCATGCATCCTATTTTGATAAAAAAAATACAATAAAAAATAAAAAAAATATAGTTTCTCTTCCTAACATTTGTTTTGTGGGAATTTACAAAACAATATAAATATATAAAAAAATCTTATTATTTTTTACAAAACAAATATAAAAAATAAATATTTTTTTGTTTTATGTTGTTTTTGTTGTACAAAATCACAAAATTAAAAAAATAAAAAGAAAAGAACTACGGCAGGCGACACCCTTCCAGCCGCAGGCGGCGCCTGCCGCCCATCCTTTCTTCCCCTAACGGAACTCCACCTCCACCATTTGGGCAGCCGTTCTGCCGCCCATCCACATCGGTGTCACCAAGCGGCTTCTCCTGCACGACACTTTCCAGTCTTACCACTCTATGTTGCCTCCCTCCTCCTGCGAGCAAAACACACCGCCGTTCCACCGCGGTGCTCCGTCACCCTGCAGAGGAGCCAATCCCCATCGCGCGGGCACCACCTACGATCGTCTCCACCATGCTCACCAACGTGAATCGCCATGAGGTGTGTGTCGACCTGCTGCACTGCCTACCGAAGCTGCCTCTACCGCAACCTGTCGTGGCCAACATCTCCGCTTCCACCAGCTCATCTGTGCTGACCTCGAAGAACCTCCCTCTCCATCGATGGCCGCTGACTCCATCGACAAGAAAAGGCGGCAACATCCCCTTGTGGCCTGAGAAAAACAAATAATAACCCTGGGGGGGGGGATAAAATATCAGAGAAATTACATTCTGCGCCCTAGGTATTTCTAAATTTGCAGAAACATCCCCGCCAGAGTTCAAGGCACGTGTGTAGCTCGTTTATACTGGGTAAATAGCAATTTTTATCCCATATTTTATTTGTGCTATTTTTCAGTCCAAAAGCTTTAAATATTTACATTTCAACCCTTGTGATTCAGACTTTTATTCCTTGTCTTTTCTTATCAAAATAAATGATCTTTGTATCTAAAATTTCCATAAAAATTTGTATATCTTCCCAGGTCCATCAGACCCCTAGCCCGATGCATCATGACTCCACGAAGCTGGTGGACCTCCTCGCTCTTCAATCGAGCCAGTGGATCTCCTCCGCTGCTCGAGCGAAGTCCGACGGGGAGGTGTTCTTCCATATCCTCTTCCAGCCATCAGATCTCCCCCTCGCTCCAGACATCATCCCAACCGCCGACTAGTGCAGCTTTTCAGCCCTCATATCTGACGCCCCCTGGCGCATCTGACCGCACGTAGCAGACATTCTCTGGACCGTCAGATCTGAGGGTGCCAGTGATCAGAACCGTACATCTACCTCTCCTCCAGAGACTGTCACATGTCCTCACGTGGTCCGCGTGCGCCCTGCAAGGGTATTTTGCAACTTCTATCCCATGTTTATGTTCTTTACTATATATTACAATAAATAAATATTGTAGCGTAATCATTTTGCAGTTTGGACCGCATGTTTCAATATTTGCATTTTGAGTCCCCCCAAACCCGAGACTTGTGCATGTACACATGAGTTGTGGGTTATTTGTATGACTTATCCCTAATCTTTATAGATATTATGTTTTGAGTAAAAACTTTCTGATTATTACATATATACCCCTGTGCGTGTATTTTTTATCATGTGTGTGAATTTAGTGGACAAATTGCAAGTTCAGTCCGGAGTTTTTATATGTGTTTTATTTTGGTCAGAAAACTTTTGCATAATTGCAAGTAGGTCAACATGTGTTGTGTGTGTTGTTTTAATCAAATAATTACTAAATCAACTCTAAAAATTCCATAAAAATTAAAGTTAGCTCCCTCTAAAACGTAATATTTATGGTAATTTTTGTGACTTAATTTAGTTTTATTTAATATTTTCTAAAAATCAAAAAACATCCAAAAAGTTTTCTGTCTATTTTCTAAAATACATAAAAAATCAAAAAATTATCTAAAAAATTCTTTGAAAATTTGTATGTGTGTGTTTTCATACGCTTTGTATTCAGTAGCATTTTTAAAATAAATCCTTTATAAAAGCCCTAAAAAGAAAAAAAACTCTAAAAAACTCATAAAAACATTAAAAATTCTAGAAAATTCAAAAAAGTATGATTTCATTTGCTGTAGTTAGATTTTTTATTTTCAAAAAATCATCTCTAGGACATCAAGACATTTTTACTATTTTAAACTTACCTTTTAGTCTAGGTCGTACATTGTTTCACTGTTTTGATCTTGTTTCAATTTATAAAATCATATAAAAAATTGGGAAAATCCTATAAAATCACCAAAAACATCCAAATATTTTAAAAAAACACAAAAATATTTTTATTTTCTATTTTTAACCATTTTAGTCTTAATAAAAAAATCTTGAAACTTGTTTTTAGCCTTGCTTGCTTATTTATTTCCTTATTTTAAAAATATAAAAAAATTGCAAATTAAAAACCAAAAAATATGTTTATATTCATATGATTTTTGTCTACTTCTTACACTCTCGTACTCCTTGTGTTCGACCATGGTTGCTATACCATGTTAAATAAGTAGCGAAGACCGTTGACATTATTTTGTGCTCGATTGATTTAACCGAGTGGTTTCTTATTTTTTCTTGTAGATTGCGCTTCACAATTTGGGTCGCAATGACCTCTCGAAATTTTTCTGATACCTTAACTCGAGTCGCGAGGCGTGTCATCATGTATATGTATATTTTATTCAACATGTTTTTACTTTCTTATATTTTTATATAATTGCAAATACTATTTAAAATACATAAATTAATAATCATAAAATAAATCATGAAAATACATAAAAATAAATTAAGTAATATAATATAAAGGTATACTATACCTATATAATATATACCTCTATTTATGTAAGTATACAAAGAAAATCAGAAAAATGAAATAAAAATATGTAAATATTTATTAAAATATATCATAAATATATAAAATATATGTGTATACAACAATAAAATATAAAAAACCGAATAAAAAATTCCCAAATACATGTAAATATACTTATGTATATACATGTAAATATTAGCACATAATAAATTAGAATATAAAAAAATCATGATTAAATACTACATAAAATAATGAACATTTTTTGTAATTTAGCTTTTATTTAATAAAGTTATTTGCCATTTTATATCAAATTAATAAGGGATTATTCTCCTGAATTTTCTTGTTGGTCTAAGTGGACCAACTAGAGAGCTTCAACTATTGACCTCCAATCAATAGTCCTTTCCACCTACAACCTTTTTGAGAACCTAACCTACCCTCTAACATTTCCACATTTTTTCATTGATCCATGGCCCGATGGATCTTGTGACCTTCATCGAACTTTTGCAGGGCATGATCGGTCATTAGGCCATGCCTTGATCGCCTCCATTCCATCACGCAACCTTTTGCAATACCATGATCTTCACAACCCATCTCCACCTATATAAATTCGCCCATCTCCCCCTTTGAAATTTTTATCCTTCTCCCATGTTGATTATTGGGGAAACATGAGTTTTAATTTATGTAATGAAAATATTAACAATGTGAATATGTATAGGTAAATTGTTGCTGGAACCCACAAATTCTCAAATTTAAAAAATTGTATTCTAAAAGAAAGAGAACAATGTTATTATTTAATCTATCTAGCAAAATCAGGATCAAACTCAGGGTGACAATAATATTTGAGGATTATTGAAGTATTGCTAATTAAAAAGGATTTTTATTTTTTTATTTTTTTATTTTATATATTTTTAAAACTTTTTATTTTTATGGATTTTTAGTATTTTTAGTTTTTATATTTTATGATTTTAATTTTTTCTATTTATAATTGCAAATTTTTATATTTTATTTTTCAAGGAAATGAAATAAAGAATTTAGATACAAAAGAAATAATGGACTTTTTGTATCTTAAAAATAACAAAAATAGTGAAAACTCTAGAAATAAAATCTTTTTGTGTTTTATATAATTATTTACAAATTTTTATTTTTATGTGATTTTTTGATTTTTAGGATTTAATGAATAAAAATAGCACAGTTAACTACATAAAAATAAGTTACTATTTTTCAATTTTTAAAACATAAATCCAAAGCAATACTTTGGAAATCTATTTCGAACAAAAAGGGAATTTTTCAAGTTTTAAAACAATTCATGAATTTCTATGAATGTTTTATGAATTTATATGAATTTTTTAAGTTTTCCTATGTTTTCAATTTTTTATATTTTTCTTATATAATTTAAAAAGAAATTTATACATGTGATAAAATATAATGAAAGACAACTATTGTGATTTTTATATAAATTTTCGAGAGTTTTAAATTTTTATGATTTTTAAAGTTCAAATAGTGAAAGATGTTCTTTTTATTTTTAAGAATAACTGATAAAAATAATTTTCAAAACAAAAATTACTATAATTAGAATAACTAGTCAGGAAGTTATCCTAATTTTTAAAATTTCTTAGAGTAATGAAAAAATTTAAACAAAGCAATTAATCAAAGAAATCAAAACTATCTCAAGAAGGACCTAAATGCAATTTGACATTAATTTAATAGTTTTTATGAACTGAAAATAACTTTCACGACTATAGGTGCAATTTATCCAAACAGTACACGTGAACTATATGTACACAATACTAACAGGGATATGACTGCAATTATTAGAAAGATTTAATAAATTTATTAACAGATGAAAGGTTTCAGGGTACAAAGTGAAAAAAAAACCACAAATTCATGTGGAACTGTAATATCAGAGGGACAAAATTATAAATATCAAACAATCATAGGGCTATTATGCAATTATGTCAATATTTTATACATAGAGAAATAAAACAATGCTGGAAATGTAATAAAACAAAAATTCGGGGGGAAACCGCAAATTCAATAGCAGTGCGTGCGGTACACGTGAGATGCTTAAGGGCGGTGAACGACTTAGATCTTCGCCCCTTGATCTGATCGGATGGTCTGAAATTGTGTGATAGCTGACGGTTCAGATACAATCTACCATGCCTGATCCGATGGTCCTAAATGCTGATGGAAGAACCACACTGAATGTATCCTCCGTCGAGGTTCAATCACTTTGATCTCGCTCGGTCTGGTTTCGATCTTAGTCGCGAAGGTCACATTCAACTCCAAATTTGGTTTCGTGTCGGCTGAAGGTGGTCGACAACTCCAGATTTGAGGAGAGATCTGGTATTTTGTTGCTCTATAGCTTGCGGATGAGGCTCAGATTGATTCCAGATCTCTCTCGTGACAACCTGCAAGTTATTCTATGGCTCGAAGCTTTCGAGACCTCGGACTGATGGTTATTAAGCAAGCAAAGAAAAGAAGAATGGAGGATTGGGGTGGATGGATCGAATCTTTGAATCGGGTGAGGGAATGAGACCCAAAAGTCGAAGCTCGTCCAGAAATCATATCTGATGATCAGATGTGCAAAAGGATGCGGAGAAGCAGATCAATGTCGATGACGATGATGATACGAACGAGATGGATGTGAAGAGATAAAAAAACACGGACCTTAGGGCTAGGGAGATTAAAATCATAATGAAGACAAACTGAAATTGAAATCTAGATTTACCTGGGATGGAGGTACTAAAGGTCTGGGGCTCGTTGACCTAATGGAACAACATGGTCTGGATGAGGAGCTCACTGGAGGCGGATCATGGTGGCAGAACGCCGGATCTGTGTCTTTTCAAGCAAAATCCTCACTACAACGATGCTTCGAAGGACCTGTCACATTTCCTCATGCACCGAATCTTACTTAAAGAGAAGGAGGTGAAAAGATCCTAAATGAAGAAGGAGCTCTAGGTTTTATACGCAAAGGGACGACGACATTCAAAATGAAAGGGTGCACCAACAGAGGTCAGGTTGGATGAGATTTTACATGGAAGCAGATCTGGGATGGAAGCTTTCCAATCGGTCGAAGGAATCAACGGAAAGGGATCATGGAGTTGGTCAAAAAAATGGGTAGACAGACGCGGGTTGGACATTAATTCGGTTCTGAAGAGAAGTACGAAGAGTTGACCTTAGGTCAACAAAACGAGGTGGACACGATGGGGTGCACAATAAGAGAAGATCGGAATAATGACAAAATACCATAATTAAATAGAATAAATTAAAATAAATTAGAAAAATATTTTTTATATTAAAAATATTAAGAAAACAAATGTTTAAAATTTAATAATATAGTTTTTCAGTGATTTCTATTGAATTAAATAAATTAATAAAAATAGTTAAATTTATGAAATATATGTATTTACCGGTATAAATTATCTATATACCAGATAAGCTTATTTATATGTATTTATTTATATAAATATACACAATATTTTACATTTTATTTCATTACATAATAATTGAAGTATTTAAAATACATTGTTATTTTATTTTAATGAATTAATTTAATTGAATACATAATTATAGACACGTACAATATAGGTACATTATACTTATAGTATAAATACAATTATTTTTTTTGGTTATTTTTATTTTTTTATTTTTATTTGTAGTGTATATAAATAATATAAATAATGTACAAAATAATAAAAATATAATATGTACAAAAAATATAAATGTATATGTACAATAGACACATAAAGATACAGCAACACCCGCAAAAAGCTGATTTCACGTCTTAACCTCAAATTCTATGAAATCACTTTCATTTTAATGATTATTTTATTTTGAACACAATGAAAGTAAGTTTGATTCATTTTGAACGTGAAGTAGATATTGATCTTTCAAATATGATTTTATATTATTTTAGAGTGTTGTCCCTTTTATTTATACAAGGCTAATTTTTTCAAATATTTATATTATTTAAAACATATTTTTATGTACAAGTTGTAAGTAGAAAATATTTTTATTTGAATTTGTTTTAATGATAAATAACATAGTTCAAGATATGTACATCAAGAGTGATGATGAATGTATACAAGTGAATTTGGTTTGAGATTTCTATAAGTTAATGACCTCATCTCCCCCTACTTTATTCCTTATTGACCTTGTCAAAGGTTTACATAGTCTTAGGGTTTCAGTTTGTATCTATTGCATATATATCCTTCTTTTTATTTCTTTTTCTTTTCTTCTTTATTCTTTTATTTTGGTGTAAATAAGTAATAAATATATAATATTAAAAAATTATATTAGATTGTTAATTAATGAGAATGAGTGTTATTTACATATGTTTTACTAAGGATTTCAGCCAAAATGAAAGAATAAAGATGATGAATTGATTATTCGTCATTCCCCTATACTTTACTTTTGCTAGTTCTTAGCAAACACTTATTCTATGAATAAGTGAAAGGAAAAGAAAGAAAAGAACTTAGAACAATTTTATTTTTAAACTATTCTTTATAAATCAAAGTATGGAGCTCAATGAGACATTTAGATTATTAGTTTATCAGATCCTTATTAGGAATGTGATTTAAGGCTCAATAACCTTTAAGTTCGACAAGTCTCTATTCGGTTAGTCTTGACAGTCAGGTCAGAACAAGTCTTTATATGCAAATTCTGGTGACTATGAATCTTGCTTGTACTTTGAATGTGAAATATAGACCCCCACATCTAAAATGACAAAGAACAACCTTCTCTAACAAGATGACCCTAATTCCCCAGTCTTGCTACTCTTTCCTTGAGGAGCGTGGTATTTCCTTCTATGTTCAGGTACTTGTTGTGTCCACAATCAAAAGGGAGAGAAGATAGAAGAATGTGAAAATAATTGGAGTGTGACCAGTCTACTCACATCTATTGTAAGCATAACCAATGTAGCCAAGTCTCTACCAATATTTGTAGGTTCTATGAAGCTTGGACCATTGCGTTCATGTATATGTATTTGGTGTTTGGCTTCTTTTTGGTAGAAAATATTGTTG
The DNA here is from genome assembly GCA_037367405.1 of Ottelia alismoides. NCBI lineage: Eukaryota > Viridiplantae > Streptophyta > Magnoliopsida > Alismatales > Hydrocharitaceae > Ottelia > Ottelia alismoides. Next base: position 274,607 of record JAZKJV010009767.1, on the reverse strand, counting down.
CTCCGCATTGATATTTTGTGCCCTGACGAATATAAGATATTTTTTCCGCCCACATTTTGGTATCTTACAAAAATTATTCCAGCAGACCATTCCTCATCCGAAGCTTTATTTCCACACACGGCATCCCATCTTTCGATGTCCATGCCACTGGACATTAGGGGGTGCACTGGTCACTTATAGTTACCGTGTATGTTTCCATTCGTGTACGTCTCAAGCTAGTGGATTATGCCATTCACCATTTCTTCTATGTTGAGCTATGTGCAAGGTGCTTGTCTAAAGTAGTTCATTGTTTAAAAGAATCTTGTGTTTGTATAGAGATATTCTACTTATATCAATCAAGATTACAAGTGAACATGGTCTTATGGACTCAAAGAATTAAGTCTCTCGACCTGAAAGAGTCTCAACTCCAGTTTCTATAAGGTTCCTCGGAAATTAAGTGGATTAAAGTATTATCCAAGCTCCTTTATTTAGACATTATTCTAGACTAGATTAATCATCAATAGAATTCTAAAAAATGTGAATGCAAATGCAACAATTTTTGTTTGAAGTAAGTTTTCTGATTTAAGTTTTTTATGTGGATTTTAAAGAATTTAAATTTTTTATGAATTTTTAAATTTCTTCAATTTTTGTGTATTTTTGAAAGAGCTAGTTGATTGAATGTATTTAATAGAATTAACAATGATTTTATACATATTCACAAAAGAGTTTATAAAAACATATACAAGAGTTACACAAGATTTATACAAGATTTTATTCACATAAAGAATGTTATTTAGAAGTTTTATAAATACAAATTTCATGAAAGAATTTATTTACAAATGAATTTAATACACAATTTTCTAAGTTAGTATGGGTTTTATTTACACAAATTTGACAACAAGTTTGTATACATATTTTACACAAATAATTAATTTTCATGTTTGAAAATAATTTTACAAAAACAAGTATACAAAATAAATTTACAAATCATTTTACAAAAACTTTTACAAAATATTTTACAAAACTTTTTATAAAACATTTTAATATAAATATTTGACAAACCAATTTTTGAAACATTTTAAAAACAATTTTGCAAACTAATAATTTTGTTAAAAATATAATTTTACAAAATATTTTACAAACAAAATGATTTTACAAATATTTTACCACAATTATTACAAAAAATACAAGTGTTTTATAAAAGACTTTTTTACAAAATATTTTACAAAATAATTTACAAAATGTTTTTCAAAACAATTTTTACAAATATTTTACAAAAAAACTATTCTAATTTAAGAAATGTGAGCCATATTATTAAAAACATAATATAGTATGATTTATGGCTAAAGTATACATATGATATATGTGATCCCCCTATACTTAGCTCGAACTATGTCCTCATAGTGACCAAGTTAGGATCAAATAAACGTAAGTATAAAAGACTGTACGAATAGGAATAATCAAGGAAGAGAATGTAAAAACTCAATGATTCAGCTTGTCCCCCCATACTTTGGGTAAATATCTCCAAGTAGAGAAGAAAATATTAATATTTGAGGGACAAGCGAGAGAACAAAATAAAATGAAATAAAAATAAAGAAGATGAAAAGAACAAGATGATGAATCTCTATTTCACCACCTTTATTATTTCATTTTTGGCCTTTAAAGCCTAGCTAAATGCATGTAAATACCATTATTTTGCACAAATTAACTGTCATTATTTATTGTATATATTATTGTATAAAATACATTGTTCAAAACTAAAATAAAAGAATAAAGAAAATATAAGAAAAAGAATGAAAACCCCAAACGGACATCGTGATGAATGGATCGACAAGGAAAAAAGTAGGGGGAGATAAAGGTAAAAAACACATAAAAACCTAATTTATATTCATCAATATTGCATTTTTGGGGACGTACTTTTTTCTTCATTATTATACCTTAAATAAAGAAACTTTGTACACAAAAGTTGTAGATAAAAATACATAAAAAATACAAAATTTATGTCATACAAAAAAATTATACATTGTAAATTTTCTACTCTAAATAAAAGCTAAAATCCAAACTTCCCATATATGTATCTTCTCCATATGAACTCAAAATGCATCAAAATCACTTTAATTGTATATAACTTTTAGTAATATATTTAATGAAGGTGGTTTCATTTAATTTAAATTTAAGATGTAAAATTTATGTTTTGGATCCCTATTTTTATTATACCTGAATAAAATATTCATTTTAATTAATCCTTATTATTTTTATAATTTTATATTTTTGTAATTTTACAAATATTATTTATAATATTTTACATATTTACAATATGGTAAAATCATAAATAAAATAATCTACAAAAATACATAGATGAAATACATATACTCAAACATATATAATTAATACCCTTAATTATTTAAGTGTACATATGATATCAAAAATGAAGAAAAGTATATTTATATACCTAAAAATAAGTTATAACTATGTAAAATATGAAAGTAAAATAATAAAATAAAAATTTGAAAATAAAAATAAAATATTCCAAACATAGGTCTATATACCTATAAATACCCTTGTAAAAAGTAAGTTGCAATAAATAAGCTTGTCAAAATTTATAAAAATCATATTAAAATACTAAATTAGATAATAAAAAATTTACATTTTAATCAAAAAATTAATAAAATCATTTATTGGTTTATTTCAAATTATTTTTTAATTTGAAAACTGTTCTATGTTGTAGTGGCTTATGTGGACCAATGGTAGCCCTGCAAACTTAGCCGTGTCAGATGCCTGTTGACCCCATCTTCCTCAGATTTTTCATCCTCAAATCTTGCACCTATTCAACTCGATCTGTGCTTGAATTGTACCCATCAATCATCGGGCTTTCATCCCTAGATGATTTCTTGGTCGGCATACCTCTGAATCGAGCACCATTGCCCGAGGAAGTGGACTGCTATATAGCTTCGCCTCCGTGCCCCCTTGATTTTTTTTATCCTTCTTCCACCCTCAAACCCTAAATCTGAGCCTCAAGTTATGTTATTGGTGACAACAGGAGCATGATCGTCTACTTGGTATGTGGTTTTGGCATAGAATCAGAGGCATCGCTGCTCGCCGCTATGCTTCGTCGGAGCTCCACTCCATGCGAACCTCATCCGATAAGATTCTATTCTTTTATCTTTTACTTATCCTTAGGTTAACAATAGTCTAGATTTACTTCTCATTCCATTCGATTTAGCCAATATTTGCTTATATTCAATATCTTCAATTGGCAGAGCCCCAGCTCTGCCATATGTTTTCTGTTATCCATGACACCTCCTGAACAGCCTAACGCCACCATCTTTTTCCCGTTACGCTACTGATCGCTCCACTCCCCTTCGTACACCTTGATCTTGCTCAAATTGAGCTACTTGTTCCTCCTCCTCCATTCACTAGATGGACTCATCTTTCTCCATTTCCGATTCGTTCCACCTCCTGGAGCTCTCCAGAGCTCCACGCTTTTGTCCTCAACATTTCCTTGCACGATACCGAAAGAGAATATCCCTTTGCAAAGCCTGGAATCTAGAAGTGCCTTCTGAACTTCTAATATACTGCAAAGGGGTATTCGCTTTGAGGATTTTGAGGAGTTCTACAAGCTCGAAAACTCATAAGGAATCTGAGGAGTACTAGTATCTCCATAGGGAAAGAAAAAGGTCTAAGGTATTCGTTGCGTCGATTTGAAGCTCGGAATACTCGTTATTCTTGTGAGTTCTTCCAAGCTACTTCGACACCGTTGGATCAGAAAGAGACCTCCAAGTGTCCAATGGTCATCCGATCCTCTGTTATAGCACCGTCAGATCAATACTGAGATCTAATCTCATCAAAGGGGTATCGATCGCTCGATCACTGCCACATAGATAAGTGGAAGGATCTCAGCCGTATGCCCGAGCGCTTAATGGTGGTAATATGTATACTTAGTCCCCCATTTCTGTGTTTTTTATTTAGTCATGTAATTTGTTTTAAATAGTGTAGAACCTTGGGTAAAATTGCGTGTGATCCCCTACTCTTATTTCACATCGCAACTAGGTTCAATCTATACCACCTCATGCGTGGTCCCACGTGAGGTGGAGATTTCCAGGGAATCCCTTGTTGGTTTTTGTATTTCATTCTAGTCTAGGAATTTTAAATATTAGTTGAGTATTTTTGGGTAAATTACATTTTATTCACTTACTTTATTTTTAATTGCAAAAATGCTCTTTCTAGTAGTTGCATTTTTGTGACTGATCTCTATTTATTAAAACTATCAGCCGTTCTCCAAAATATCTCAATAAATAGGCTTAGGTGCTTGCTAGTATATAGATTTACGCTATATTTTTTCCATTTAGGCGTTTTAATTATTAATAAATTTCAAAAGACCATATTTTGGACCTCTTTGGCATATAAAATACAAAAAATACAAAAATATTTTGAATAATTCTGGAAAAAGTAAATTTTATTTATTATTATATTTTCTAAATCTAGGCAAAAAAATCCCTAAAAATAGAAAGGAAAAATCATAAAAGTTAAAAGCTCCTAAATACTTTATAAAAAGATTAAAAAATCTTAAAAATCCAAAAATATTATTTTTATTTTGTAATTTTGTTTGCATTATTATTTATCTATTAAAATTGATTTGAAAAATTTTGAACACTTTTTGTTATTTTAATTTCCAAAACAATTCACCCTATTTATTTAATCCTTGTTTTGAGATTTTTTGATTTAAAAATATACAAAAATTAGCCAAAATTCCCTAAAAATCACAAACATAGTAAAACATTATATAAAACCAAAAAATTATTTATTTTTTATATTCTGATTATTTTTAATGGTATTTATAATTGTATTACCTTATAGTGTCTATATAGTTTCATAGATTCCTATATTATATATTTTATATGAAAAAAATTAAAAATTATAAAATATAAAAAGAAACAAAAATTATAAAAAAACCATAAAAATTACAAAATAAAAACACAAAAAAATCTTAAACTAGCTAAGTGATTAAAGGACAAATTCTTGTAATTAATTTCTCATACATTCCACATCTTCATTTCCCGTGTTCGACCCCTACATATTTGTCACCAACATCTTTAGTAGGGTATAATAAATTTTGATTCACACTTGCTTTCTTTGCTTCATTTATTCATTGTGTGGGTTAATTATTGATTGACCTCAGGCTATGCTAGTGGTCACCTCAGTGACAACATATCTTCGCTTCCATAAGGACATCATTTTATACCCTTGCAAAAATTGAGTCATTAAATGGTGTTGTTGCTGGGGAGCATAGATTTGTAGAGTAGTTTTTGTCTTCTTATACTGCTTAGCCATTTCTCAATTTTGAATCATTTTACATCTTCTCTTTTTAACTTCTTGTGAGGGACCACAGATCGAGCATGATCGCCTAGGTGATTCTACTAGCCTTGGGACGAGGAGTCGGATATTCTAACCTAGTCGACAGGAGAGAGCATGAGGATCTAGAGGGAGTAACCTAACATAGATTTTATTTTCTTTTTATGTGTTTGAGAGAGAGAGAGATTCATTCACTTTTGCTAAATTAATTTTCAATAATACAAATACATTGGACTTCGGATACTAGGGCCCAATTTCCAAGTTTCTTTCTCTTGGGGGTCCACTGCAGTTTTCTCGCATTTTCTTCTCCTTCTACATTTTTCTTCTCCCTATTTCCCACTTTATTTTCTTTATTTTCCATGAAATCTGCTTTCTGCCTTATTTTTTATTTATTTTATGGAATAGTCCCTTAGCATTTTAGGGTTCACTATGAGTAGCATTTTAGTCTTGAACTGATCGCAAAATAAAATGAGTAGAGAGAGATAGGGTTCACGATGTGCATATCACCTATACTTGTATATATTATTTATTTATGTATTTTTGATAAAATCAAATTATCTTATTCTTTTATACCCATGTATGTAGCTTTAATAATATTATAAAAATAAAATAAAAAACAAAAATAAAATAAGAATAACAATAAATTCATAAACCATTGTACAAAATATACACGTATTCACCCCACCCACTATTTATTTTATATCCTTTAATAATTTATCAAAATAAAATAAAATTATTTTACACTCCTATAATTATGTTGTAAATAAATAAAATATAAAATATAATTATTTTTACAAAAATTATAAAATAAAAATACATGTATAATACATAGATATATTATACATGTATATAGTACTATATATTATATATACACTATTTTACTTTTCATAAAAATATTTAAAAATCGTAGAAAAATAGTTTATTAAATAATAAGCATTTTTTTATTTTATACACTTTTTAATACAAAATCATTTACTATTTTTTATTTATTATTCTTTCATTTTTGAAAATTCTAGAATTTTATTGGTCTAGCAGGGATCGTTGAACTCGGTCAACACCCCCTTCATGACCGGGTCGAGTTGAACTCACTAAAGCTTCTTCTCCGATTTTTTGTACCGGACTCCAACCTCTGTTCCCCTCGATTCCTCGCTCGATTCTTCCCTTAGGATCCGTGACCCTCACATATCCCTAGGAACAATCATATCTTCTTAGGGTTGCGTACTCTCTACCAATCTTTTTGGACCCTAGGGAACCCTATAAATTCCCTCTTCCGCCTCCAGCACTTCCTAGCTCGTCCCTCGCACCACCACAGATCATGATCCACCTTCCTCGTAGTGACAGTCATAGGAGGAGTGCCTTAGAACTTGTCGGATGTGTGTGGCAGCCCTCACTTCGTGGCCGGAGAACCACCGCGAGCAGCCTCCCAGCCAACCATAGCTCAGTTGAGGCCAAGACCTCGACGTGCATCTTTACTTGGAGCCTAGGAACACATCTGAACCTTCGGGTAGTCATCGTTCCTCTCGCATTTCCCATTTTGATCTACTTTCACCATTTCACATCATCGCATTTATCTATACTCTGATCAACTAGTCAGAGCCCCAAAACCCACTCCTCTCCATGCGATCGAACTCCCCGCTCGCCTCTCTCCTTCATACGCAGTCCGATCATCCTAAGGCTCACCATCGAGTTGAGATTAGGTCGGGCTTCCTCCCCCACCTTTGCTGAAAGCCCAGGAATTCCATTCCCCGTCGCTTCACCTTTTTTTCAATGCAGCAATCCAACTAAAGCATCTCCCCGGAGTCGTATTACCCCTTGTAGGTGTCTGAGCGTGTGTGGAGTGTCATCGCTGCTCAGGAGGAGTAGCTCCATGTGGGGGAGCATTGTCACGTCGATCCAATTGTTCGCCCTCGCATCTGAGCCTTCCATCTAATGCGGAGAAGCAACACGAAGGTTCTAGGTTTACATCAAGATGATCAGACCAATAAATCGTGAGATTCAAGGTCGAAGTTTGTCGAACTTCAGTTCCTCTAGCATCCTCTGAAGCCATCCTATTCTCCTTTGCGTCCAGTTCTGATCGTGGCTATCCATTGCCATGCCTTTTTTGACAACGGTTGGATCCAAACCATACCAGATCTGAGCTTCCTGACAAAGTGCATGCCCAGATCGTTAGATCGGATCTGACTTGTCAGATCTGACTGCATGTCTGCGACAGATCCCCAGATGTCAAATCACTTTCTAGAGAAAATCAAAGCCATCCACCTCAACCTCCCTATGCATACGACACGTGTCCGCTGGGTATACTTCGCTTTCGCCCCGGTGTTTATTTTATTTCGCTTCAATTCCAGTAAATAAACTTAAAGTTTGATACAATTTACAGTCAGACCCTCTTAGTTTCCATATTTGCATTTTAGTCCTATTGAGTTGAAGTCACGTGTGTACCCACATGTTCTCTAGGTTATTTGCGTGTTATTGCCTGAACTATTATGATGTTATGGAATGAATGAAAAATTTTAGCATTTGCATTTATGCCTCTGTGAATCCGGATTACGTGTTGTGCGTGTTTTGATTGTATTATTTGCATCCTAGGTCCTTGAGCTTTTGTATTATGTTATGATTTGGTCTCGAAAGTTAGAATAATTACATTTCGGTCCCCATTGCACTGTTATTAAACTAATCCTAAAAATTGCCTAAAAATCATTGATAACTCCTTCTAAGGTGTAGTTTTTATTGTCATTTTTATGAATTATTTTAGTTGCATTTTCTATTTTTAAAAATTCAAAAACTCATAAAAATGACCCTATTTACCTTACAAAAATCATAAAAATTAAGAGAATATTTTAAAAATTGTATAAAAATTTTATGTGTGCCTTTTTGTGTGTTTTACTTCTAGTATAAATTTTGTTAAAAAATACTTTAGAAACCCTAAAATTACAAAAAAACTTTATAAAAATCATAAAAAATCAAAGAAAATTCCAAAAATTACAATTTCAGTTCCTATTTGTAACTTTATATTTCTGTTTTATCATAAAATTGTTTATCAGGACCTTAGGATATTTTAGATATTTATACTTAGCAATTTGGCCGTGACTGCACACAGTTTGTAGTCTTTAACCTTATTTGATTTTTATAAAATCACAAAAACATTTGAAAAGCCCAGAAAAATTACCAATAATACTTTAAAAATAAGAAACCTACAAATTTTATCTTAATTTTTCTTAATATTTTTAGCCTTATAGAAAAAAAAAGATTGTTGTGCTTGTTTTCTTTATTTGTGTGCTTGCATGTCTATACTCAAAAACCACACAATTTAATATTTGAAAAGTTAAAAACAACCAAAAATATTTTATCCCTGAAATTTGACTACTTTGTATCTTTCTCGTGCTCCTTGTGTTCGACCTTGGTGGCTATACCAAGTAAATAAAAATAGCAAACCTCTTACATTGCATGATTGTTTGATTTTTTTGTTGAGTGGTTTTATTCTTCTCGATTGATCGCGTCTGACGATTTGAGTCACAACAACCATTGTTTATTTTCTTACTTAACCTGATTCGTCGAGTGTGTCATTAGAATGGGCAGTCAGATCGCTCCATGGTTGTAGGTTCAACGAAGTTGATGTGGCCTCTTGTAGACCGTTAGATCGTGCCCAATTTGGCGCGATCCAATACTATATGTACGCTTATGGTTCTTCTCCTCCACCTTGCACGATGGCTAAGAGGCCGGACTCTGGTGAGCCCCTCCTTCCTCCGCCGAGCTCCAAGAAGATATTTGATGGTCGACGAGAGTCCTGAGAAGGTCCATGAGGGTGATGCAAGACCTACAAGCGTTAGAACAAATATAGCCGAAGCAAAGTGATGTGGGTGCATGCGACGACGAATGAAGCAAAGCTAAGAATTGTCTGAAGAAGGTGGATCCCTGTTGGATTTCTTCCCCGGGGATTAGGGGAAGATTAATCGAGGTGGAAGATGTGATAGAACGAGAAGAATAGGAGATAACCCCTTCTGCGCAGATCATGGATCCATGCTAGAACTCAAAAGCACCTTGGGTTGACGGAGGGACCTATGTACAATATAGATTGATTTGAAGATAACATTCAAGAAACATAATCTCTAAATTACTTGAATCAAGAAGATGTTGCTGATGGATGAATGGCTTGGGTTGGGGTTCAAATCAAACCCCCAGTCTTCACTTAACTACCTCAGCCCAGAAAGAAGCTCGAACAACCATTCATGGCAGTTGTAGCATCGCTCTAATGCCATGGGTCGCACGAGAGATCAAACGCTATCATCGCACTCCTTTCACTCTTCAATCATGTCATGATGAAGAGTAAGAGGCTAATCAAAATCTCATACAAGGGTGTACAACCGCCTCCTGAGGCAGAGGTAGGGTGATGAATATCTTATTCTCACTCTTTATTCTTTTATTTTAGCTATTTATCTTGGCAAAGCATCATGTAAATATGTGTAAATTCGATAAGTTAACATTCTGCATGCATATGTTAATAGTGTATATTTAGCATGAATTTGTGCAAAAATAAAAGAATGAAGAAAAAGAAAAAGGAAGGAGGTATTTAGAATAAATACAGAGTGACCCGAACCCCAAAATAAGGTCAAGCCTTTACCTGATCGCTGATGACCAAAAAATCCCACAAAATCCGAGTAAAGGTAAAAACAAGGGTCATTGCGACCCGATTCTCGCGGTTCGATCAATCAAGAAAATAAGGAACCACCAAAATCAGAGAATCAAGCAATGAAAACAAGAAGCGGTCCTTGCTATTTTTATTAACCTGGTATAGCGACCAGGGTCGAACTCAGGGAGCACGCGATGGCCTTACGGCCTACGAAGTAGTCAAAAATCCAAAATAAAAGGGGAAAATATTTTTGGTGGATTTTTAGGGTTTTTAAATGTTTTTTGTTTTTAATAAGAAAAAGTCAAAACAAGCAAATACAACAAATTATTAAAACACTCAAAAATTCACAAAAAAAACAAATAAAATTATTTTTGTGTTTATTAGGTTTTTTAGTGTTTTTGGTGAATTTTTCAGAATTTTACATATTTTATATGATTTTCTAAAAATCACGAAAGAGGAAAAATGAAGGCTACTATGCAGCCAGACTTGAAAGATAACTTTAAAATATAAAATTGATCTATAAAAGTCTAGAAGCAATTTTTATAAAAAAAATATATGTGAAAACTAAGCTACAGGAAAAGAGTTTATATTTTTTTCATTTTTATAGAATTTTTAAAATTTTTATGAGTTTTTTAGGGTTTTGCAATTTTAAGGGTTTTATAAATCCAAAAAGCATGAAAATTTAGCAGAAGTTAAATTACACTAAAACTAACTTACACTAATTTTTTAGAATTTTTAAAGGAGTTTTTATATTTTTCTTTGATTTTCTAATTCAGACAATACCAAAAATCATTGTTTATGAATTTTAAAAATATCAAAAAGCCTAAAAAATGTACCAAAATTTAGAAAAAATTTTACGCATTAGCATGATCCACTTTTCCAAATTTCACCTAATTTGGATTTAATTTGATATTTTATTCAATCAAAACAAGGCACACAGTACACATGGACCTAAATGCAAAGAAAAATATTTCTAAGGACTTAATTGCAACACGTGCGAAAACTTCAGGAGGAAAGGCGCAAAATGTCCAAAATATCAGCGCATTTTAAATAAAAACCACACATAGGGGTATAAATGCAAATATCAGAAACTAAATTTAATTCCATAACAGAGCATAAAACCCAAGCCCTAACAATGCAAATATCCCAAAAGTCACGTGACGATGCACGTGTTCCACGTAGACATGGACTAAAATGCAAATAAAAGAAACATAGAGGTCCACAGTGCAATTTATCCTAATTAAAAACAACGTGCTAAAATATTTATAAGACTAAACTGAAAATACAATAAAAGGAGGGGCCTAAGTGCAAATTACCCCTTTATTAGGGATCGATGATCGAGGATGCGCCACGTAGAAGATCTGACGGCTGAGGTACGCAGGTACCTCTTCAGATGGATGGAGGGTCCTGATCAAACCCTCATGTGGATCGACGGCTGAGAAATCTCCGCAGACGAACGGCTATGATCTGATCTGGCGCGGAAGGGATGATCGGACGGTGAGCGAGGATCCTCTAAGAACTCAACGCCGCGAGGTTTGCCGGCCATTGCGCACGCCAAGGACCTGCTCTGGAGCTGCTGAGATCGGGAACGTGAATCTTGGACTCTTCCGCAACTGATGGACTCCTCCGATGAAGCCGAGGACCTCTAGAGCGGCCCGGCGACGGCGGAGGAGCTAAGTCTCCGTGCTCGAATGTTCAGACCCTTAGATGGGTCCCTTTGACCTGCAATATAGCACAGACAGATTCCTGGGTCGAGGGCAAATTTCCTTGACCCGGTTAGGGGTGAAATGGGTGATTGAATGAGTCGAAGCGGAGACCTCCAGCGAGGCGACGGCGAGGGAGGTCCGACGCTTGGTTCCGGGGCGAACGAAGTTGAGTGAGTGGGTGCAGAAGGTGGAGAGAAGTCTCGTGAAGATGAGTCAGGTGTCCGATGGTCGAATGGATAAGCGAATCGATGGGAATCGGTCGGCGAAGGCTGACGGCGCAATTTGGACGTAATCGGAAATTGACCTAAGCTAGAGGGTATCGAGGTTACCTGATGGAGGATGTCGACTATGGATGAGCTAAGGAAGCTCTGGGGGTCTTTGCCTCAAGGAAGCGTCGGGGTCCGAGGCTTGGCGTACCTTGCGGCGACGCACGATGATGAGCTCGCCAGATCAGTGGCTGGAGGCACTTCCTCCTCACTGCGACACGACCCTCAGCTAGCTGTCACTCTAGGGAAGGCAGTGGAGGTCCTAGGATGGGAAGGTGGAGCCAAAGATGAGTGAGAAGGTGCGGCGGAGGTAGGCTATATACATGTGAAGGGTCCGGCTAAATGGAGTCGGGCATGGATGCGTGAAGCACGGATCCTTAGGAAAGCCTCTGGGCGAGGGTCTCGGATGTGTGATCTTCAAATGGAGCCCGGGGTTTCAGGAGATGGTGGGTGGATCGAGTCACAAAAATTAGGCGAAGACGGGTGGGTGAGCAGATCCGCCTAGATGTGGTCCTGGGGGGACAGTTGACCAGGGGTCAACCTCCCCCGTGGACCAATTACAATCTGCCACTTATTAATTATTTGGAAATTCAATATAAAATAGTAAACTATTTTATTTTAAAAACTTTTTAACATGAAAAATGTTTATTTATTTTCAAATTATTTTTAGTGATTTTTATTTATTTTTTTGAAAAAATAAATAACGTACTTACATTATATTATTATATATATGTATATATATATATGTATTTTTTATTTTTTTTGATTGTTTACTTTTGTACATTTATTCCAATTTTACATTTTATTTATTTACAAAATAAAATTTGGAATAATAATGTATTTTTATTTTATTTTTATGGTGTATTTACAGGGGTTAAATAAATAGGTTTATATACATATGTACATGGTATATACACAAGGTGGAAAATGATTTTTATTATTTTTCTTTTTATTTCATTTTTATTTTCCTGAATTTTATTTTATTTATTTACACCATGAAATCTGGAATATAGAGATAATTTTAAAGAATTTTTATTTATTTACAAGGAGAAAATAAATAGGTACGTTATTTTATATACATGGTCTATATACACTAATGAGAGAGGTTTTATTTGTTTTTATTTTTATTTTGTTTTTCTCATTTTTATTTAAGTTTTATTTTTATAAATATGGACAAGATATAAGAAACACTTTTTAGTTTTTATTTTATGCAAAATAAATTTATTTATTTTCATGGGGGTATGTGCATGTATGAATGACCTTATCTCTCTCTACTTGGGTTCTTTTTGCGGTCAGGCCCATGTTGAGCCCTCCCTTGAGATTAGGTCACTCAATATTTATTCTAAATATTTCTCTCTTTTTCTTGTGTTTCTTTTTTCCTTTATTTTGGCACAAAAACATGCTAATTATGCATATTTACAAGATGCATGTGTTTTGGCAATTTATGATATTTACACACATTTACAAGGTATTTTGCTCAAGTTTCTAGCTAAAATAAATGAATAAAGAGTGATGAATTGGGATTCATCAATCGCCAAAAAAATAGAGAGAGATAGGGCCAACTCTATATGGTACATATTACTTAAATATGTAAATAATTATTATAGATAATTTTATAACAATACAATATTTTTTTAACATCCTTGCATGGAGTCTTAATAATACAGTAAAAAAAACAGAAAAGAAAAATAAAAACAAGAATAAAATCCTTTTTACTTGTACAAAGTACATGTATAAAGATAGCATTCCTTATTTATTTCAAAATTATACATAACTCACAAAAATAAAATAAAAATTATTTTAGATTCCTGATAATAGGTTGTAAATAAATAAATACAAAATGTGGGTATTTATGCAAAAATAAAAAAATAATTGTACCAAATACATAGGTATATTATACCTGTATATAATACATTATATTGTATAAAGATTAATTTATTTTTCATAAATATAATTAAAAATAACAGAAAAATAGTTTGAAAAATAATAAACATTTTTTCATTTTATACAATTTTTTTAAAGCCATTTACTATTTTTTATTGATTTTGTAAATATCTTGTATAATCCAATTTTCTTATTAGTCTAACAGGGACTGTTGACCCTGGTCAACTGGTTCCCTCGGACCTCCTTTGTTCGTTGGATCAGGTTCCGCCCGATTTATCCATTTTATCTAGACCCGATCTGAGCTCCTTTTCATCAACCATTCGGCTCTAGATTGAGAGCGTAGATCCCTAACCCGTGCTCGATCCTTCTTTACTTGATCCGTGCCTCGGTTCGCGGGCATCATTCACATCTTCTCGAACCCCCGACACCTATATATCTTGCATGCCCTCCTTCCTTTTCGAGCACCTTTGGCTACGCCACCTTCTCCTAAGCACCTGACCTCCTTTCCCATAGTGACAACAACGATAGGAAGGGCGATGGCTCATCTTGATTGTGGAAACCCAAGGTCTGGTGAGGTATGAACCTCAACTCCACCGCAAAGGGCTTTAGCCTATAGAACCGCCATCCATCGAGGGTAAAACCACTGCAGACTCCTATCTACACTCCCAGGTGACCTCACTCCACCTTCATGTACTATTCTCACCGCCTACCATCCATTTCATCATTCGTTCACTGGAGAATAGAGTTGCTCCGACCACTTGCCATTCACCTCATTTCGCTACACCTCTGTGACTTTTCATATCACTCCGACGTCCCTACGCTTCTACGTTCACTCCACAACCCACCACAAAGCTCCAGACCTGTGTTTTGATCGTTGAAACCATCTGAGGATCTCATCCTAGCCCTTCATCGCCGAAGTGGTATCCTCATGTGTCAGCCGTCCGATCATAAGTGGAGTGTCTTCGGTCATTGGATCTTACCCAATAAGGGGTAACTTGTCCTTAGGCCCCTCTTTGTTTTGATTTTATAATCTAGTCTTGTAAATAGTTGTCTTAGTTTAAAATAGTTTGGATATTTTTCATGTGGACCCTTTCTCTTTTTAGTATTTACATTTCAGTCCAGTTGAGTTGAACTCGTGTGCTGCCCCACTTGGTTTTATGGTGTTTTTGTAGTATCTACCCTAGACTTTATGGATGCTACGAGTTGAATAGAAGTTTTGGATATTTGCATTTACGCCCCTATACGTGGTGATTTGATCACATGCGTGAATTAATTAGATAAATTGCATATTGAGCCTTGAACTTTTGACGTCTGTTTTATTTTGACCTATAACTTTTCAATAATTGCAAGTAGGTCCATGTGAACTATGCATGTTATTTTTTAGCAAATAATTATTAAATAAACTCTAAAAATGTCATAAAAATTAACGTTAGCTCATTTTAATGTGTAATATTTATGGCATTTTTTATGACTTGATTTAATTTTATTTGATATTTTCTAAAAATAAAAAACCCCTAAAAAATGTCCTGTCTATTTTTTAAATTACCAAAAAATATAAAAATAGTTTCAAATTTTCTATAAAAACTTCTGTGTGTTTGTTTTAATTTGTTTTCATTCCAGTACATTTTTTGTTGCATTATATTTTATAAAAATCCTAAAAATTACAAAAGACTAAAAATATTATAAAAATCATTAAAAACTCTCAAAATACAAAACATGGGATTTCAGTTGCTATAGTTCGGTCCTTTTATTTATTTTGTCATAAAAATCATAAACAGGACGTTGAGGTACTTTTGATATTTTAAATTTGCCTTTTAGTCCAGGTTGTACATTATTTTCTTGTGTTGTCTTTCTCTCATTTTTTTAAAATCAGACAAAATCAGAAAAATACAATAAAATTAACAAAAACATCTACATATTTGAAAAACACAAAAACATTTTTGTTTCTAATTTTTGAGTATTTTAGTCCTAATAATTATTAAAACTTTCTCTTACCTATTCTTCTTATTTGTTTTCTAATTAGAAAATATAAGGAAAAGCTGAAAAAATTAAAAACAAGAATATGCATTTTCTAATCTGATTACCGACTACTTTGTAGGTTTTACTCATGCTCCTTGTGTTCGACCGTGGTCGCTATATCAGGTTAAATAAATAGTAGAGACCGCTGACATTGTTTTCATCCATTTATTTACTTCTTTGTGTAGTCTTGATTTTCTTATTGAGCCTGCTTGGTTGATTGAGGTCACAATGACCTTTCATATCATTTAACCTTGATCGACCGTCGCTCATCATGGCATTTTTGAAGGAAGAGGAATGCAGAGGTTGCGAGCTTAGGTGGTGGTTTCAACCACCACCATCGGCTGAGTTGCTTAGACATAATAGAAGTTACAGGGTTAGCGTGAAGGAGGTATTATATAGGAAGGTGATGGTATCGACGATTGATTGGGAGGATGGCCGAGGAGGTTGGAAGAAGCCGGTGAAGGTGGGGGTTTGGACGAGGGGGAAGAACTGCTGGAGGTTGAAGGTGGGAGGCACTGTTGGATCTTTTGATCCAACAGTTAGGGCTTGCCAGAATAAAGCGACCAGAATCAACCTGATCCATATAGATCATGCAGCTGTAAATATGGCATTGAAGAACAAATGGGGACCGCTTGATCTCCAAATTAGATGACTAAAATATAGGCAACCTAATGCATCAGATGCGTCTGATGATTATATTAGATGACCTAAAAGGGAGGTAAGTGGCAAGCCAAAGGATGGGCCACGTGGTATAGAAACACCACGTGATCCAACCAGAATTGAAGAAATGCAAATTTCAGAAATAATTAGAAAAGAATTAATTAGAGGGAGAATTAAGAAAAACATTAAACATAAAATTTTTAGATCTCTATGAGATCTACAATGTTCATGTAGAAGTCAAAGAGGTCAAAGGTATCTATATGTAGATAAAAATGAAAGAGTAATAAAAGCCATGTAAAATAATTTTCTTGTATTTTTCTTTTGCTTATTTTTTTGTATTTATATTTTTATGTTAATTTATTTATACATGATTTTATTCTATTTTTTATTAAATTTTTAATAATAAATAAATACATAAAATATAACAATATTGTAGAGTTATAATAATATATAATAATTAGTGTTACTTATTTACAACACAATAGTTAGTAAATAGTGGTAATTAGGTAATGAATCTTGCGACTAAATTAAATAAGAGAGATAAATATAGTCAATTAAGCTGAAAATATGGGATTTATTAATATATGTATATGCGTACAAGAGCAAAAAACTATGAGAGTAGTGATTTTGGACCACTAGATTCTGCCTTCTCTCTCCTGGTTGAGTCTAGTAGTCTAGAATCAATGCTCTCATGCTCTCACAGATTTTGGCTCTCATAGGATCACTCTTGTGTGTGTGTGTGTATGTGTATGTGTGTGTGTGTGGAGAAGGGAAGCTACACCGAGGGACGCAACCAACTAGCTAAACCTGATTATTTTTTTGATTGATTTTATATTTTTTGAAGGAAATTTACATGGATTACTTAGTTCATTGGGTGGAATATTTATTTCAAATTTCTTGAAAAATAAACATTCCTAACATGCACATCTAGATAAAGTCAAATTCAACAATTATGAAACTGTTAAAATGTGATACTCTTGATGGATATGATAGATGTGTCAAATTTAGTTGAATCTGGAAAGAGACTATGGCGATATAATCCCTCCAGGTTTCATTACAAAAACACAAAAGCTCAATGAAAAAATGATCGGGTGTTGATAGTTGGCTGCACCCATGGGTGCAGCTTCCCCAACCCCTATTATAGGGACCACGGAAGCTGCACCTGGAGGTGTAGCCAACTAGCTGCACCCGGCCATTTTTTCATTGGTTTTTTGATTTTTGAAATGAAATCCATGGACATTTAAATCACCATATATCACCATGGTCTCATGCCAAATTCAACTAAATTTGACACTTCTATCATCTTCATTAAAACTATCACATTTTAACAGTCTCATAACTGCTGAAATCGATTTTATCTGGATGGGCAAGCTAGGAATGTTTGTTTTGTGGGAAGTTTGAAACACATATTCCACTTAATAAACCATGTAAATCCACATAGATTTCTTTCACAAAAAATAAAAAACCAATAAGAAAAATAGCCCGGTAAAGCTAGTTGGATGCATCCCCTGGTGTAGCTTCCCTTTTCCCCTTATGTGTGTGTGTAAGTGTGTAAATGTGATGATTTTGTCGAGACAAAAACTGTGAGAGCATCAGAGCAGTAAGTCTCGACCATTAGATTATGCTCATCTCTCTTGTCCTCCAATCAACCAAAGTGTGATGAGTAGAATCTAATGTTACAGACTTATTGCTCTCATTCTCTCACAGGATCAGTCATCTCTCTATAGAAGAGAGGGATGATCCTGTGAGAGCCCAAAACTGTAAGAGCATGAGAGTAGTGAGTCTAAACCAATAGATTCTGCTCATCTCTCTCCTCCTCCTATCAGCCAGTGTGTGATGAGCAGAATCCAATAGTCTAGACTCATTGCACTCATGCTCTCACAATTTTTGGCTCTTGTAAGATCAACCCTCTCTCTATAGAGAGATAGGGGGAGGGATGATCCAGTGAGAGCCAACAACTGTGAGAGCATGAGAATAGTGAGTCTAGACCATTAGATTCTACTCATGTCGGTCCTCCTCCAATCAACCAATGTGTGGTGAGCAGAATCTAATGATCCATACTCACTGCTCTCATGTTGTTGATCCTGTGAGAGCCAAAAACTGTGAGAGCATGAGAGCAGTGAGTCTGGACCATTAGATTCTGCTCATCTCTCTCCTCCTCCAATCAACCAGTGTGTGATGAGCATAATCTAATGGTCCATACTCACTGCTCTCATGCTCTCGCAATTTTTGGCTCATGCACACAAACACACACTCACTCGCACATGTTTGTGATAACATTCATAGAAACATATATCGGTATATGCTCTTTAAATTTAGGTCATGAGAAGTATATAAGTCGTCAAACCAAAAACCTACACGAACGGACCGAGTATATGACATCGAAAAGAAAGTCTAGTCTTTACTTTCCATGTTTGCAATAGCATTCATAGAAACATATATCAGTAAATTTAAAAAACTGATTGGAAAAAATAGAGTATTCAACTTATGCATCATCATTTTTTAGATAATTGCACGAGGAAGAAAGATATACCATGCGCAGGTTTAGCCATATCAAAAGTACTCTCGTATTTTCTCTTGCATCTCTTCTTCCAAATACACTATCAAGTTGTTGCTGTCGTTGATTTTGTTTGTCAATAGAAATTATCCGATACCCCTTTTGGGACGATAAAAATACATTGCGTATGAGGTTGGGATAGATTTAAGAAGTAAACAGATCCTCACCGAGAAGGAACATTTCACCCATAACATGCACTAATGGCTACAAATCCCTTTTAAATAGGTATCATCTATGAATAAAGCTGATTTTGAACCAGACAAGTCTGTCGTGAGTTACAAGTTTGTTGTGCATCAGCGTCCACACAAAAAACGACTCTCGTAGATTGGATTCGCTTCCCTGTTGAAGAATTATTTTATTTATATTTATCAAGGCAGGAACATAACTTTGTCAATGCCCTGGTTAAACAGCTTTGGTGTTTCCATTGTCAAAGCAAAACCATCCAAAGCAGATACCAACATTGTTACAATTTGAAATTCGTATGTAATTTCGCCCAAAGCATGGGGGTCAGTGAGGACATCGAAGCCCAAGTATTCTTCCCCTGCAAGT
This sequence comes from Ottelia alismoides, assembly GCA_037367405.1. Lineage (NCBI taxonomy): Eukaryota > Viridiplantae > Streptophyta > Magnoliopsida > Alismatales > Hydrocharitaceae > Ottelia > Ottelia alismoides. The sequence goes on along the minus strand of JAZKJV010009767.1, from coordinate 255,008 downwards.
GGAGAATAAAACAACTTAGGCTTCCAAAGTTTTGGCTGAAACTAATGTCAAACCCTGCACTTGAGCAGCATTAGGACATACGCATACGCAAACGATATCCAATTGTTGATGAATTATAACAATAAGTCGAATCGGACGTGGATGTACTTGGTTGACTTGTGCTCTCCTCCATGCAATCTAATCACATTCCAAAGCCTTTAAGACCAACCAACCCCCAAGACTTCTATGTATCAGAGCAACGCAGAAAGGCAACCAGTAGCCCCATGGCCGCTGCCATCTTCTCTCTCGCTATCAGCCTTCCGCTTCTCTTTCTCATCAATCCTGTTTACTCAGATGTCTTGTACATAGATTGCGGGGCCAGCAATGGCTACCGCAATCTGACCACCAATTCCACATGGGTCGGAGACGCCGCCTACGTCAGGACGGGGGAGTCGCACGTCGTCGCCAACCCCGTCGGTCTCTCCGCCGAGCTTGTCACTCTGAGGGCATTCCCCAAGGAGAGGAAGAGCTGTTACACGATCCCCTTAACGGCGAAAACGAGGATACAGGTGAAAGTAGAATTCTACTATGGCAACTACGACGGGAAGCGAAAGCCGCCGTCCTTCAGGCTGATGTACGATAGCGTAGACTGGGACAAGGTCGAGACGGACATGAAGATAAACATGGCCTCGTACATAGTATACGTGACGGAGTGGAATTACACCAACATCTGCCTGTGGAGGCTAAGTGAGGACGAGGTGCCCTTTGTTACCGCTATTCGGATCCGGAGCTTGGAGAGCCCCGTTTACTCGCCCTTCAACTCCAGCGTCGCTCTGTACGCTCCGCGGAGATACGCGTTCGGGTCAGACGACACCTTCAGGTGAGTTGAGGGAAACCCGTAGAAATTTATAACAATAACATGTTTTTTTTAAAAAAAAAATCACTGTTGACGAGTCATATATATTAATGATCTGAAATCTTTTTCAACGGTTTTTCCTTTGATAATTGGTAAAGTTAGCGACAAAGAGCAGAAATAAATAACGAGTAATCATTGTTGTATAAATTTATAATAATGAACATAGTATTAATAGGAAATTTTAAAAATGGTAGAGTATTTTTGAACAAGTATTATTCGTTGTTGTTTATTAATATAGCATAATATCGCAATAATTTCTTATTCTTGTCGTTATATAATGACATTACGCTACGACCCATACGGGTTTAGTGTAAGAATTAATCTTAATTTTTTTCGGAATCTTATATAGCTCACGTGTTAACTGTATAATAACAAATAATTTTTCTTTGAAAAATCAACGGCAACTTTTGAATTCACAATGAATATTACATTGGTTACTACATGGTTAACGACAAATAATATGGAAATATTTTTGTTTTTACTAATATATAAATAATTGATAAAGTAGAGCAATGGGTAATTACATTTTTTACGACCTATAGTTTGTTATCTTTTGACTAGCGTGAAAAGCTCATAATTGGGGTGGCTAGGGGCGAGCAAATTCTGTGCTGTCGTGATGGCACGATTACAATTAAGCGGCTCGGTCCGCGTAATGATGCTTATCCATTGCTATTTTTCAAATTTTTAATTAATCGTCACTAAATTTTGAACTAAAAAAATAACGACGATTAGTTTATATTTTGAAAATTAGCAAGGGATAAACATCGTTGTGTTAACATTGCTAATGATATAATGACATATGTGATATTCGTTGCTTTTTTACTACGAAAACTCATTTTATGATGAATAATATCATCGTTATATATTTAACAATGGCTATTTAATGACAGATTTTGAAAAAATCACTATAACTCAATTTTGTTATAGTGTTCTTTCGGGATGAATGTCGTTACCCTTCATCTCCTCCAACCTCGTTATATGTAACTGCGCCAAACCATATTCAGGGTCTCATAAATATCTATTCTCTGTAGACTAAACAATTTGATCTATTTGGGTTCACAGATAAATATAATTTCGCCACAAAAATAATATTTGTATTTTTGATGATTATAGAATTCAACAGCTAAATCAACGGGCTTTATAACATTTATTACAATAGACTACTTCCGTAGCTGTGCGTTGGTATATCTTTTTGAATTTGAGTTGCGGTCTCGACTTTTGATCGAAATCTAAATATACTACTAAACATGAATTGTTTCAATATTATGTATGCTTATCTACTATCAAATATGAACAAAAGCTTTGCTGCCATCTATCCTTCCTCTTATCCCTTTTTAAACCAAGACCTTAAAGATAAATTGCAATTGGTGACTCTCCTATCAAATAATTAAACAGAATAGTATGGTAAACATTTATTTCGTCAGTACTCCCATGAATCAAACTCTCCTATCAACTATAAAAATAGTAAAAGTATAGCACAGTAACAGTCCGATAGAGTAATCAGTTCAACTACCGACTACGTATACAAATTAAACAATTGGACTTACATGTAGATACAAAACGTACATGTCACATGTCAGCCTCACTACTTTGCTTCCACGGTTCTAACTCATACTTTCAAATAGAAAAATGGGACGGATCTACGCGTGGACTTGAGTAGATCATGTGTGTAATTTTAATGTCAGGATGATCTATAATAGTTAGGTGGCTGCGTATAACAGTGGTCATTACAGTTCTATCTTATTACAGTTCCATCTTTCTGGATATCAAATCTTTTTTTCAGAATAAATAACTTTCGCTGACATTAATATCATACCCATCATGAACTGACAAACATTATCTAATTGTGAAGCTCCCCAGATGACTCGTATGATCGTAAATGGTATCCGATAGATCCTACCGCTGTACGCATATCAGAATACGAAGTTCTCCGATCGCGAAATAACACAACCTCTGTCAACACAGGAGCAACTGTCAACAAACCTCCAGCCAGAATGTTCAGAACCGCGATCTTCCCTAGAGGAAGATCGCGGAATCTGACGATTACAACTCTCTTCGTTACAACACCCTCGCAACTCTACCTCAACCTGTACTTCACTGAGTTGCTGAAGCTCAACACAACAGATACGAGGTCATTCCATGTCTACGTAGATGATGTGCTCGTTTCTGATGCTAAGGATCCCATCAGACCTGTATTTGGACGCGTATTTGAGTTATCGTATATTATACCAACGGCCACAGAAACCACAAGAATCACTCTGGCAGCTACGGCAGATTCGACTCTCCCTCCCATCGTCAGTGGATTCGATGCCCTATTTACGTGGCCGTTCCAGAGGCAAAGGACAGACGGCCTTGATAGTAAGAACACCATTTTCTACGTATATAATGGATATTTTAATTACAATTATCAGATACTGATTTGATAATATTATTTTTCGATAGCGGAGACGCTATCATGGCTTCAGGGTAATTTCAGCGTTCTCCAGAATTGGACTGGCGATCCATGTCTACCCTCCAGTTACGGTTGGGATTGGGTCAGATGCAGCTCGGATTACTCCCCACGAGTAACTAAATTGTATGAACTTTTATCTATGATTTTCCTTTTTATTAACAGCCATATTTCATCGCTGCTTTTATTTATGTTGGCTTGTTCTATGTAATAATCTGGTACGAAATGTGCATCAGATGCAAGATGGTTGCCACTTGTAGAATTTTTTTTGTTGCTAGGTTAATTAGATTTCATATATTTACTGTTGGTAATTAATTTGTGATTAGTTGATTCTGAGCAGGTTTCTCGATAGACTTGGGCTGTCTGGTGAGATCCCCAATTTCAGTGCACTGGACGTACTTGTAACTATGTGAGCTAATAAGACAAATACTAAGGAATTAAATTCAGATTTTTATTATATATTTATTAATTTATTTATTTATCTGCTTATTTATGTGACGATTATATTTTTCGTCAGAGACATGCATCATAACAATCTCAGTGGACCAATTCCTGAATTCTTGGGCAATTTCCGTAATCTTCGGATTCTGTAAGTACACTTATAGACATCCAAGTTCAAAAATTATCAGTAAACTCATCTGAATGTACACATTTTGTTAATTACTGAAAAAGTGATTGTTGAATCGTTACTTCTGATATTTGATTCTAAATTTTTTATTCATCTTCGTATATTGCCAGGAACCTTGCAGAGAACGATTTTTCTAGCATACCATCTCAGTTGACCAACAGCACCATCGTGGTCAAGTAAGCAACAATTATTTATAAGGGATTCGCATGAAACTTCTAACAAGATATTTCATGGAAATCGGACAGTTGCAGTAAACGGTCTAGATTTCAAGAACAATTTTCTATAAGGGATTTTTCATGAATGTTTTTTTATATATATTTTTACCCTGCACTTGCAGTGTCACAGGAAATCCGAAGATATGCGAAGAAGGCAGGACATGCATATATGGACCATATACTATAGCAGACGCTGCACCATCCCCTACAAATGGAAGCAACAATGCTATGACCACGTCTCTCTACCTTCTCCTGTTGATATTAGCTATTTGTGTACTAATTTAAATGCGACCAAAATAATTACCTGCTTGCATAGTCTTCATAAGGTGATAGTTTTTATCGCTACTATGGCCTGCTTTGTTTCCATTTGATTACCTCAGGTTTGGATTATGTGTGTGACTGTACTTGTAGAATATTTTTGACGGTTCCAATAGTAACAGCAGGTATCATGTCATTGGATGAAGTTTTTATTACAGAGTACGTAGTATCGAAAAGAAATATATCAGTCATGTGTGCAAGGATCTCGTTTACGTTAAAATAGAATGGACACCTATATGTATTATCTAGTATTTAAGTGATCAAGAAATGTCAGCAAGCATGAATGGAATTTATTAAGAAATGGTGAGAATTGAACTTCATTATTGTGCTAGTTTATATATTGGGTTTTTATTTATTAAGAAATTATGTAAATTTCTTTTCGACCTTCTAAACATAGTTATTACTCCTTCCATAATTTGATAGTTATTGGGTTAACTTGATTGCGTTAATCAAACCACCAAATCCAGCAGTATATTTTCTTTCTCCTTCCTCTTTTCTCCCCCATTCTTCCTCTATCCCTGGGTGGGTCTCCTCGACCCGGTGTTGGAGTCTTCCAGGGAGAGGTTGCGGAGGGCGGTGATGACAATCTCCTCCGACACCGGGTCGAGGCTGCAGAGGAGTGGCACGAGCATCCGGATGGCACCCCACGAATCAATAAGGGACCGGAAGTCGAACCAGTGCTTCGCGAGAAGGCGTAGGCACGCAGTGGCCGAGTGCTTGGAGTCGACGTCGGTGGAGGTAGTGATGATGGAGACGTCAGAAAGTACGAAGGTCTCAAATATATCAAGGGAGTTGCAGAGGTTGAGGGAGGGTGGACAGGGAGGGGAGAGATGGGACGGGAATGGAGTGAGGTCGAGGATGAGGAGATCGTTAGAGGGAACAGGAGGGCGGAGGAGATCCACGAGGCGAGGTTATGGAGGTCGAGGTCCATGAGGGAGTCCGAGAGCTCGCCGGAGGGGAACAGATCTGGTCATGGAGCTTCGGGTGGAATGTCTGCATGCAGGGCCGTGGAGGGTAGTTTGTGAGGGCAATGCTACAGGGGTATCAATTTTAAGGTCCATTTTTACATATTCTTCAATTTTTACTTTAAGAAAAAAATATTATCTATCATATTGGACTCATATAGATTCGAATTTTTAGTGAAAGAACTCATGAAAATGGGTCTTTATAAAATCAAATTTTCAATGAAATAACTCACCGAAATATAGGCCATTATGAAATCGAAGGTCAACAACTAAATGTGAAAGCTCAAAATTTAATGGGATTCCATAAGGGCACACTATTCCCCCCAAAATTGCTAAGGGTCAATTCTTTTCTTTTGCCTAGGGCCCACAAAATGTCACAGACGACACTGTCTGCATGGAGTGCCTAAGCCACTGGTTGGAGTTGATCGATAATGATTTCGATGTTGACTTCGCGAGCAACACCATCCCTTCTCTCTCTGCTCTACTTGTCTCCCAGAGCGCTCTCTCTATCTTTGAGGGATGCAGTGATGAGGTTGTGGGGGATCTTGTGCTCCAATCTGTCGGGTTCGGTTTCTCGTTTGTGAGGCAGGCAGTGTGCCCCGTCACTCGGGGAAGGACGGAGAGCGGGATCAGAGCTTTCGGGCGGCCCACAGGGATGAGGGCGGAGATCAAATGATGCATGGGAGGTGATGGTGCAGAGATGGCTGACGAGAGGGAAAAGGGATGTAAGGAAGAGGGTGAATAAGGAAGAGGGAGTTTTGTTTTGCAAATCTTTTAAACGAAATCAGAGTAAATTTAATGGAAATGAATATAGTTAATCACATGATTTATGAAGTATAGTTGAAGAGTAATAACGATGGTTAGAAGATTTAGAAGTAATTTACCATGATTTTAAGGCTCGTAAGTTAAAAATCCCTTTATTCATTTCTTATATATATGTATATGTATATATATGTATATATATTGACAAGGTATGAGTCTGCTTATTTGAAGCTTTCTAATTGTTGATCTATCTATGTTGACGATATTACTCACTAAAGATTATTTCCTCTGAACATGCCCATGGACTTATTTACTTGAACCCACCTTAATGACTCTCCAAAGAACTAAATCCTTTCTTTCTCTATAGTAGTAGGAAGCTTTGATGTTTTATAAGAAGGTAGGAAGAAATCATTTTAGGATTATTTGATTTGGAGAGCGTTGGGTTGATAAAACTTTCAAAATTCATAATTCCCAATCATTAATAATGGATTTTTGACCTACATGTCCTTTCACATTCAACCATATCTGTATTACAAAGATTTGGACATTTGCCACCATATTTGTCCTATAAAAATGTCGACATCTGTATCAGTATCCATTTTAAAATAGTTACTAATGTGATTGCCAGTTTGGTATATATGCATCTATCTAAATCCATATTCGTGTGTGTCTATATATTTATTTATTTGTTCATTTGTTTATGTGTGTGTGATATATGTGTCGGGGGGGGGGGGTTTAAAGATTTGTTTATAATTGTATTTAACATAATTTAATATCATTTTCACCATATATATATATATATGTGTGTGTGTGTGTGTGTGTGTGTTTGTGTGTGTGTAATTAATCCAATACATGCATATTTAAGCTAATATTATATACTATTTTAAATAGGTTTTTTATCGGTTGTGTCCCTTTGAGATGTTGTAATTTCGGTTATGCCCCTCCTTTTTGAGAATATCAATTGTGTCCCTGACTTCTTGCAGTGCTATCACTAGTGCCCCTCGGGTTAGTTGACGTCCATGCCCAATGTAAACAGACATTATCATTGAGGACAGAACATGAATTTACTTAAAATAAAAGGTAAAAATGTCATTTTCTCGTCATCTTCTTCTCCTTTCCTATCTTCTTCCTCTTCCTCCCCTTCTCTTCCTCCTCCCCAACCTCATGCTCCTCCACCACCTCCTCCTCACGGCCTTAGGTCCACCATCCGCCCCAAGCTCCTACCTTCCCTCGCACTTTCTTCTCTTCCCTGAGCTCTGAAGGATACGAGGAATCAAGTGCATAACGGAAGGGTGTTGATCGCATCTCATGCTATCGGGGCGACTAATCGCACTAGTCGCTAGGTGCAGCGGAATTTAAAATTTTAAATCAAGAGATGAAACCACATTATCACAAGAACATTTCTTGGATCATTTCATCAAACCACAAAGTATTATAAATACCTCTTGAAGCGTGGTTGCGATCACTAGATCTCTAAAGCAAGAGATCCTCCTGACTCAAGTCCGATCTACGAAGATGGCACTTGCGGGCGTGATGATGAGACGCGTTCCTCCCATAATCCTCGGTGAAGATTCAAGCTTTGAATCTCCTGATTTCGTCCAACGAAATCCGACGATGGATATCCACGAGCAATCGAAGAGACAGCACAACGGCGTAGAAACGATTGCTATTCCTCCAAAACTCAAGCTGGACGACCACCTTAGAGAGAGAGATGGCGAGAATGAGAGAGAGAGACTAAAAATGTAGAACACTTGTATCTCAAAGGGTTAGGGTTTCCCTCTTTATATATTAGTTTGGGAGTCCATGGATCACAATCCATGGCATACACAAAATCAATGGTTAGATTGATATGTGTATTAAATCAATGGCCATGATCATTGTTGTTCAAAAACAACAACATATTAATTTATATTAAATTAAATATATTGCATTATAATCAATAAATAAATCAGTAATCATAAGATATGAGACGATAATTAAAAAAGATAATTATCCACTCAAATCACATGGGGCGTCACCCATGACCAAGCCATGGGTGACGCCACCTCATGTTATTTGGTGGATTTTTCTCCTTTTAATTTATATCATTATCTCTTATTTATCTTGCAACACTATCCACTAAATTAATTAGTGTATATTTATTGCAAAATTATCCACTAAATTAATTCCCAATTAATTATTGAATATTTTAATCATGTCGTTGAAAAATATGTGAATCATATTCACAACTCAAACTAAATTGTAAATTACATTTCCAATTAATTGCTTAATGTGAATGCAATTCACATTAGCAATTAAGAAATGCTATTTACAAAGGTGCTCTCTCTAATATATTATAAATTATATTTATAATATATACTCAGATATTATGGATAGCACTATCCACAATATGCATTTCCTTGATAATTAAATCCCATTTAATTATCTTGGATAATCATTCTCATAGTATGAATCATATTCATATTATTCTTGATAATTAAATCTCATTTAATTACCAACATCTTGTTGCTTGGATTTCATCAAACTATTATTCTTGAACTCCTTCAAGAATAATGTGCTTTCTTCGCAGATACTTGGAGATAAGGACATGGCGATTGTATTGTTCCACGTATAGTGACTTGGATGTTGAGATCTCATCTCAAATCCAGATCTCACGGACCTCCCACAAATGCTTGATTAAATCAAGACCGCAAATCTAATCTTCTCATTGCATCTGAATCGCATTCAGACCAATGTCCAACACTTGGACCAAGATCAGATTGCTTCTCTACTGATAGGATCCACTAAAATCCCAACCTGGTTCATCACTCTCTCGAAATGGAAGCGTCATGGTTACACAATCGTTTATGATCACATCACTCTCAGGTATTCCCAATACATGTACATCTTGCATACTGGAAGACCTATGATCAACCAGAAGATGTAGAACAATTTTACACTGTCTTCTTCAAGGTTTGATCACCAAGTTTCTCAATCTTGGTCATTGGGAATCGTTATCGATCATATACTTTCCCAAAGCAAATATCATACCTTCAAATTCTTGTCATGCTTCCAAAGCACGACGACCATGCATGGAATTTGATCGGTCCCAATACCTCATGAGTGAGCTCATGTCTTCTGGTTCATAAGTGAACTTGTGTGATCCCTTTGAGAGATCGTATTAATCATATGCCCTTACATGCACACTAGCACGCCCGTATATAGACCTTAGTTAGGTCATCAACCTATTGGTCTGCCAAATGTACACACTCAGACATATAGTAACACATCTGTCTCCGGTCAGAGGATGTGTGCCTATGTTGTGACAGTATTCAACATAGGACTTAGGTTGTCTCGATCTCATCAAGTCAACCTTTTGACCTAACTAATCTGACACCTCCGAATCACTATTCCCATGCAGAGGACCTGCATCAAGAGGTCGGTCAGATATCAGCCTATGTGAGAAAGGATTACCATCTCCTACTCAGGCTGGAGATCATCTCTTAATAATCATTTAAGGTGCTTGATGAGTCCTCTATCGAAACTTTAGATATTCATCCAAACACCGGCCTCTATGATTCATTTAATGAATCAACAGCTATATGATCATCAAGATGGCCATGATACATAACCCTAATTGTACAGAGGGACCTTATAGTGCATTCATTCATTTAATTTCAAAAAGAGAGTGAAACAATAATAACTTTTATTGATAAACATATATATTACAATAACATTTATTGTAAGAATGGTTCGCTCGGGGCTCACATGTCCAACAATCTCCCACTAGCCCTCAAAACCTTTCAGGTACAATCCGTAAACCCGTACTCATTACATGCTGGTCGAAAACCTTCTTTCTCATAGGTTTAGTAAGAGGATCAGCAACATTATCGGCAGAGGCCACCTTGTTGATGATGATATCACCACGCTTTTGAATCTCTCGAATGATGTGGTATTTCCTTTCTACGTGCTTGCTCTTTTGATGTCATCTGGGTTCCTTTGCCTGGGAAATATCTCCCATGCTATCGCAGAGTAACGGGATGGGAGTATCAGAGGAAACTACGCCAAGCTCCAAGATGAACTTGCGCAACCACACCGCCTCCTTCAGCATCCGATGTGGCAATGTATTCGGCTTCTGTTGTTGAATCCATCGTAGTGTCCTGCTTCTTGCTTCTCCAGCTCAAAGCACCATTGTTCAACAGGAATACAAATCCTGATGTCGACTTTCGATAATCAATATCCGACGGGAAGTCTGAATATGTATATTCTAAGACTTGGAGATCACCATCTCTATAGACCAAGATGTAATCATGCGCCCGTCTTAGATATTTGAATATGTTCTTTACTGCATTCCAGTGTTGCTCTCCATAGCAGGATTGGTAACAACTTACCACGTCCACTGCATGACAGATGTCTGGCCTAATACACATCATGGCATACATTAAGCTTCCTACAGCTGATGTATAGGGGCATCTAGCCATGGCCTTCTTTTCCTCAACACTTTGAGGAGCCATCCCTTTAGACATATGGATACAATGTCTTAAGGGGAGGAATCCTTTCTTGGAACTATATATACGGAATCATTTATGAATATTCTTAATCTATACATGTTGGGATAATTCCAATATCCTCTTTTCTTGGTTTCTGAACAACTTCAGGCTTAGATGTAAGAGGCTTCTCCAAGATCTTTCATCTCGAAGGTATGGGATAGCCAAATCTTCACACTTGTCATCATTCCTGTATCATTCCCAAAGATAACGATATCATCTACATAAAGCATTATGAACACAATGGCACTACCACTAAGCTTCTTGTACACACAAGGTTCATCAGGATTCCGCACAAAATCATAACTCTTTATGGTTTCGTAAAATCTGATGTTCCAACTACGAGAAGCTTGTTTGAGCCCATAGATGGATTTCTTCAGCTTGCATACTTTTCCATCCTCAACTACGAATCCATGGGGCTGCTCCATATAGATATCCAACTCGAGGTATCCATTGAGGAAAGTTGTCTTGACGTCCATCTGCCAGATGTCGTAGTCAAGAGATGCAGCTATAGCTAGCAGTGTCCTGATGGACTTAAGTATAGCCACAGGAGAGAACGTCACATCGTAGTCGATGCCTTCTTCTGTGTGTAGCCCTTGGCTACGAGCCGTGCTTTTAAAGTCTCTACTTTCCCATCAGGTCCCCTTTTTCTCTTGAAGATCCATTTACACCCAATGGGTTTTACCCCTTTAGGTGGATCCTTTAGGGTCCATACACCATTCTTATGCATGGAGTCAATTTCTGACTTCATTGCTAGCATCCATCTATCCATATCATGATCCGCAAGTGCTTCGTCGAATGAAGAATGATCATTGTCAGTCTCACCTGACACATGTAGTCCATACCTTTCGGTGGTGCAACCACCCTCGAACTCCTTCAAAGAGGTATGGGTGTTTCATCTTTAGTTATCTCTTTAGTTTCTAGTTCAGGGATCTCAGAATCCTCAATGGATTCAATGAGTTCCTCTACTTCACTTCTATCTTGACCTTTAAGGAAATCATCCTCCAGAAATTTCACATCTCTAGAGACAAAAACCTTTCTGGTCTCAGGGTCATAAAGCTGATATCCAATACCATCTTTAACATACCCAATGAAGTAATACTCACAAGTACGAGATTCTAGATTACTTGAATCCACGTTCTTCGTATGGACCAAGCAACCCCAAACCCTCAAGTGTTTAACACTAGGCTTGGTACCATACCAGAGCTCGTGAGGAGTCTTGGGTACAATTTTGCTAGGAATCTTGTTAAGGATATATATTGCAGTCTCCACTGCATATCCTCAGAAACTAAGAGGTAAACGTGCTTTGCTCATCATTGAACGGACCATGTCCATGATGGTCCTGTTGCGTCTTTTAGCAACACCATTAAGTTGGGGTGTTCCAGGGGGAGTGAGATTGGAGACAATTCCATTCTCTTTAAGATATTCCTTGAATTCATCTAAGAGGTATTCACTACCTCGGTCAGATCGAATCCGTTTAATCTTCCTATCGATTTGGTTGTCAACCAAAGCCTTAAATTATTTGAACTTTTCAAAGGTTTCAGATTTATAATGTAGTAGGAAGATAAACCCGTATCGCGAATGGTCATCAATAAACGTCAAATAATATCGATATCCATTTCTAGTCGCGGTACTGAAGGGACCACATACATCAGTATGTATTAGGTCAAGAATACCTTCGCATCTTGTAACCTTGTTACGGAAAGGTGTTCTAGTCATTTTACCTCGAATGCAATGTTTGCAGGTAGGTAAAGATTGAACCTGTAGAAAATCTAAAGATCCATCCTTTATCAATCTATTGATCCCATCAACAGATAAATGACCAAGCCTGTGATGCCAAATCATATTCGAATGATTTCTATCCTCCCTGGATCTTTTGGGGTTTCCATTATTAGTGGTAGTAACATTCATGGCACATTCATTAATGCACAATTCATAGAGTCCACCAGAAGTCAAAATACCATCCGCAATATATTTTATCATAACGGTTTATGATTAATTTATTACATAAAGTGAAGGAATATCCATTTCTAACAAGCTTAGATACAGATATCAGATTCCTTCTAACTTCAGGTACATAAAGACACTCTTTAAGTACTAAGACTCGACCACTAGATAATACTAGTCGGCAGGTCCCGATGGCGACTGCTGCAACACTTGCATCAGATCTCATCTGGATGACTATCTCCCTTGCTCCAGATTCCCTAGTTTCCTGAAACAAATGCAACGAATTGCATACATGAACAGAAGCCCTAGAATCTACAACCCAACTTTCTTCTCGTCCAACGAGAAAGCTAGTTTCAATGATGAAAGTAGATTTCATACCTGCTGGGGCTTTACCTTTGTCAGCTGACTTCAGGTACTCTGGGCAGTTACGCCGCCAGTGCCCCTTCTTCTTGCAGTGGTGATAGACATCGGTCTTCTTCGATGTCATTAGTGTGGAAGCACTAGAAGATGAACCAACTCCTTGATTCTTCTTCTTTCTCTTCTAGGGCGGGCCCTTTCGAGAATCTTGCTTCTGACCGTGCTTTCATTTTACTTATGCAACCATTGAACTAGTAGAGGGGTCGTCCTTCCTCATTATGTCTTCTGCAGACTTTAATGCAGCTAACATCCCAGTGTTAGTGAAATCACCTTTGCTCATGTGATATGACACGACAAAGTTGTTGAAAGACTTAGGGAGCGATAGGAGAATGAAATCAGCCTGCATTTCAGAATCCATGTAGGCTCCCAGGGTTTCCAATTCAGAGAGGTACCCAAACACTTTGGAGTACGTGTTCTCTGACAGAGTTCCCTTCCTGCATTTTGCAGCGAATAATCTCTTTCATCACATCATAGCGCTGTGTGCGGTTTATGTCACCGAACATTTCCTTCAGATTCAGCATGATCTCTTAGTAATGGTTCATTTCCATATGTTGCTTATGAAGCACATTGGACAATGACCGAAGAATATAGCACCTTACCAATTTATGATCTTCATAAATTTCTCATTAAAAGATTTATCTTTCGTAGTCTTAGGGTTTTGTTATCTTGTCCTTGGATAGCACATACGAGATGCGCTCCGTAGATAGGGCAAGATCCAAATTTCGGATCCAATCTGAATAGTTTGGTCTGGTCAACTGATTGACCTCCAGGAGTCTGTTCAGTGGGTTCATGGACTTCATTTTCTGAAATTAAGAATGCACTATATTAGAACATATAAATAATTATATATTCATTTTTAAAATATTTGATTAAGGCATTCTATATCAAATTTTTCTTTCATATGTCAACTTTGAAAGATTATTCTTTATTGTCTTTCAAAGTAAGAGATATACTTACCGCTATATCTCAAGCAAGATCTGGGATCTCCTTTCCTATCTTTGTCACATCCCAATAATATGAGAACTTGTGCTCCGATAAAAAGAAGCGGGAACACATTCCACCTTGCAAGTCCAACTTGCATTTCCCAATTCGGTCTTTAACACCCGGGCCCACCACCCCTAAGATGATGTTGAGCCGTTATTAATTGAACCAACTGTCAACAGGATTTAGAACTCTCTATACGGAATCCATATCGCCCCAATAATATGAGGACTCGATATTGGGGGTCACTACGCATTACTGCCTTACTCTTTCGAGAAGCAAAGAGCACGATCCAGATGCACTTGTATACAAGAGCTGTCACTTCGGACATACGTCTCCTATATACAATCTCTGGCGATGGAACCCTTCAACCTTGACGAGAGACCATGGATGTCACTTATGTGATCCTCCACCTCATATTCAAATTTTAATAATTAATTATGTGAATCATATTCACATAATTAATTCTTCCAAGGGAAATATACATCTATTCATAATAGAGTGCTTTTTAATTGGATATAATTAATTTATTGACATTAAATTAATTATCAATCCAATTATCAAATAACAAACTTGATTATTACTTGAATAGTAGGTATAATCTCAAAGTACGTATTATTTGAATTTTAATTAATTAAAAAAATACACTTTGACTTCTCCGGCATTATCGAGTCCTACCCGCTGTCATGGCCAATACCGACGGGAGTGGGACGGACCACATCCGATGCAACCCGCTACCCCAACGCTCCCCGACTAGACACCATATCCACCTCAAGAAAGGATAATGCCAGATAGATCATCATTTACTTTGAGATGCTCATCGGTTTTTAACCGAAATTATACCATATAATATTCATCAAAACCATTTTGATAATATTATAAGGAGATTTTCTAAACAAATCCCCAATCCTATTCAAGCAATGGGATTTTGCAATGTAAAAGTTGTCCTACAACTATTGTAGATAAACTAGGGTTTTGCATGAAAACAATGTTTGTTGATGATTTCATATCAACCAATTATGATCAAGATCAACTATCTTATCATCTTGATTAGTGAAATGTCATTCAATGAAATAATTATCTCTTTAAATATTTCACAAATATTTATCAATAATCATTTCAGAAAGTTAACAATTAATTTTCATCAATTTATTTGAATGACTATCACAAGATTCACGATCAAATTCGTCAATTTTCAACAGTGACCCCTACTCACTAAATCAACATATCTTGATCAATTTAAATCCAAATTATGCAAAATCAGTTCTTAAGATTGCTAATTTGATTTATGACAGAATCCAAGTGATATTGGCATGCATTTCAAGGCGCATCAAAATAATAATTAACTCACTAATCATGTTTAGATTCGCAGTTCCCGCAACAATGAATACATGTTTATTCAAAAGGGCCATATCTTGAGCAAATGAATCCAATTTACATAAAATGCATATCCTATGATTTCTTTATTTAGTGGGGAATAAAATCCAATTGAAAATTTCATGTATACACAATTTAAACAGTACCGAAAAAATCAATTAAATAGAGGTGCGAAAAGTGAAATGTAGTAAAAATTTTCGCAACCCTTTCAAACCCAAGTCGTCCTAGGTTTACGGATTGTATACAAAAAATTTTCCGACCTAATGCTCTGATACCACTTGAAGATACGAGGAATCCTCAAGCGTATCACGGAAGCGTGTTGATCGCATCTCATACGATCGGGACAACTAGTCGCTGGGTGTAGCGGAATTTAAAATTTTTAAATCAAGAGATGAAATCACATGATCACAAGAACATTTCTTGGATCATTTCATCAAACCACAAAGTATTAGAAATATCTCTTGAAGCGTGGTTGCGATCACTAGATCTCTAAAGCAAGAGGTCCTCTTGACTCAAGTCTGATCTACAAAGATGGCACTTGCGGGCGAGATGATGAGACGCGTTCCTCCATAATTCTCGATGAAGATCCAAGCTTTAAATCTCCTGATTTTGCCCAACGAAATCCGACGATGGAGATCCAAGAGCAACCAAAGCGATAGCACAACGGCGTAGAGACGATTGCTATTCCCTCAAAACTCAAGATGGACTGCCACCTTAGAGAGAGATGGCGTGAATGGGAGAGAGAGAGAGAGAGTAGACTTGTAGACACTTGTATCTCAAAGGGTTAGGGTTTCCCTCTTTCTATAT
Organism: Ottelia alismoides; assembly: GCA_037367405.1. Classification (NCBI taxonomy): domain Eukaryota; kingdom Viridiplantae; phylum Streptophyta; class Magnoliopsida; order Alismatales; family Hydrocharitaceae; genus Ottelia; species Ottelia alismoides. The sequence continues at coordinate 238,721 of JAZKJV010009767.1, read as the reverse complement.
TTTGGGAGTCCATGGAATCACAATCCATAGTATACACAAAATCAATGGTTGGATTTGATATGTGTATTAATCAATGGCCATGATCATTGTTGTTCAAAAACAACAACATATTAATTTTATATTAAATTAAATATATGTTGCATTATCATCAACATAATTTAATTCAATAAATAAAATCAATAATCATAAAATAATGAGATGATTATTAAAAAAGATACTTATCCACTCAAATCACATGGGCGTCATGGGTTTGGGAGTCCATGGATCACAATCCATGGCATACACACAAAAACTCATGTTATTTGGTGGATTATCCTCTTTTTAATTTATATCATTATCTCTTATTTATATTGCAACATTATCCACTAAATTAATTCCAAATTAATTAGTGTATATTTATTGTAAAATTATCCACTAAATTAATTCCCAATTAATTAGTGAATATTTCAATTATGCCATTGAAAAATATGTGAATCATATTCACAACCCAAACTAAATTGTAAATTACATTTTTCAATTAATTGCTTAATCTGAATCCAATTCACATTAACAATTAATAAATGCTATTTACAAAGGTGCTCTCTCTCTCTCTCTCTAATATATTATAAATCATATTTATAATATATATACTTAGATATTATGGATAGCACTATCCAACAATCTGCATTTCCTTGATAAACTAAATCCCATTTTAATTATCTTAGATAATCATTCTCATAATATGAATCCTATTCATATTATTTATTGATAATTAAAACTCATTTAATTATCAACATCTTGTGCTTGGATACATAATTCATCAAATGAATTATTCTTGAACTCCTTCAAGAATAACGTGCTTTCTCCGTAGATACTTGGAGATAAGGACAGGGCGATTATATTGTTCCATGTATAGTGACTTGGATGTTGAGATCTCTTCTTCAAATCCAGATCTCACGGATCTCCCCACAGATACTTGATTAAATCAAGACCGAAAAATCTAATCTTCTCATTGCATCTGAATCGCATTCAGACCAATGTCCAACAGTTGGACCAAGATCAGATTGCTTAGAGGAGCTACTAAAAATCAAAACCTGTTTCATCACTCCCTCGGAATGGAAGCGTCATGGTTACACAATCATTTATGATCACATCACTCTTAGTATTCCCAATACCTTTACATCCTGCATACTGGAAGACCTATGATCAAACATGAAGATGTAGAATCAATTTTACACTGTCTTCTTCAGGGTTTGATCACCAAGTTTCTCAATCTTGGTCATTGGGAATCGATATCGATCATATGCTTTCCCAAAGCATATATCATACCTTCAAATTCTTGTCATGCTCCAAAGCACGACGACCATGCATGAAATTTGATCAGTCCCAAATACCTCATGAGTGAGCTCATGTCTTCCGGTTCATAAGTGAACTTGTGTGATCTCTTTGAGAGATCGTAGTAATCATATGCCCTTACATGCACACTAGCACGCCAGTGTATAGACCTTGGTTAGGTCATCAACCTATTGGTCTGCCAAATGTACACACTCAGACATATAGTAACACATATATCTCCGGTTAGAGATGCGTGCCTATGCCTGTGACAGCATTCAACATAGGACTTAGGTTATCTCGATCTCGTCAAGTCAACCCTTTGACCTAACTAATCTGACACCTCCGAATCACTATTCCCATGCAGAGGACCTGCATCAAGAGGTCGGTCAGATATCATCCTATGTGAGAAAGGATTGTCATCTCCTACTCAGGCTGGAGATCATCTCTTAATAATCATTTGATGGTGCTTGATGAGTCCTCTATCTAACTCTTTAGATAATCATCCAAACACCAGCCTCTATGATTCATTTAATGAATCAACAGCTATATGATCATAAAGATGACCATGGTACATAACCCTAATTGTACAGAGGGACCTTACAGTGCATTCATTCATTTAATTTCAGAAAGGGAACGAAACATCAATAACTTTTATTGATAAACATATATATATATATATATATATATATATATATATTACAATAATATTTATTGTAAGAATGGTTCGCCCGGGGCTCACATGTCTAACAAGCTCTCCCCCTGTCCCCCTGCTACCCCCACTCGCCCCTCCCCTGCCCCCTACCTCCTCCCCCATCCCTGCCCCGAGCTCCCCCGCACAAAACCCACCTCCAGGTCCTCCCTCCCGCCCCGAACACCCCCCCCTTGCCCCAAGCTCCCCCCTTGCTGCTCGTGCCTCCCCCTGCCCCCGCCTCCTCCCCCGCCCATGCCCTGAGCTCCCCCTTATCACGCGTGCCTTCGTCTGGCCCCCTCCTCCCACGCCCGTGCCTTGAGCTCCCCCTACTGCCCCCGTGCCTCCCCAACCCTCATGTCCCCCCCAACCTCCCCCCTCTGCTCAAACTCTCCCCTTGCCCCATGTTGCCCCAGTGCCTCCAACTTCCCTCGCATTTCCCCCGTCTCCAAGTCCTCCCTCTTCCCTGGGCTCCTCCCCTCGCCCTATCCCGCCCCAACACCTCCCCTACCCTACCTCCTCCTCCTATCGCCACTCCCCCACGCCTCGTCGTCGACATGCTGGAATTGATGGTGAATAGCTGAAGAGAAAGAGATGGAGGAGCATGTGGTAGGAGGAGGAAGGATTGGACGATGAGAATAAGGGAGATGGGGGATTTTATCTGGATTTGCCCCTCTTAACTACATGACGGTTTGGTTAAATCATGGTTAAGTTTAACTTATTGAAGGTCAAAGTAAACGGGGGGGGGGGGGGGGCACAAGTGATATAACGATAAGAAGTCAGGGGCACAATTGATATTTTCAAAGAGGAGGGGCTTAACTGAAATTGCAACATCTCGGAGGGGCACAACTGATAAAAACCCTTTTAAATAATATATGTATATGAATCTGCCTTATTTCTCCTCCTTTTTCCACTACAAGTAAATTTGCCTAGGGCAAAGAATAATTTAATATTTATTGTCATATCTTCCATAAGTTAAATATAAAACAACAAATATTAGATCGCTTAATTCTTTAAATTCGCAACAAATAATGGTATTTCTTCCTATATTCTTGTTCACTTTTCTTCTAGCCGTTTCTAAATTTATCAACGATTAAGATGAATTTTAATGAATAAGTTATAGAAAAAACATCGTTATATGAGCCTTTAACAACAAATACAACTTTTGTATATATCTAACTATAAGTATAAAAGATGATTTGAAAATGAATGATGTTCATTGTTATGTCTTTAACATTTAAAGATATGGCAACAAATATTCAAATTATTCATTATCTTAGGTCTAATTTCTTGTAGGTCTAATTGCTTTTAGTGTTTTTAAGGATATGATAACCTAATTTCATGTCCACAATATATAGTTTTGTCATTGAAAATGAATAAAGATATTGTAAACACATGTATCCGCATCTTTGCATATCTATCGCGAGCCCATGCTAGTAGGAGTCGGGCCGGCCTGATCCATAATATATCAGGCCCGGGTTTTGAATCCATATATGAAAGAAACATGAAATGTGGGAAATACTGTGTTAAGGTACATGGAGAAAGCTGTTCTTCCTTTCTTCGTGGTGGGATTAGGATTGCAGAAGCTGGAAGATTGGTGTCCTTCAAAGCAATATGAAAATTTGACTTGGCCAAAACCGCCTGTGCTTTGAACATTTCCTTGGAAAGAGATCGCTATAATAAAATTGAGAAGACTTTTACTAACAGCTACATATCCATGTCGCTAACTGTTGCTAAAAAATATACGACTCATCTTCAAGCAAAGCAATCGGATTCAATGGCCTTCGTCTCGTTCCTCCTATTCCCCCCCTCTCCTCTGGGCTTTCCGCGTCTGCACGTAAGTAAATTATTAATTTCAGCAAAAATTAAGTGTGTTTTGAGTTAATTGGGTCACTGCGTGCAATACATACAGAGATTTGGAACATAGACTGCGGGGCTACAACAGGTTCATTGAGACTGGCACCGGCCAGAGATGGGTCGGAGACGCCGACTACATCAAGTCAGGTGTGAGCTACACCGTCGCCAACACCACAGAATGTGGAAACAAGGCTCAGAACCCTTAAGGGCGTTTCAAAGAACAGGAAGAACTGTTACAGCATACCTGTGGGTGCCAAGACAAAGGATTAAGGTTTGGGTGAGCTTCTACTACGGCAACTACGACGGCCGCGGGAAGCCGCCATCCATAGATTTGCTGCTGGAGAACACCAATTGGGAAAGAGGTGGTCACGAAGATGGATGCAGAGGTGTCGTGGACGTCATCTATGTGGCAGAGAGGAAGTGGGAACGACATCTGCGTGGGGAGCGTGGGCGACGATCAGGAAACCCTTTGTGTCGTCCATACAGGTCGTGGCCCCTCGCACCAAAGATGTATTCCAAGCTCAGCTCCGGCGTCTCCTTGTACTATCCTTTCTCGTACGCATACGCGCTCTCACTTCCTCGGATCGATATCTCAGGTACAATAAACAGACCATGATTTCCATCAGATTCTAAAAGAAAAAAAATCCATCTTTGCTTCCAATAATGCTTGCTAGATATGAAACAAGAATAGGGCCAACTCGATCCCCAAGATTCTGAAGAGTAGTTCAGCTGCCAGAGGCTTCTGTAAGATCCCTGTGTGTGGGGGTATCCTTCGGAGGGGCATGGATGCCCCTGATAGGGGGTTGACTATGCCCTGCATGACAGCAGAGCTAGTTGAGCTGTTATTATCGGAAAACCACACCCTTTTCCTTCCTTCACCTGATGATTTTTAATATAAAATAAGGGTAAATTACAAAAAAAGAGAACTTTTTACTGATTCCCAATGTAAAGACTCATCTTTAATTGTAACAATCAAAAGATCGAGTCATTCATTATTCCTAATTGGGAACTCGTCAACCTGTCATTATGTTATAAATTTAATTTGAATATATTATTACTTTGAATTACCTATATTGCCCCCATCCCCTCCATTCGCTGTGGCATTCTCTCCCATCAACGACGATGGAAGCCATGCGACCCCATCCCACCTCTGCCTTCCTCTCCGTCGTACGCAACCCTGAAGTAGGTGTATGCAGCTCCTCCGGCTTCCCTCTGCCATGTGTCTCTCCTGGCCCTCCTCCTCCTCTCATTCCTCACCTATGCTTCCTCCCCCTCCACCACCACCAGCCCCTCCTTCGCTGACCCGCACCCCGATGCCGCAACAAAGCCCACACCATCCAAGAAGCTGATCCGTAACCGCCCCACTCCTCGACCCACCCAAATTGTCTGTGGTTGCAGTTGCTGGACGGGTCTCTGTTAGTAATAACTAGTTTACATCTCGCGCTTCGCTGCAGCATGCAATCCATTTGTTAAAAGATTGATGCGACTACAAATAAACTTACAATATATAATAGTACTATAAAACATGGAAACGACTTTACATATATATAAGTTTTAAATGTTAGTTACATATCACTCACACAAAACAACATGTTTGGGGAAAAGGAAAAGTTCGCCATGCTCTAGAGTATTATATTTTGATGTCGTCAAGTGACACTTTTATATAGGGTTCGTTTGGTTGCTGTAATGGGGCTGGGTTGGGGTTGGTGTGAGGTACCCTTGTGAAGTAGTAAACTGTGAGGAGTATTGTGAGGATTGGAAGGAAAGGTTCACCGTTTACCTCAACTTAACCCTGTCCAACCTCTGCAACCAAACGAAGCCCTAGTCTTGCTGTAGAGAAGATGGACACATATTGTCTTGAGTGGGAGAGACACATGGTTCCCATCCAAGGGTAATCATTTCTCCAACTTCATCTATTGAAAAAAAAAATCAAATCCCCCTTTTGGAGACCGACTCCTTATGTTTTCATTTCACCCTTCTGCTTGATGATGGAAAAAAGGAAGCATTTAAAAGAAGGAAATGCTTGTAACTTTTCTAAATGTAACGGGACATATGTTTTCCATCGAAAAGGCGAGGAAATTTTGGTTTTTAATTAAAAATCACTTTGCAACTTTTCAAGGTTTATTACTAAACATATGCGTTACAGTAAATTCTATCTGTTGACGAGTCATGCTGTTTTTCTATTAATCTAATATCTAACTCGATAATATATTTATTGTAATCACATATACTAAAATTATAATGATTAGTTCTTTTCCTTAAACTACTACATAATTAATAATATCATGGTGATTACGAACCTATTTTTTAAAACAATAATTTAAATTTATTTTTAACAAATTTAATTTTGATGAATAATCCATTTTTCTTCAACTTTCCATAATAAATCACTTCTATTTGATTCATAATATAAAAATCTATTTAATTAATAAGTATTTTCAAATGATTTTTCATTATATTGCTTAATGGATGATTTACTTAATAGACATTATATGCATTATTTTTATTTTTCCTCAATACAATTTGATTATACATCGCATTTATTGGCATTTTATTACGCTATTAAGTTTATTAATAGCTAACATATGCAATGCATTGATAGTAATAGCATTATATATCTATATATATATATATATATATATATGTTGTTTACTTCTAGAAGGATGAGGTAATTTGCTTTCTCTTAAAAAAACAATTTACAACTTTTTAAAAATTTACAAATCTCGTTGTTTTAAAAATATATGGTATAAATTGACCTACCTTTTTTAACTACTATCATCCAATTTCGTAAAAAGTTTTAAGACATACGATCATCTGTAATCAATACATTATTCATGGGAGAATTTAAATTTATATTTGAATTTCAAATTTATAATGATTAAATTTAAACCGCAAATTGTTAACAAATTTCAAATGTATATTACATTAAAACATATAAAAACATTAAATTGATCGCATCTCTTCATTTTAACTGACTATTTTTAAGTATACTATATTTTTTTACGTTTCTGGTAAGTCTGTTATAATTAAAGACAGTGATTACTAATTAATCAATGGAACAAATCTTATGTTTACATCGAAACATGGAAAATATGTTTTAGACATTATTTGTTTAATTACATGTTAAAGCATATTCGTTTGCGTCACTTACATTTTTCGATACATTACTATTCCACAAAAGGTGATTGATGTCTTATCTTAAAGAAATTTCAATTTGTATCTTCTCCATCATAAATTACAATAAATTAATTGAACTTTACGTATAAAGTGGCTTTGGATATGCAATAGCAAAATTAGTAGAGGCGACTGATGAAAACATGCATTGAAAAGGCAAAAAACAATAAAAAGAGAGACACATGGTTATAAAACCTCTGCATAAATATTTGACAACACTCTCAAAACGGATGATTCCGAAAAATTAGTAAAGATGGCAGGTAGAATTAGATCAGTCAATAGTTGCGAAGATGGGGAACCAAAGGTCAAAAAATGGAAAATTTGAAACTTGTGGGTAGAGAAAGGAAACCAACAGCAACATGGTTTTTTTTCTAAAAGTTTTGTATATCCATTAAAAGACCAAAATCAGGGAACAACAAAACATAGAATGAGTCCTTAGATACAGGAGTTAGGAAGGAAGGGGAGAATTTTTGAACAAATTTGTGCAGCCCAGGAGAACAAAAATCTGGAGATGTTGTTAGCTGTAAGTATACTTGTATCACTAAGATGGAGCCGACAATGGCGGAGATGGAGGAGAACACCCAGAAGCCCATCTGCTATCCGTTCCTTCCAGATTTCCATTATGGTCGCAGCGAGGGCGATTCCAAGACATGTTGCGAGTATTAGTGCAGGAGGTATCTTTAATTCATTCCAGAGTATCCGCAAGGCTGCAGGGAGCAAATGTGATAACATGATAGGCTTGACAAATCTGAGACCAAGCCCGAATGAGTAGTTGCAGTTGAAGAAAATGTGGTTGTGGGTTCTCCAAATCGTTGTTGCACAGATAACAAGAGTATGGGCAGAAATCCCAAGCCAGGAGAGGCGGTCGGTCGTGGGCAATCGACCGAGTACAGGCTCTGAAGAGGGTGCAGCTGTGCTTGGGGGCGGCCCCCGAGGACCCAACGACGGGAGGCCCAGGGAACAGGCTCCGCCCCGAAGGCGAGCAACGTCAACAGCAACCGAGAAGGAGAAGGACCTCCCCAGAGGAAGCCAAACGTACGGGGCGGAGGAGCCGACAATGGAGGCACGAAGCAAAGTGCGAGAGGACAAAATTTTCTTCCATAGAGGGGAGTCCGAAGGCGACGGGGACCACATCAAAGAGGGTGCATGAATGGGAGATATTTACTGGTCATGAGATCATACCCATAGAGAGGAATCCATCATTTTAACAAATTCCAAGCCACGAATAGATTTGGCTGAAATGATGGTGGAACCGCCCGCAGGCCCAATCACCCCTCTAATTTGGGAGACAGAGAGTGCACCAGGCGATGGAATGGAGGCCATAGTTTCAAAGAAGTCTGCGCACAACATGGTCTATCTTGCGAGCCGTCCACGAGGGGATGGATAGTACCATCAGCCCAGAAAAGAACCACCCCTGCAATGACAGATTTTCAGCAGTTGCAAGCGGCTGGCCATCGAAAGGGTCCTAGCTTTCTAGCCGCCAAGTAGGGCCCTAACTTTATCTTCAGAGGTCTCGCGTAGCAGCCCCGCCCATAGCTGGAAGCAAGGGGAGCCCAAGATAGATCGTCGGCAGGGAGTGACGGGAGCATACCCAGCCGAAGACAATTTGCAAAGTCAGCTGGAGCACTTTTAGGCCGGAATAGCTTGCTCTTCTTAGCATTCATTAGCTAGACCCGACATTCCGAGGAAATTTTTTAGTAACTCTTTCACAGCAATGAGAGAACGAGAAGTCACCTTGCAGAAGAAGAGAAGATCATCGGCGTATATAAGGTGCGTTGGCGCGAGTCGGCACCCCCAATCAAGAGGCTTGGAGAGCTCCTTTGTTAACATAAGAATCCACCAAGGCCGAGAGTGATTCCATACCAAACCACGAAGAGTAGGGGGCTTAAGGGGTCCCCCTTGCGAAGCCCCCTGCTGCCGCGGAAGAACATTGAGGGAACCATTATCATGATCGAAAAATAGGCGGTAGAGATACAGTTGTTATTCCATGCATTTCCAACGGTCACCAAAGCCCATATTCGTCAGGAAACGGAGAAATGAAGGCGTGCTCGTTAGAGTTCAAAAGCTTTCATCAAATCGATCTTGAGACATTGCTCGATTCAATGGACGCCTTCCTGTCAAATCCCATCAAGATTTCTTGAGCAAACCCTCAGGCTATCGCCCATAGTGCGGCCTTTAATAAAGGCAGACTGGTTAGGTGAGATAAGTTGTGGCAGGACTGCCGCGCAGGCGTGTGGCGAGAAGCTTGGCGAAGATTTTGTATATAACATTGCAGCAGGTTAATTGGGCGAAAGTACGTGAGCGCACTTGGGGAGGAGACTTTTGGGGGCGAGAGGTAGAAAGGTCTGATTCAGGTGCATGACCTTCTCCCCATCGTGGTATAGTAATGAGATTGCCTCGCAGAGATCATCTAGATGAGGTTCCAGTGGTGCTTGAAGAAGAACCCGTTGAAACCATTCGACCCGGGAGCTTTAGACGAGGGGTGGACTAAGCGTCTCGAGATCTCAGCCTCCTCAAAAGGCCGTTCCAGCCCCTCATTCCAGCACGAGAAAGAATCTTTTTTGGAGAGGGGGAGGGAGAAGGGAGTTGCGGGTGCCCGCAGGGCTGAGAAGGTCGGTTATAGAAATGGACAGTAGCCTCGGCTACCAAGCCGGCTTGTCCAAACACCGTCCATCTCTTGAGATGAGGAAGGGATGGGATCTGGCGCCACGAGCTTTGGCGGATAGGTGGAAGAATTTGTATTCCGATCGCCGAGGGAGAGACAGTCGACGCGGCTTTTTTGTTTCCAAGCCGATTACGAGGTCGCGTTCCAGACTCGCATGGTGGGACTTGATGTCGAGCTCCCAGCTGAGCAAGAAAAGGGTCCATCCGGGTCAACCCAAGGGCATCGTTGACCATAGACAAAAGCCACTTCCGTGGCCTTAACTTCGTCCATGATGTTTGCCCTCCTCCTTAGACCAAGCTTTGAGGGCAGATTTCACCTTTCTAAGTTTCAGGGAGAATCGGATGACGGGATTACCAGGAGTGGGAACGACCAAGCATTGGTGACAATGTCCGTGTATCTCGGACGAGAAGCCCCGTAATTAAAGTAACGAAAGCCTTGGGTTTGACATGAATATCTCAGTTTTGCAGACGGAACATTTCCAACTAGGAGGAGTTGATCAGAGGCACGGTCCAGACGCGCTGCAATCTGAGATGGGCCAACTGAGCAATTTGGTCCAGGACAGAGGATTACCACAGGATTCAAGCTCCATCAGACTGCAAGAGTCGATGCATTGGTTGAAGGCATCCTTAGCCCTTGTATCCGGAGGTATGCCGCCATACTTCTCACCGTCAAATCTGACGGCATTAAAGTCTCCGATTACCAGCCACGGGGTATCCCGTGTACTGCTAATGGAGATAAGTTCTTCCCAAAGTTTCCTCCGAAGTGAGGGCGAGTTCGCCCCATATACAAACGAAACAGTGGCCGAGAGGCCCCCCAGGTTCTTGCAGGAGAGGGTGAGAGATCGCAGCGAGGACGAGATAAGGGAACAAGTCCAAGCATTTTCTTTCCATAGACATATATGCGCCCAAAGGAGTGTCATTATGTGTAATTACCCACCCAGGAGGGAAGTTGCCAGCAGAAGAGACCGATTCTCCCGGTCTGATCTTGGTTTCGAGGAGTCCCAATTATCTCAGCATTTAGACTGATTAGGTGACGAAAGATGGCCTTGAATTTTCTGGGGCGATTGAGGCCCCTCACGTTGCAGACGGCAACGGACATTAAGTGGAAATTGGGTGGCAGGCTTGCGGGCCCGATGGAATTTGGCCAAAACCTTTGCCACCGGGCGTGTGTTTCTTCTTCCTATGCGAGGCCGTGTGCCATGTCGGGTTCGACTCGACGAATGGGACCTCCTGGGCAGACGAGGCGGGGCCAGCGATTGCCGACGGAGGGTCGCAGGAGGGGGAGTTGAGGTCGATCTGTACGGGCTGGGCGGTAGCATCCAAGCGAGGAGAGGGGGCCGAACCTTGTGAAAGGAGACCGGTCGGTGGAGCAAAGCTTTAGACCCATTATGGGAAGGCGAGAAAGGTCTCCCCGAGGGAATGCTTGGGTCCCTTTGCAGAGGGGGCCCCATTTGGGGCGGTGTGAAAGAGGGTGGTCAGAGGTCGAAGTCACCAGAGGGACATGCCTGTCCTGCTGCAGGGGGGGGGGGTATCCGCGGCTGACTCATGCTCGTTGAGGGGCGCTTGCTCTCGTCCCTGAGGAAGGGTTTGACGTTTGGAGCCACCTTGCTCCGACTAGGCAGGGTAAGGGCAGGAAGCCGATGAGTGGTCAAATGAGACACACGATTCACATTTGGGCGGCCGCCATTCTTTCTCAACCCCCACCATCTGCCGGGCCCCCGAATAGAAAACCAAGGGGACAACAGTCAGAATCTGTTTTGAGGCGTGGATTGAAATACAACACCGGGCGTATCCGTCCCACTGTCCAGCGGCGGTGGCCGCATCCATGAAGAGGGGTGTGCCAAGGAGGCTTGCAAGTTTGTTTAAGACCACCGGCGAGCAGTGGCTGAGGCTGAGGCCGTGGAAACGGTTCCATAGTGGGATCTCGGAGAGGAGATCACGCTCCAAGCAGATACCTGCCTCCCAGCGGCGGACGACCTTAAGTCTACCTTGGAATAGCCACGGCCCACCCCCAAGGATGCGCGGGCATTCTTCCTCGAAACTAAGTTGAAGGTAGAAGAATCCATTGTCACGAGGGAAAAACTTGAAAGCACCCACAGGCTTCCACACCTTCTCAACGAAGTTGTAGAGAAGTTTTCTGAACGGTTTCTTGCCGAGGACGTAGAAGACCAAGGTGTTTGCCCAGGTTTTCTCGAGCGAGGCTGCGTCCGATTCGGAGATGAACGTGACCTCCTCACAGTCAACGAGAGAAGGGATTTCAAAAGCCATCTTTCTGGCGGGGGGGGGGGGGGGGGAGGGAGGGAGGGGGAGCGGATCCATAGACGACATTCTAGGGACGAGAGGGGGGTTTCGGAGGAGGATCTGAAGTTGAAGGCGGAGGGGAGGGCAGGGGCGGCGGGGGATTAGGTTTTCGAGCGGGGTCGGGGGGTGGGGAAGGTGGGGGAGGGGGGTGCATCTCTACACGCTCTAACAGCAACATGGTGATTACTACTTATTACATACTTTCTAAATATAGGAAGAGAGACATTTTGTACGGGAGGAAAAGGAGAGAGAAAGGATTTACCTATCGCACATGTTGTGTCTGTAAAGAATGAAGTGTGTTGCCATTGGTGTGCTGTAGACGAAACTTGCCTGCAATAGATACCAGCTTTGGTTACGGAACACAGTGAAAGAGCGCAGGAGAGAGAGGTGTCCCGCACGAGAGAGAGCGGGAGAGAATTGAAGAAAGATTTGGGAGCATGCCACGTGTGTGGCATTGGGATGAAGATGGAAAAACCCACTAATAGTGTGGGCAATAGATAGATTTAGGTTGTAGAAACATACATCGGATCTTATCATAGAAAAAAGCTATGGCTGAAAGGGTATTGCACTGATATTTTAATACTATTTTAAACATCAGATTTATATAGTATATATCCATATCATATCAAGCCTTTATGTTAAGTTCCTCTGTATCACTTTCTCCTCTCCCATCTCTTTTTGTCTCCTTCTCTATTGTCCATACTTGAGTCCAAAAGCAACAACACTCGAGGAAGACGTGGTGGACACAGCAGGAGGTTAGTTTTGATATCAAGAAGAGTTTCCTACTTGTGTGTCCGCTGAAATAGGTAGTAGATCCATTGTATCCACCCTCTTCCTCCTCTCTTCTTCTCTCTCCAACGATGCTAATCACTTGATGTGTGGAGGTGAGGAGGTAGTGGGGGTGGTGGAGTGGGGTGCGACAGAACAGCTTCTTGGGTCGGCGTGGGATCTGTTGCGGCAGTCGGGGTGCGGGTCGGCGAGGGAGGGGCTGGTGGTGGTGGAGGGAGAGGAAGCAAAGGTGAGGGATGAGAGGTGGAAGAGGGCCATGGAGAGACACATGGTGGAGGGGAAGCTGGAGGAGCTGCGTACGCCTACTCCGAGATGGCGTATGCCGGAGAGGAAGCGAAGGTGGCGGTCTCGGACTGGTCGCACGGTTTCCATCGTCGATGGTGGAGAATGCCAAAGTCGGACGGAGGGGATGGAGATACAACACCTGGCAACCTCTACTGGCTCGCCGGTACCCTTATTCCCCATGGCGTTGTGCGGTCCATTGAGAAGCTTTGCGCGGACTTTCTTTGGGGGCGCAAAAGGCATGATGTGGCTTGGGGGACTGTATGTTTGCCCAGGCTAGAAGGCGGCCTTGGGCTGAAAGCCCTCTCCTCCCTTCGTGCCGCAATGGTAGCCTCCTGGACTTGGAGGCTGATTTCATCTGATTCATCCATTTGGGCTTTATACATGAGGAAAAGGTATATGCAAAACTGTGGCCTTTGGGATCTGTAAACCTGCTTGCTCGGACTCTAGAATTTGGAGAGCAATTCTTGGGAATAGAAAGGCGCTCCGTCACGCAATCTGTGGCGAGGCTCCCCCTTATAGATGGACCCACTCCACCAAGGGATTCTCCTTCTCAGATGCCTACGATCTCTTGAGGCCAAGGGCTGAACCGCAGGCTTGGGTGCCCATCGTCTGGACAAAAGGAACGCCACCTAAATTCTCTTCCACGCTATACCGGGCGACTTTGCATCGACTTCCAACTACAGACAGGATCGCCTCCTGGGGTATTTGCGAACCGGCTACTTGCTACCTTTGCTCTAGCGACCTCGAAAGCCATATCCATCTATTCTTCAGCTGCCCTCTAGCCTCAAACCTCTGGACTGGTGCATGCGGTATCCTTGGGCTACCTACTCCGCTGGGCACTACGCTCGCTGACATTTTCTCCTGGATAGCATCAATCTCTGATCCTGGTGGCCGTATCAAACTGGGATCTCTGCTGGCAATTGTTTTTTTTTGAAAGGTTTTTAATTGTATTGCTATAAGACCCAAAAAGTTACATGTATATGTTGTTGACCAAAGAAACAAAATTTGGCCAACCACCAATGTTACAGAAAGATGTATTGAGATTCACAGAACTTTGAAATCACGTTCCCAGTGCGATCGAACCACGGGCCGAGCTCAGTGCAGCAGGATGTTGGTGTCGTGAAGAATATGAGTGGCGATTGAATCCGGCGAGGAGTAGCAGGAACCCGTCCATCTCGCGTTTCTCTCCTTCCAGATAGCCCAGGTTGTAGCCGCAAGGCCAATTGCAAACCGACGTCTATCACTGTCCGAGCTGAGGGACATAATCCAAATGATGGCATCCATAAGTGAGCAAGGGGAGGGAGACAACAGGCCCAGGCCGACGCATAGTTTGTGCCAAATGAAAGCAGAGAAGCTGCAATTTAGGAAGATATGTTGATGGGATTCAAGTTCGCCATTGCACAGGTAGCAGGTGGTATGGGGAGAAATGCCATGCCTATACAAGCGATCCGTAGTAGAAAGCCGACCCAACACGACCCTGTAAAGGGTGCAACTGTGCTTAGGGGCGGCACCCTTGGCCCAGACAACCTCCGCCCAAGGCACAGGAGCAATCCTCGGCCTCACCCGATCCACAGCAGCTGCGAAAGAGAAACCGGAGCCAGCAGGCAGCCAAGAATAGGCTGGGTGAGAGCCCCCCACCGCATTACGGAGGGTTGGGCGAGCAGCGAGAATACGATGCCATAACGGTGAAGCTGAAGTTGTAGGCTGCACATCGAAGAACGAAGAGGAGTGCAGGTACTTGTCATTGACGAAGGAAGCCCAGAGGGAGGAGCTGGGATTACAAATCTTCCACGCCCAAGAAAGCACCATAGCGGCTTGTATAGTTGAAGTTGACTGCATCCCCATACCCCCCTCTAATTTAGGAAGACAAACCATATCCCAAGCAACCCTGCTAACCTTGGAGTTCCAAAGAAAGTCGGCACAAAGCTTGTCTATTTTCCGCGCATATGAAGGCGGGATCACAGTGCCATCAACCCAAAATAGGATGATACCTGCAACCACGGACTTTAGCAGTTGCTGTCGGCCGGCCAGGGATAGGGCCTTGGCCTTCCAGCCACAAAACAAGGCCCTAACCCTGTCAACAAGAGAACGCACGGAGGTGCCCCTTCCGTAGGACGAGGCGAGTGGCAACCCCAAATAGGAGGTTGGTAGAGAGTGACAAAGCATACCAAGGCGTAGGCAGGTAGCAAAATCAGTTGACGAGGATTTAGGCCTGAACAGTTTGCTTTTTCTCACATTCATGGCGAGGCCGGACATGGCCTGGAAGTCGTCGAGGATTTCCTTTACCGCTATCAAGGAATTAGCAGAAGCTTTGCAAAAGAAGAGCAGATCGTCAGCATATATGAGATGAGAAGGGGCGCAAAGACGACCGTATCTCAGAGTCTTAATGGCCCCGCAGGCAACCGAATGATCCACAATGCATGAGAGAGCTTCCATGCCGATCACAAAGAGGAGGGGACTAAGGGGGTCGCCTTGGCGAAGCCCTCTCGTGCCACGGAAATAGCCATTAGGAGACCCATTGACCATTACGGAGAAGGAAGCCGTAGAGATACAGCTTTGGATCCATAAATTCCATCTGGGACCACACCCAAGCATTTCCAAGCATTAGATGATGAAATCATGCTCAATCATGTCGAACGCCTTGGTTAAGTCTATCTTTAGGCACGACCTGTTGGAGGATGATTTCCTGTCAAATCCAAGCATTACCTCCTGAGCAAGTCGTATATTATCTCCCATGGTCCGCCCTTTAATGAATGCCGTTTGGTTCATGGAGATCAAGTCTGGGAGAATGACCGCCAGCCTAGAGGAGAGAAGCTTGGCGAAGATCTTGTATATCACATTGCAGCACGAGATTGGCCTGAAGTCCGAAATAGAAGTTGGAGAGGGGACCTTAGGCACCAGAGTGATGAAAGTTTGATTAACTACCTTGATATCGCTTCCCCTCATGAAAAGATGGTTGATTGCATCACAAATGTCGCACTTTACAAGCGTCCAGTGCCTTCTGAAAAAACTCCCGTTAAAACCATCAGGCCCGGGCGCCTTAGAGGGATGGATAGATCTAACAGCCATGTAGATTTCGTCTTCAAGGAAAGGGCGTTCCAGCCAGGCCCTGCCCTCCAGAGAGAGTATCTTTTTTGGCACCAAAGGAGGTAGCAAATCAGGACGGGCCAAGGATGGGCTGAGTAGGTCGGTATAGAAATCCACTACCTTTCTAGCTACCATTTCTGGTTCGTCAATGCAGCAGCCTCCACTGTCGATGAGGAAAGGAATGTGGTTGCGCGCCATTCTCGATTTGGTGGAGAGGTGAAAGAAGGAAGTGTTACGGTCGCCCAATTTGAGCCAATCCACGCGGCTTTTTTGTTTCCAAGCGGACTCGAGATCGGCCTCCAGAGTAGCGTTGTGGTCTTTAATGTCGCATTCAAGCTGGCCAAGGATAGGATCAAGCGGATCTACAGCCAGTGCGTCATTTATCGCCTTCAGCGCGTCCTCCAATCGCCTTGCCTCCTGGATTACATTAGCACCATTCTTAGCCCATTCCTTAAGCGCACACTTGACCCCCTTGAGTTTGTGAGCAACTCTGTATACCGGGTTACCAAGAACCTCAACCGCCCAAGCATTGGAGACCACCTCCTGGTAGCCTTCACGTGCAGCCCAATACGTGAAATAGCGAAATGGCGTGGGCTTGCAAACCCCAGACGCAAGCGAGACGGTCATCAAGAGGTGATCACTCCAAAAAAGGGCGAGTACCGCAGCTTGGCGGCAGGAAACATCCTTGTCCAGCACTCATTAACGAGGGCACGATCCAGGCGTGAAACGATTCTGGAAGGTCCTATAGAGGAATTATTCCAAGACCATGGGTTCCCATTCGATTCAAGCTCCATAAGTGCGCAAGCGTCAATGCACTCGTTAAAATCATCCTTTGAAGCAGCAGAAGGGGTCCTGCCCCCAATTTTTTCGCAGTCCAATCTCACTGCGTTGAAGTCGCCAATAACCAGCCACGGGACATCTGACGAGCCGCACACAACCCGTAGGTGATCCCATAGGTCCTTCCTGAGGGGCGAAACGTTTGCCCCGTAAACCACAGTGATCCTAGCCTTCAGTCCCCCCATGTTTGAGCATGAGAGAGTTAGTGCTTGCTGATTGATCGAAATCGGATAGCAATTCCAGCAATTATTCTTCCAGAGGATGTAGATGCGGCCCAGTGCCGTATCGTTATGGATGAGCGCCCATCCCGGCGGTATTCTAGCCGCGAATTTATCGCGGTTTGTTGGTCTAATCTTTGTCTCGACAAGCCCGATTATCTCAGCACCCTGATTGATTAAATGCCTGATTAGGTTCCTGATTGATCAAATGCCTGATTGATCGCGGCCTGCTGGCAATTGTTGTGTGGTACATTTGGAACGAAAGGAACAAAAGGTGGAAGTTGACTGGCCCCAGCCGTACTGAGGATCTATTGCAAAATATTAGCAACACTGCAAGGACAATATGGACGAAGGCTCCCTGAGTTTGGGCACAGCTCTAACACCACTCCCATTACGGGACTTGGTAACCATTGCTGTTTTTTGTAATGGCTTTTTTGAGTGACTTATGAGGCTATCAAGGCCTGTTATACACCTTTTTGGTTTTCCTTTTTTTTAAATATATCTTATACTTACTTATCAAAAAAAATTAATTCATAACTTAATGGAAGTTGACAGAGTCTTCAATTTAGGATAAACGAATAACTTGGTCTTCCATTTGTTATTACATAAAGATGAGTCCCTACATTGGGGAGTCGGTGAAAAGTTGTGTCTCTTGTTTGAAATTTAACCATAAAATAAAACAAAACCATCGTGATTACGGATGACTTCACTCCAAAAATATCTTTGGTCATCTGAAGTGTGCTCCTAATATGCCATTTCGGATTCGTTATGTCGATGACAAATCCTCCGCATATCTTCCCAATTTTGCTTATATTCGAACTAGTTTATTATTTTATCTTAGCGATTTTTACCCGCACGAACCCTAGAATCATTGAAAATTACCTCTATGACCTTCTATCGTTGTTTCCCATCGAACCCATAAACTTGCTAAATCTTACCCCACAAATCATGTGGTTAGCTCTCATATTCGCCAAAGTTAACTAGATTCCCTTTAAAAGATATGCATATTGCCTTATTTATTTAACAAATTTACAAAAGATACAATCACTCTTCCTCCCTCACCCTCCATACCTCCCCTCCCTCCACATTCACCAACCATCTCCAGCATCAACCCCTTCCCTGTGTCGTCCCACTTCCGCCTCCTTCCCCATACGCTTCTAAATGCTCTCCTCCTGGACCTCCACCCTCCCTGACCTCATTTTATTTTTAACCTATTTCCCTTCTTGAGAAAAAAAGGAAAAAAGAAGAAGACATTGCGGTGCTAACATCAACAACCACAATGTTGGCATCATCTCTCCCCCCATCCCCTTTCTCTTGCAAATGGAGGGTGCTACTCCTTCATTCTCTTATGACGCCAATGGGTTGCGCTCCGCCTCCCAGATGCTGCAAAATGAGGATGCAATTTGCCTCCTCCCAAAGTCACCATGCACCTCCACCAATTCATCTCCATAGTCGTTGCACCTCCTCCCTTTCCTTGTCAACTTCAAGTAGGGCGGAGGAGGTAACAATCCGAGAAGAGAATCCACCATGAATTCGAAGCCACAAGCTTCGCCATCGCACCAGCAAGCAACCCTAAATCGGTGGGATAAGTCCAGTTCCTGGGGATGTTTTTTTGCAAAAAATCCAATGATAATTGGGAGTGCATGTCTCTTGGAACTGAGGAAGGAATCTGAATAGAGTCGTGCATGTCTCATGCACGGAAAGTCATGGACTCCTACTTCACGTAGGAGTAGGAGATAGAGAGGATGTGGGGGCCATATAAAGAAACCCCATGCACAGCCAAGGAGAGGCATCCTGAGCTTGAGCATCTCTCTCTCTTTCTCTCAGTTTTCTCTCTCTACTAGCATAAGGAGAGAATCCAGGGGAATGAGGAGCAGCTCTCAAGAGGTGCAAGAAGCCACCGCAAGCTACAAGGAGAAACCATACCAAAGGCGCGACGAGTATCCCAGAGCTGGTATAAGGTGCCATTGTAAGGGGCTCTATTCTCCCTCCATCATACACGCACAAGAGGTACAAGGTGCATCTGCGAGTGGAAGGATCGTGCATGAGGAGGAACAAATCGTGAAGAGGAGAAGCAATGGTAACTTTTTCTCCAAGTACAAGGTGAAAATTACCTGACTTTATTCTTTTAACTGAGCCTTGATTTTGTTGGGAAACAAAACCGAGAAGTCATAGTGCCGTCTCACTTTTCGACCTAGTGGAATTTGTTGCAAGTCATCGTACCCTATGGATTTCTCCTCTCGCACATTGAGGAGGGCTTTCTCACATGAAATTCTCATCTCTCTATGGTTGCTTGATTATCGTGCCTCAGTTATTATGCTAGGTTCTCGTGTGGATAACGTTCCATTTCCAATCATCATTTTGCAGGATAGGTTAAGGAAACTCTGATTTCCCATCAAATGGTATCAGAGCTCATGTTGTCGAGATAAGTAAGGATGATGAAGGCATGATAATCAATGTAATGAGCACAAATTGAAAAATATGGAAGGCCAAGTTGAAGCACATCTTGTATTTCAAGGACCTCCATTATCTAGTGGATGGAGAAATAGTCAAGTTCGAGGGCAAGTCTGCATGTGATTGGACGAAATTGAACAGAGAAGTAGTCAACACCATCTAGAAGTGGCTGGACTTATCAATATTCCACCATGTTGCAAAACGATGTATGGAAAGAAATTATGGGAGAAATTGACAGAGATTTATGAGTAGAAGATTGCCACCAACAATGCATTTTTGATTTGGAAGTTGGTGAATCTGAAGTACAAGGATGGAAATCAGGTTGCTAAGAACTAGAATGAGTTCAAGAGTCTCATCAATCAACTGAGTATTATGAACATGATGCTAGATGATGAATTGCATGTGCTTCTTCTACTGTATTCCCTACTAGTCAGTTGGGAAAACCTGGTGATTACCCTGAAAAATTCCACTACGGATGGCAAGATGACCATACCTATAGTAAAGAGCATTCTTTTGAATGAAGAAATCAGGTGACGATCATATGGAGAGCCTTCTTCTTCACATGTACATAGTTGAGAGAAGTGGCAAGTCCAACAGTAGGGGAAAATCATAAGAGAGATAGAACCCCTGGGAGAAGTACAAGGATAGAGGAAAATTCCATCATTGCAACAATCCTGGTCACTGGAAAAGAGGATGTAGGTCTGGAAAAGAGAGCAAGCAGAAGTAAAAAAAGATCAGAAGAAAGATGAAGATGGGAACATTGCTGCAACAACGGTTGATGACAATGAGGATCGATTGGTTCTGACTATTTAGGAATAATATTTACATGTAGGGGATGACTCCAAGTGGGTCGTGACACGACCGCCTCCTACCACATGACTCAAGACATGGAGAGAGTTTTGAGAGAGTCAAGATGAGGAACAAAAACTACTCCAATATTGTTGGCACAGGAACCATCTCAGTTCAGACTGATAGTGGATGTGCAATGACTCTACAGGATGTCAGTTATGCTCATGACTTGCGGCTTAGCCTCATATTCAGTTCTCAACGGGATATGGAAGGCTATCATCTAAAGTTTGACAACAACAAGTGTAAGATCAACATGGGACTCTTATCATGGCTAAAGGAAGGTTGTGTTACACGCTCTACAAGATTTGGGTGAAGGTCATGATGGCAACCTACATGCTAGTGAGGCTGACACATCAGATCATCGTGGACTCAGACACATGGGTAAAAAGGTATTACAACTTTTGAGCAGGAAGGAGTTAATTCCATGCCACACCGATATCACACTATCACCTTGTGATTCATGTGAGGTTGGAAAGAACAGATTTGCACCTTTCAAGGCCAGATCAAAGGTGAAGGAAGACCTCCTATAGATGATTCACTCTCATGTGTGTGGTCCCATGGATACATCGTTTTTGAGATGAAACAAGTATTTTCTGACTTTATTGATTATGTATCAAGTAAGTTGTGGATTAATATGATGATGACGAAGGTTCAAGTATTTGATTTCTTCCGAAAATTTCATGCCGTGGTGGAGCGCGAGATAGGTAAAGTGTTGAAGTATCTGCACACAGACAGTAGATATGAGTAAACCTCTCATAGCTTCCAGAGCTATTGTGCAAAGCATGGGATTAGCATGAAAGGACATAGATCGGCACACCCCAGCACAATGGTGTCACTGAACGGATGAATAAGATCATTACTGAGAGAAGTCGTTGCATGCTGAAGACAGCGAAGCTTCCTAATATCATTTGGGCTAAGGCAGTTCGGACCGCCAAATACTTGATTAACTAATATCCATCGGTTCCCTTGAATTTTCAGGTCCCTGAGCGCATTTAATCAGGGAAAGATCCCCCATATGCTAACATGACAAGTTAGTGCCCATGCATTTTTGTTGGTTATTGAGATCAGGAGTTTAGATACCAACTTTGGGATCCAAGGAAGAAGATCATCATCGAGCTTAGAAATGTGATTTTCTATGAGAAGTAGATTTTGGATGAGGATGATAGTCATGATAGCGACTTAGATGGGATTGATATGGATGATGACAACGATGAGAATTAGATTCTTCTCTAGTACATGGTACAGATGAAGAAGGTGTACATCCAGAACAACATGAGCTAGATGCAGACCCTACTGATGCAAGTCTAGTGGATCTTGGGCAGAGGGAGCAACCTCATCAACAAGCAAATACAACAGAGCCTTAGGTCAGGATATCTAGGAGGGCACATTGATGAACCCGAAAAATATCTCTTTAATTATCGATATTGTAGTATAGGAGATAGATTTCGATTTAGCAAAAACCATAATCTTTGAATGTTATGGAATATTTTTACATGGTAGGTGTACCAAAGTCGAACACATGGACAAAATACTTCTCATATATTCATCGAAAATTAATGATTAAATAATGGATAATTAAATTCATGGACTAACGTCTTCATATGTAGATGTGATGCATAATAGAAAATGATATATTGATATATCATGCAAACAAAATGATGCAAAGACAAAGTAAAATGACGCATGCATTTTTATTTTATTTTTTTGCAAATAAAATGAGCCGCAATGTGTATGATATGCAAGTATATACAAATATTCCCCAAAATTATCATATCCCTGAGCAATCAAATAATGATTAATTTCAGAGACAAATTGAGAAATAAAATGAAATCATGGCATCAAGGAATAGAGAGCAATAGATACTTTATATTTCAAAAATTATCATATTTAAATAAGTGTCAACACATGAAATAAGTGATGCCATTAGATAGAGGATAACATAAGTTTCAAAATAAAACTGAAATCAACTCATTTGGAGTTCATATGCTCAAGTTATGAAATAAAGAGTTTAAGGGCATAAATATAGTAAAAATATGAAAATAAATGGATAAATAATCATAAATATACTCCTGAAGGGGTATATATGTAATAAACAAATCTGGAAGGGGCCTCCTTGTAAAATACCCCAGGCATGCACGTGAGGCATGCGCTCGAGGACCTGTATAAAATTTTAGGGAAGTTTGAGGGTGTATTTGCAAATTACCCAATCCCTTACATGCGAGGCACGCGGGGCAAGTTTTGGTGGTGGCTGCTTGCTCGAGAGGCCACATGTGGAGTTCTAAAGCATTGGGGGACGACTCGGTTTACCCGAGCCTCCTTATGTTAGAGTGCTGGTGTGGATCTTCTTGGGTCGTTAGATGGACACCGGAGGGGTGCCATCCAACAATATATGTACCTCTTGGGGCCTCCACCTCTATTTCTTGGCGGTACAAATAGAGCTTCAACGACCTTTCCATATCTCCTCGTTGTTATTCTCTGCATCCTGAAGCTCGAGGGAGCATCCATGACTACTAGCAAAGATGCTGATGAGTTAAGGAGATGACGACGAGGCTTGGCGTGTGCTAGTAGTGGAAGCTCACTAGAGGAGGTGGTGAAGATCTGGGCAGAGGCACTATCTCCGGCCATTGAAGAATTAGGTACCTGCAATTGTTAGCCCAGATAGCCGAGGCATGGTGTGTACAAAATGGGGTAGAATGGAGGTTCCATGTAGGCGTAGGAGTGGGGGAACTAGGCATCATTTTTGACGGACTGGAGATGAAATGTGGTGAGGTGATCGAGGCTCTAAAGAAGAGAAGCGAGCAAGCGGAGGGGTCGGTGAAGGTGCTTGTGGTGTTGCAGAGCTAGGAGGATGGTCAGGAAATTGTGGAGTACATCATGTGTGGCTGAAAAATTAGGAGAAAATAAGAGAAAAAAGTACAATCACATACCTGCAGGATTCGAGGATGAAGAAGGAGTAGAGCGGAGCTTGGGGTAAAGTTCCATTGGAACCTCGTGTCATCTCATATACTGGGTAGCTACTCAAGCAAGCTCTACGGTAGCGGAGCCAGCCGTGGCATGGATGGATATGCCATGGGTCGACACCAGAGGCGTACTCCATTGTTGACCTTCAATATTGCCTCCTATGTCATAGGGAGGGGCGCATATCTAGGAGGAGCCTCATGGATTGGTGGATGCAGCGTGAGAGGGGTGGAGCGGGGATATTTAAAGGCGATGATGGAGATTACAGTGGTGATGGAGACGACTTTATAATGACTTTGTGGAATGGATGGGTGCAAGGATTGTGTGCATCGAAGGCCTGAAAAACGATAAGACGAGAGCCGCTAAATAATGGTCTGACAGATCAGACTCACTGTCGTTGAGGCGACTACTCAAGCCTTCACGATTGTCAACAATCAACCCACACAATCAATTAAGCAATCAAGAGCATGGATCAAAATTTATTATACCTACTAAGAATGTACAGTGGCAAGCAAGTAGGGGTCGAACACAGGAAGCACGGAGTAAAGTAAGCAGACAAAATGTCAAGTCCTATGTCTAGTGAACTACTTAGCCAATCTGGACCTTTTTTGTTGGTTTTTTAATTTTTAATTTTTAATTTATTTTTTATTATATATTTTATATTTCGATTTTTTTAACTTCTGATTTTGTATTTTCTTTTTTATATTTTATATATTGTTTTATTTTTCTTTTTATTTAAATAGACTATATAAACTAAGTAAGCAAGAGAGGAATGAAGTATTTATAAAAATAAGTAAAAATACTCAAAAATCAAGAAATAAAAATTTTTTGGTCTTTTTATATTTCCTATTGTTTTTGTGATTTTTCTAGATTTTTCCGATTTTTTTGGTATTTTAAAGTCAAAAATACTAGAAATCAGAGAACTAAGTGCTGGCCGAAATTAAAATGAAGATTAAAAATGTCAATTAGTGTCCAAAATTCCTCAAATTAATTTTAATATAAAGATAATAAAACAGAGAAAATTCTGAAACAGAGTTTATATTTTTAGGATTTTTGTAGAATTTTTAATGTTTTTATAAAGTATTTTGAGGTTTTATAATTTTTAAAGGTTTTCTTTTATATTTTTTTGTGATTTTTGGATTGAAGTTAAAATACACTAAATTAAGCAAAATATATTTTTTTGGGATTTTTCTAAGATGTTTTTATAATTTTTATGGGTTTTCTAATGCAAACAGTAGCAAAAATGCATGTTTTTGAATTTTTTATAAATATGAAAATGCGATAAATATGCAAAATAAAAATATGGCTGAAAGTATTATGCGACAAGAACACAAGGTGATTTTTGTGGATTTTTTTTGGCAATTTATAGATGCATGCAACAAATAGAAACAACAACTACAAACTACATTTCTGACAGGGGCATTTTTGTAAATAGAGCAAAGTTCAAGGGCCTAGCTGCAATTTTACCAAAAAAAATTTACGCGCGAAGCACGTGTTCTGCCGTTCATGGGGGTATAAGTGCAATTTCACAAAATGGTGGGTTCTCAATGCGAAATACCCAAAACATATTATAATACCCACGCACAGGGGTATAAATGCAAATACTAAAAGTCGCTGGGTCTTCAGTGTAAATTACCCAGGAAATGATCGTGCGGTTGGGAGCCGATCACTTATCCATGTGGCGCATCCAAGGGTCGAGGGTGAGGTGTTGGTGTACAGCTGGGATGCGAAGCGATGAAGATCCAATGAGCGCAGACTAGATGCGATCGGACGGTGGCTGTAGCTTCTGGGACATGTTCTTGATCTGACGGTGCAAAGAGGCTCACGAAGAACAATGTATCCATCGAGCTTTGAAGCGCTACTCCGGCCGTTGTACTTCTCCTCTCAGCCCAGGAAGCAGGGCAAAAGATTATTGGGCCCTTTCCGCGTTGAATGGCTGGCTCTATGAGACCGGAGATGGCAGGTAGTGGTCGAGCGAGTCCACATTGCCTGGAGGTGATTCCTGAGCCGGTTGGGGCTCGATCGAGTCTCAATTCTGCGTTAAACCTGCACGGTTAGCTTCCAAGTACACAGGCGACTATCTAAGTGGTATTAGATGCGTGAAATGATCGGAGGAGAGGCGTTACGGAGAAGCTCCGACGGAGGGCGGAGGAGGAGCTTCGGAATTCTCGATTCACATGGAATCGAGGTGGATGAGGGTGCTTCGGGGCGAGAGAAGATAGAGAGGAAGAAGATGGAGGCGGGAGGGGGTCGAATCGATTCTCGTAGTGGCCGGACGGAGGTGGCGGAGCTAAGCTATGCCGTGACTTAAAATTACGATTCACGGTAAGGGGGTGAATGAAAACTAAACCTGTTACGAACCTAAGCTAACTATCACTTGATCCAGGGAAAGAACGAAGAGATGGGGCGAAAGACTCACCGGGGAGACGAGCTCGAAGAGCTCTTGGCGGATGTCCGGCGATGAGGGGACCACACTCGATTCAACACCGAGGGAGCTCGGACCAGGCTCGATGAACTCCTGCTATCACCAGGAACTCGATGCGCTCTAGATTTGGGCGAAAAGTTGGTGGAAGAGGGATCGAATTCAAAATGGAGGTCAAAGGAGGTTTTTGAAGAATTGGCTCTGGCGCTCCACAAATCGAAGCGCAACGCCTCGATCAGTGATCCAACGCCCAAGAAATTCCTTGGGCGTGAATTACCATTGAACGAGGAGCAAAAACGCAGAAGGACCCATCATGAGAAGATGCTTGTAAAAGCCTCGAAAAATTCGCAAAGAAGGGACAAAAACTCGTTCTGACACGGCTACAGGCAGGGGTCAGAGAGTTGACCCGAGGTCAACTCTCTAGCCCACCTGGTTGGTCCACGTGGACCAACCAGGAAAAAGCCTGGAAATAAACAGTTTAAAATCATTTTAAAATAATAAACGATTTTATTATTTTTTGGTTATTAAATAAAAATATTTATTATTTTATGAATTTTTTATTATGATTTTTATTTATTTTTTTGAGTTAATAATTACAAGTTACCATTTATAGGCTATATAGGTATATACATCTATATATTTTATTATTTTATTTTTATTTTGTGCATTTAATTTTATTTATTTTGTTTATTATTTTATAAATTTATATTTTTGTTTTATTTTTCTGAAGTGTTTTACATACTTAATAAAATAGAAATAACAATTATACATGTATATGTAAAGGTATTATACCTAGGTATTGTACTACAAGTATTTTATTTTGTATTTTATTTAGGTTTTTATTCTGATTTTAATGTACAAATATATTATAAGCAATATTTACAAAATTATAAAATATAAAATTATAAAAATAATGAGTAAATAATAAAATGAATATTTTAATCTGTACACGTATACAATAGGGGTCCAAAACTCAACTTTCAAATCGTAGCTCCGAAAAATACGAAACCACCTTCATTAAATAGCTTATTTGAAATTGTATACAATTAAAGTGAATTTGGTACATTTCGAGTTTTTGTTAGGGAGATAAAAGTCTGGGAAGTTGGGATTCTGGAATTTTATTCAGACCATAACTTTTTATCTGTACATTATTTTTGTATGAAATCAATTTTATATTTTTCTTTATTGAATTATCTACAACTTTCATATTTAAAGTTTCTTTATTTGATGTATAAAATGTGGACCAAAAATATGTCCCAAAATGAATAAAGAATGAATAAAATAAAAGGGGGTTTTTATTGTATTTTGTTCCTTATCTCCCCCTACTTTATTCCTTGTCGACCTAGTCATCGAGATGACTAGGTCTCGGGGTTTCAGGTCATAAAATATTTGCAATATTTTATTCTTTTTCTTTTCTTTTCTTTATTCTATAATTTTGGCTTTAAAAACCGCATTTTATACACTATTTACACAATGATGCATGAATGCTAAAATGTCTAAATTAAGCCTATTTACATGCATTTACTATGGTTTTTAAAGCCAAAATGATAGAATAAAGATGATGAAACGTAGATTCATCAAGGCCTCACGAAGGAGGGGGACATTAGGGCTTGGAAGGGAAGGCACCACATCATGGGAGAGTGGTCAGAGATGTTTTCCATAATATGAAGGGTACGAGGGTGGAGAAGAGGGGTAACTCCTGAGAGAAAGGTGTTAAGTGGAGGTAGACGGTGTCCTGACCATTGTGATCAACGGTTAAGATGGAATCGTAGACGGGACGCCCAGATTAGATCCATAGATTTGATCTAAGGGTTGAGATTGGAATGGATGTGTGTGAGAAGATGAAGGTGAGGTTTCTTCTAACAGATAAAGAGGAGTGGTGACGTGGAGGAAGCAGATGCATCTAATAGGAGGTGATCATGTCATCAGGATGATGACAGAAGGTGGCGATTAAGATGGCATCTAGATATGGGATATGATGGTTGAGGGAGATCTGGAGATGAACAGTGGAGTTGAGGGCAGTGAGATGCAATCCAAGGGCCAGGGAGGATGGTTTCTGACTCAAGGAGGAGAGGCTCGCGTGGCGGCTTCAGAGAGCACCTCTTGGCCCAATAGGAAAAATTAGAAAAGAATAAAATAAAGAAAAATCAAAATAAAATAATTATAGGATAAATTAACAAACAATTAGAACATGATATTTGTATATATTAATGAGATTTACAAATTTCCTTTTGAACGAAATGTAAAAAGAGGTCTTCTGTATAAAGAGATATTTTTGGTAGCATTTTTAATAGGTAAAAACACCGTATTTTATGTTTTGTGATTTTTTGTATTTTCAGTTTTTTTAAGACCAAAATAAATATATACAATATTTAATCTATTTTTTAGGGATTTTTAATAAAATAGAAAATAATGAAAATGTTAGTGAGAATTATGCTATATCTAGGGTTTATTACAAGGAGAATGACTATTGCTAAAGACATAGAATTATTGAAGATTTGCAATGAAGTTTTTATTATTCGAGGATAAAAATAGAGAATAGTGATGATCCATCAGAAATTCATCGCATCCCTATACTTAAACTATGCTCGTCCTCCGCATCTAGAGAATAAAGGAGATGGATTAATTCCTGACAGTGCATATGATTATACAATGCTCATTTCATAGAAGACCCTCAATTTAAGTGATCGTAAAATCTTGGACTCAACCATGCTCTAGTCAAAAGGAACCCAATTTTTCTAAATTATCGGACTCTCTGTTTGTACATATAATATAAGGATATGACATTTAGTGTACTGCAATCATGAGAGTCGAATTGAGAGGTCACATAAAGTCCCAGTCTAGGAGATTCACCTATAGACATGATCCTCAACACTAGGGAATAAGTCTTTTCTTGCATTTAATCTACGATCTCATTAGTTTGTCAGACTTAAACGTATAGATGTAAGGCCAGATGATGGAGGGAATATGATTGTGCATTTTCTTTTCTCCCTCACATTGGAATAAGGATCCTCCCGAGTGCCTTATTACTCAATGCATGTATTTTTGTTTATTGATCAATGTGTCCATCAAGAGATCTCGGAGTCATCTGCACTTGTTTTCTTGAGAGTACATCGGGGTGTGCCTCTTTTGAGTATATAATATACTTCGATACCTATACTTGTATCACTATACGATGCAGAGCCTTTTTTAGGTGCTAAACCAACTCATTGATCCTAATAGCTTTGGTCCAAGTGGACACTTTAAAATATTTAAGAGCGCTCGCCTTTGTTGGAATCTCCTTGAATTTTGCTTTGTAATGATAGAGCTTTTCTTTTAGAGAACTTCTCTCGAATTTGATTTCAATGATGTTTGGCTAGCTCCACTCCTTTTACCAAAAGATTGCGTACAATGATCAATAATTATTTAATTTCACCACACCATGGGATATAGGTAAATATCAAACGATAACATGTGAACTTGTTCACATACTGGCTAGGGTTTTGATGACACTCAGTTTTCTTAAAGCCTTCATTGACTTTATCCCATTCTCAAGCATCATTAAATCAGGTATAGACTTGATAACAAGGATATTCCGCAAGGGTCACCATGAATAATATAAATAAGTTGTAGCCGAGGCGACCGCTCGCAGAATACTGGTGTTAATCAGCAATTAACCAACAATAAAAGAATAAAACAATTGAGTCCTAAAATATGAGTTAATATTTATTACTCTACCATAAAATGTATAGGGAACAAGCATGTAGAGGTCGAACCACAGAGAGCAATACAAAAATGCATAAGCCTACAATGTGCATCTATCACAGAGTCATCCATGTGTGAAGCCTATTTACGTGGGTTTTTGAATTTTATGTTTCTTTTTAATTTCTTTTTTTATTTTTATTTATTATTTTTTTAATATAATTAGGTAATATATATATATATATTTTCTATAGAATAGGGGGATATATATAAAGGGGTGCTTTAATATTTATAAAAATACTCAAAAATAGTCAAAAATTCAGAGGTAAAGTCTTTTTGGTATTTTCATCATTTTTAACTTTTTTGGGTATTTTTCAAATTGTTTTTGGTATTTTTAAATGCTGAAATAGGGGAAAACAGTGAAATAGGTACTGGCTGTAAGTAAATTAGGGATCAAAAATAGCAAACAGCCACAAAACTTTTCCACACTATTTTTCTAATGAAGATAGTAAAAGATAGAAGAAATAGGAACTGAGTTTACATTTTTCTGATTTTTCTTTAATTTTATATATTTTTTGAAGTTTTTGTGTATTTTTCAATTTTTAAGGTTTTCCTTTTAAGATTTTTCGGGATTTTTGGACTAATGCTAAAATAGGTCAAAATACAAACTAGAGAATTTTTTTGGAATTTTTAGAGGTCTTTTAGTATTTTTTTGGCATTTTATAAGCTAGACAGTAAATAAAAGACAGGTTTTTGATTTTTATTAAATGCAAAAATACAACAAAATTAAGATCCAAAAATATGGCGTGTGAGAGCATGTTAACAGTCGCTTATATCCATTTTTGCAAGATTTTTCAAATTAAAATGATGGACAAAATAATTGGACAAAGCATACAAAAATAAATGGCCTGACAGGGCATTTTTGCAATTAAAATAAGCGACAGGGATATCCATGCAAAAATTACAATAAAAATGAACGTTTAATTTTATTTTTAGGGCCAATCTACAATTACTGAAACCCGACAGGATTTTCATGCAAATTTCACGCGCCTCACGTGGGGTCTGCACGTGAGGCGCGGAGAGACTATTACGCAAATATAAACACATCAGGGTGGTCATCCGTAATTTTACAAATTATTTACAACAGGAATTTTTATTTATAGCATTAACACCTAAATACAAAAAGGCAGGGGGTTGAACTTGAAATTTACCCCTAATAAGCGTGCGATCCGACGGTTGGACTGCTTCCACTTGCCACGCGTCGTGCTCCTGTCGGCCGATGACGATTCGTAGATGACGGCGGAGATTAGATCAGCCTCGCTGATCGGACGGTCGATGCGGCGCTTCATCTGACGGCGTTGGTTCGATCTGGGCCGACTCTTTTGATCTGACGGTGCTGGAGATGCTTGGAGGAACAGGGAAGAAGCTCGCCTCCTGCGAGCTTCGATCGTGCAGCGTCGGCTTCTCCGGGCATCTCCGTCGCCTCTGACGCGCTCTGCTCGTAGCAGGCGACCTTCCGCATCTCCTGAAGGTCCCATCATGGCTCTTGGAGGTCTGATGTGGTCGGACGAAGTCGGGGAAGAAAAAGACCTCCAGGACCCTCTTCCTGGGTTGAATCGAGCCCAGATGGGATGCTTTCCTCGTTGGACCTGCATAGGAAGAACCGGGGGAGAGAGGGCAACCTCCTCGATCGGGGTTTTGAAGCTACACAGCAAGAGGAGGGGTGGCGGAGGAGCTCCGGCGAAGGGTGGAGGAGGAGCTCCGATTCGCCAAGACCGAAGGTCCTAGGTTGGACAAAGATGTGCGTTCGATGGAGAAAGCGATAGCGAATGAGATGGGATGCGAATGGCGGTCGGATACAGTCAAGAACACAGTGAAGGAGTCACCGGAGCTGAGCTCTGGCGAACTCCGAATTTTGATTTTCCGCTAAAGGAATTAACTAAAGTCTAATCTAGATGCTGGAATCAAAAGCTGACATGAAAAACTAACTAAAAAGCGATAAAAGGAGCAGCTCTTATACCTGGGGGCCACAAGGGAGCAGGGCGGATGCCGGAGCTCCGCCGCGACAAAATTCTCCTTCCTTCGGCCGATGCGAGGTGCTGGAGCACTCCCCCTATCACGAGGAACGGTCCAGGAACAAGATCACGACTTTTGGTCGGAATGAAATTGGCCAAATTCGAGGAAGGGGGCGGAGCTACTTATTTATAGACATTGGCATGGAGTCTTATTGACCGGCGATTATTACATGATCCGATGAGTATCAGATTGATCCAAAGAATCGGCGGGCATCAGTGATGATTAGAGTTCAATTCTTGTGAAGGAAGCATCTTCGATTGATGGATGGTGTGCCCGGCAAAATGGGAGAAGACGGGCGAAGAGACGAGCTACGTCACATCGGGCGGCTGGGGGAGCAGTTGACCGAGCAGTCAACTGTTGACGGCCTGTGATTGGTCCAAGTCAGCTGCTAGAAGACAAAATAGGAAATTTGAGTCTAAATTGATTTATTAACCACAGTAAATGATTTTATTAGAAATTTCTTAAAACACAAAATGTGTATTTTTTCATGTAGCATTTATTTGTGATTTTTATTGAATTTTTCGGAGTGTTTTATTATGGTTTCAATTTGATATATATGTATTTACATGTATTTTGTGTATTTTATTTTTAATTTGTTTATTTTCTTTTATTATTTTATTGGCTTATTTTATAAATTTATAATTTATTTTTGTGAGTATAAAGGTATTTTTATTTAATTTTTAGGAGTTTATTTACATTTTTTAAATAAATAGGTATATGCATATGTAAGTATACTTATAGGTATTTTACCTATATATTATATACATTTTATTTATTTAATGAATTTTACTTGTTTTTATTTTGAATTTGTATTTCTAATAAGTTATACATACTATATTCATTATGATAAATATTAGATGAATAAAGAATAAAAGAAAAAATCCTTTTATTTATATACATATAAGATAGGTATTTCGTCTATGTGGCTCGTAGACTTATTTTATTTTATAAATTCTTTTTGGTTTTATTGAGCTTTCAATATGTACATTTATTATAAAAATTATTAACAAGATTCTAAAAATAATAAATTTATAAAATAATGAATATTGAATAAAATGAATACTTTAAGTCAGTCCTATATACAAGGTGGGCCAAAACCTAACTTCCACAGATGGACTCCAAAAATTATGAAACCAATTTTATAAAATAGTACTTGGAATGCTATAGTACAATTAAAAGGTGTGTTTTGGGGTGATTTGGAGTTTTTATTTGCAAGATATGGATGAAGTTGAGATTTTTGCTTTTTATTCTGTGTATAAAATGTACACTGAGTATTATTTTTACACAAACTCAATTTTGTATTTTCATTTACATTATTATCTACATCTTTCATGAACAAAGTTTCTTTATTTGATGAATAAATAATTATGTACAAAATAGGTGTCAAAGATGCATAAATAAATGCATGAATAAATGAGGTATTTATTGTACACTGGCCCTTATCTCCCCCTACTTTATTCCTTGTCGACCAATACCATACTGGCCTTGGTCTCGGGGTTTGGGTCATAAAATATTTGCAATATTTTATTCCTTTTTCTTTTCTTCTCTTTATTCTATAATTTTGGCATTAAAAACCTTATTTAATGTGTAATTAATACAATGAATGATGAATGCTATTATGTATAATTTGATGCTATTTACAGGCATTTGCTGGGGTTTTTGAGGCCAAAAGATAGAATAAAGGTGATGAAATGGAGGTTCATCACCCCCCTATACTTGCCTTTGCTAGTCCCTAGCAAACACTTATGCAATAAGTACAAAAAATGAAGAAAAGAAGGAAAATTAAAGAAGGATAGAGTGAATAAGGATGCTTTCAGTGCAATGCATGTCTTTACAAAATCAGAATTTGGAGCTCCTGCTAGACCTTGAGTGTAGATGTGTGTGGAACCTAGCCGGGAACCAGCTCTAAAACACAACAGCCTTCGAGAGTCACAGAACTTGGTTCAAATCACCTCAATAGTCAGGTCAGAACTAGCCTACGTCATACGCAAACCCTTATGACTATGAAGCTGACTTGTACAGTGTAAGTGATAGTAGCTCTTCCCAACTGAAATGACAAAGGGACTGACTTCTCCAGAATGACAACCCAATGATTCCCCAATCCAGCCCTCTACCGTCGAGGAGCGGGATATTCCCTTCTAAGTTCAAGTGCAACCGGCTCAAGAAGAGGGGGAATAAGAAGTATAGAATTTTGGGAGCTCAACCAGTGTAGCTAAGTCTCCCGCTGCAAGCTTTATGAGATGTAACATGGATGCCATAAGCTTTTGCTTTATTGGACTATATACACTCCGGTGGGGTTATTAAATTTTCAATCCGACCCACCACTTTTTTTGGAGTTCTTTTTGCATTCATTCATTTTTTTTCAAGTGCATCTGTACAACATATCTACATGGTGCAGCATATATACAAGAAATTTTCCTCTTGAGCCAGTAGACTATCCCTCTTTTGAAGCTTTATTGCAACCCACACTCTCCCTTCATTCGACTTCATTGAAACTGGACCAGGTTGGGGTGCACTTCCCTCCCTAGACGAGGACGAATGTTTCCACCCGTGTGTGTCTCAGACTGGCAAATCCAACCCCCTCACCACTCCAACTGAGTTAAGCCAAGTGAAAGGTGCAAGTGTTCAAGTTAGGTCACGACCGACAAAAGTCATGCATGTGTTTCAAAAAGTTCTAGTTAGTCCACTGAGGTGCCTTGAACCCAGCCCTGCTTTCTCAAAGAATTAAGTCTGAATAGAACTAAAGTACCTTAAACCTAGTTCTCATAAGGTTCCAGTGCAGTTAGGTGCAGTAAGGTCTAACCAAGCTCCAATTTGAGATTTTATTAGACTGATTCAATCATCAAGCTCACTCAAAAAAAAAATATGAATGGTATGCTTATGCTATGCACAATGAATGATGCAATTTTTTTCACAAAGAATATAAAAGAAATAAAGAATCTTTTTACACAGAGAAATTTTTGCAAATAAAAACTTGACATATACAAAAAGGTACATACAATTATTTACACGGGCGTATCGCCTTATTTACAAACTGTATGGACTTCTAAAGATTCTACATATTTTAATGAAGTAGTTTATTTCGGTTGTTGAGGAAGACTTTTATGTATTTTATTTCTGATTTACAAGTATTTGTAATAGTGATCTTATTTTTCAGGTCTAGTTTTGCAAACTATAGTACACGATAATTTTTGCAATCATTTACACACGTTTGAAAACTGTTTTTGCAAAGATCTTTCACACTATATACATTCAATAATTTTGACAAACATTTTTCAAAACATTTGCACATAGGTTTTTCCAATCATTTCTTTCACACAAAGAAAAATTTTGCAATCCAAACAGTTTCACACAGGTTGAAATCATTTCACATCAAAATTTTCAAAACTGGTCACACTATTTTTCAAATCATACTGTACATGTATCTCACCTGATTTATTAATCAGAATATACAAAAGAAGAAAACTGTATTTGATGTATAATAAGGTTTTGGCTCTTATAAGCTTTATTTGGGATTATGCTTATTTTTGTATAAGAGATTTTTGTGCAGACTCCTCAGACCTAGTTCGAGAATCCATTTCAAAAGAATTTTGAGAACTCTAGTCCAAAATAATTTTTGCAAATATGTACACGTCTTTGAAAATGCTTTCACCAAGGTTTTACACAGCATAGATAGGTTTTTCAAAACAATTTTGACAATCAAATTTTTACAATCATTTGCACACTTATTTGCACACATTTTGATTTCATGCAAAGAAAATAAATTTTACACGCAAAACTGTTTTTTCAAAAGTTGAATACTTGTACACATTATTTTCAAACAGTTTTCACAAGGATTTTCACAAAAAAACTTTCTTTCAGCAAACATTTTTCTGACTTAATAATCAGTATAAGTACAAAGAGCCTGAGGAGCTCACAATCATCTTTATTATTATAAAGTTACTTATTGCTCTTTAGATTGAATTGGTGTTTTATTTTTCAGTATGAGTTATGGCTTATAGTATATACACGATATATACAAGCCCCCTATACTTAGCTTGAGCTATGTCCTCATAGATCGAAAGGAAAAGCAAAGACATAACTCGTACTGAGTATAGACAGATCTAAAGAATATAAATGAATGAAATTAATGAATGAGAAGTTGACCGTCCCCCCTATACTTAGGATCAAATATTCCTAAGTATAGCAGACTGTACACAAAGCAGGGAGGGTCAAGGATGGGAATATACAGATCGTACTCGGATTGTCTCCCCCTATACTTAGGGTAAGATACTCCTAAGTATAGACAAGAAGAGGAGACAATGGAGAGGATCGGACTGACATGAAAAACTCTAAGTGCACATCCCCCCTATACTTAGGACAAAGTACGTCCTAAGTATAGAAAACTGTCTACAAGGGCGGCACCTTTCAGATAGAAAAAGAAATTGGAAAAGGAAAAGAAGAAAAGAAGAAAAGAAGACAATCAGATAAACAGTTCTTTGAGTACATCGTCTGAATCTTCTGATGCTGCAGCGGTTGTGGAAGTGTCATCATGTTGTACGAGCTGGATTGAGTCAACAACAGCCAAGAATGCATCTGGTTCTAAGTAAGACTTCAGGAGTTGGCCGTTGACGACGAAGGGCTGTGCGTCAGGGGACAATTCTGATATGGCAATGCTTCCATTGTCACGCACTTCACAAACTCGAAATGGCCCTGTCCACTTACTCTTTAATTTGCCTGGAAATATCCGCAACTTTGCATCAAATAACCACACTTTCTGTCCAACGTCAAAGGTCTTTCGTCTGATGTGCCGGTCGTGCTAGCGTTTCACCTTCTCCTTGTACATCAAGGTGTTATCGTATGCATAGTCTCGGAATTCCAAGAGCCTGTTCAGATCATCTTTTCTCTTCTGACCACTTTTGCGTGAGTCCAAATTACAACTGTTGATAGCCCACAAAGACTTGTGAATTAATTCTACGGGCAAATGGCACGACTTCCCATACACAAGACGATAGGGTGACATGCCCAAGGGGGGCTTGTAGGCGGTTCGGTAAGCCCATAGGACTGAGTCCAAGAGTTGAGACCAGTCTTTCCTGTTTGGCCTAACAATTTTCTGCAGGATAGTCTTGATTTTTTGATAGCTCCGCCATGCCATTGGTCTGAGGATGATAAGGAGATGCGACACGATGGTCGATGCCGTACTCCTTCGTTAACTTCTTGACCTCTTTGTTAATGAAGTGGCTACCCTCGTCTGATATGAGAATCTTCGGTATCCCGAACCGCAAAATGATGTTCTTCTTCAGAAACTGGCATACTGTTCGGCTGTCGGCGGCTCGAGCAGGGATAGCTTCAACCCAACGACTCACGTAATCGACGGTGAGAAGGATGTGCTCAAAACCTTGACTGTTAGAGAAAGGTCCCATGAAGTCAATGCCCCATGCATCGAAAACGTCTGCTATCTGAATGATTTTCATGGGCATTGAGTATTTGGCAGTTAGTGTTCCTTTCAATCTCTGACAGTCAGTGCATCTTTTGACAAACTCAACTGCATCCTTGAATAAAGTGGGCCTCCAGAAGCCACACTGAAGTACTTTGGCTGCCGTCCGATCTCCAGAGTGATGTCCACCAGATTCGAGCGAGTGACAATGCTCGAGGACACTAGATTGCTCCATCTGAGGGATGCACCTGTGCCAAATGCAATCCGCTCCTTCCCTGAATAAAAGAGGATCCTCCCATTGGTAGAATCGGATTGTCGACATGAATTTGTTCTTCTGATTTTTCGTCCAATCCACTGGTGTTACCCCAGAGGTGAGGTAATTGACTATATCAGCATACCAAGGAAGGGAATCCACTACTAAGATGGCTTCATCAGGGAAGGTCTCTGTGATAGGTGTATTGATCAGAGGAGGCTCATGCTGCTCTATTCTGGAGAGATGGTTTGCTACCACATTCTGGACTCCAGGTTTGTCCTTGATTTCCAAATCAAATTCCCGGAGGAGAAGGATCCAACGAATCAGTCTTGGCTTGGCATCCTTCTTCTACTGTAGGTACCGGATAGCAGAGTGGTCAGTAAAAATTGTGACTTTTAATCCCAACAAATAGGATATGAACTTCTCGAGGGCGAAAACCACGGCCAGCAACTCTTTCTCTGTCACTGTATAATTCCTCTGTGCTTCATCTAATGTTCTGTTGGCATAGTGAATGGCATAGGGCGCTTTGTCTTTCCTTTGCCCAAGAACCGCCCCGACTGCAAAGTCTGACGCATCAGTCATTATCTCAAAGGGAAGATTCCAGTCGGGCGGCTGTAAGATTGGAGCCTGAGTGATAAGCTCCTTTAGCTGTTTGAAAGCAAGGAGAACTGGCTGATCAATAGTGAACTCAGTCTCCTTGCACAAAAGTTCTGTCAGAGGTCGGGCAATGCGGCTGAAATCCTTGATGAATCGCCTGTAGAATCCCACATGCCCCATGAATGACCTCACGTTCTTTACTGACTGAGGTGGCTGAAGATTTGAAATGGCATCCACCTTTGCCGGGTCGACTTCCATGCCACGTTTGGAAACGACGTGGCCCAGCACAATACCTTCTGTGACCATAAAGTGGCTCTTTTCCCATGAAAGTACTATATTGACTTCTCGGCACTTCTGAAGCACTCTGTCCAGGTGCTCAAGACAAGAATCGTAACTATCACCGTAGACAGAGAAGTCGTCCATGAACACCTCGAGAAAACTGCCTACCATCTCGGCGAAAACTGCTAACATGCATCTTTGGAAGGTTGCAGGTGCATTGCACAAACCAAAGGGCATTCTCTTGAAGGTGTAGGTGCCGAACGGGCAAGTGAAGGTAGTCTTCTCTTGATCTTCAGGGGAGATCGCCACTTGGATGTACCCGGAATACCCATCCAGAAAGCAGAAGAACTCCTTGCCTGCTAATCTCTCCAGAACTTGATCGATAAGTGGCAAGGGGAAGTTGTCCTTCTTGGTTGCTGCATTGAGACGTCGGTAGTCAACACACACCCGCCAGGATGTTGGTACCCGAGTGGAAATTTCCTCTCCTTTATCATTTGTAACCACGGTAAGCCCAGATTTCTTGGGAACTACATGCAGTGGGCATATCCATTTTGAGTCGGAGATGGGATAGATGAAGCATGCGTCACACCATTTCGTGATTTCTTTCATGACGATATCCCGAAGGTTAGGTTTCAGCCTTCTTTGAAATTCGCGGGACGGCTTGGCATCTTCTTTCAAATAGATGTGGTGTGAACACAAGGCTGGATTTATCCCTCAGAGGTCTACTACGCTCCAACCAAGTGCCTTGCGGTTCTTTTCTAGAACCTCGAGAAGCCGAGATTCCTGATCCGAATTCAGCCTGCTGCTGATGATGACCGGATACATTTGTTCTTCACCCGCAAGGAAAGCATACTTCAGGCCTGCAGGAAGTGGCTTGAGTTCTGGTTTTGACCTGTCCACTTTATCTGTCACTTCAGATACCATGCTGGTGGTGTAATGTACTTTTATGAAGCTGCTACCATCCTCATCATTTTGTTGAGATCCTAGTGATGTGTCAAACGGTTCTGCGCTAAGCGGATCGTGTTCGGTCTGGAGTGACTGCTCAAGCAGATGTGCCTGCATCTGAGAATCTGTCTCCCAAGAATCGTCGGAGCATAAGTTGAATGCGCATTCCAAGTCCTCCTTAAGAGTGAGGATTTCTCGGGTCCATGGATCGTCCAATGATAAGGCTGAGTCTCTGATCTCCGCAATAAAATCACGGTCTGCTTCACATGCTACCTGGCTCTCATCAGTTGTGGCATTCGGCTCTCTGTTCATGTTTATCGTGATTTGCTGGGTGTTCGAGCTGAAAGTAATCTTGCCAGACCCGTAATCAACCACGGCACCTGAAGTACGAAGGAATGGTCGGCCAAGGATGATAGGAGTCTAGAGCAAGGGTGCAGGTGAGTCCATATCAAGGACAACAAAATCAACTGGGAACTGCATCTCCTGTACTTTAGCTACGACGTCTTCCAAAAGACCTCGGGGCCGCTTGAAGGATCGGTCAGCGAACTGAAGGATCATGTGTGTTTGCTTGAGCGGACCCAGCCCGAATTCTTGCATTATAGACGAGGGCAGAAGGTTGATGGAAGATCCACTATCGAGGAGAGTGCGCTCGAAGACCTGGTCAAAAATCTTACAACTGATCAGAGGTGCTCCTGTGTCTTGCTTCTTCTGTGGGAGGTTGCTGATGGCAGCAACGGTAGCCATGGATAGCACGTGCTTCTCCACATCTTTGTGTCTGTTATCAAGTGTTGGGCGACGCTTGTTGGTACATGCCTCCTTTAGCCCTTTCTTCACAGCTGGCATGTATTCCACGGCCTTTAATAAGGGTATCTCAACAGTCAGCTTGTCTAATATGTCCACAACTCCTGGATCAGACAATGCCTTTTTTCGTTTTGCAATTTTTTTGGATTTTTCTATTGCATGAGGAAAAGGAATAGGTACATCTCGAGCAGGAGAAATAGAGTTCTTATTTACATCAAAATCATCGCCCATAGAATGTTGTACATCCGTACTACAAAAAGGAGTACAAGCTGTGTCTTGGCATACGGGTGCTCCCGGGCGATCAAAAAGGGTAGCGTCTGCTCCGTCGGCTGGCGAGGGATCGGCTGCTGCTGGCGGCTCCTCCAAGGCTGGCGCGGCTTTGCTTCGGCTGCAAGGTTCTTTTTGTTGTTTTTGATTTTGCTGATTTTTTTGAATTTTCTGCTGAGGTTGCTGTAAATGCACGACGACTGGACTGGCTTCTCCTTCTTCTTCCTCCTCACCCGCTCCTGTAGCTGGCACGGCTGATGCGGAAGATGATGATACACTTGTTTCTTTATTCACCCCAATCTTTGTGGCAGGCGGAGGCAAGGCCCTACTGCTCCTGAGAGTAACAGCATTAGAATAAGCAGTAACATCATTTTCTGACACGGATAAGACATTACTTTCTACCGGCTCTTTCTTCTTGAAATTATTGGGGTTGGCTTTGACCTAAGCCAGAATGGCAGTTCAGGTGGCGGTCAGGTTACCAAGCCGCTTGGTCATCTCCGCTAGCCCTTTGACAAGCTGGGCTAGACAATCCATGGTGGGGTTCGCAGGGGATACTTCAGTTGGTTCAGCGTGCAGACCACACTGCTGTTGCATAGATGGGTGTGGAGGCTGTTGCTATTGGTTCTGAGGTGGTGCAGGAAGTTGAAGTTGTTGATATGAGGGAGGAGGATAGTGCTGATATTGTTGAGGTGGGACAACCGCATACTGGTGAAACGGCTGTGGATGACGGTACTGCGGCTGCTGCTGGTGTGGAAAATTCTACCTCCACTGGATTGCATACTGGGGAGGCTGATGGTACTGCTGATGAGGCTGAGAGGACTGCCCAAAGCGACCACCCTGAGGTTGGTTGTATTGCCGGTTGGCAAATGGCTAACCCTGGGGTTGTCCCGTAGGACGGGTCAGCTGTGCGTCGTGACTCCATACCCCGTTCACTTCCTGAACCAGGGGTGGTGGTGGGAATACTGAATCAGATCCTGAGATAAACTCTGGTTGATACACAACCATCTGCTGCTGCGGCTGGCGCTGTTCGGGTGCCTGCACGTAGTATACGTGCTGGACTGCCGGTGGTTGCTGGCTCGGCTGAGGCTGATGTAGCGGTGGTTGATCGTCTTTCCTCTCAACTAGAGCCTCGAGTGGTGCTGCCGACTGAACAGAATTGATGGTACCTACCGCAGTTCTAATTGCTTGGTGATGTGATCCAGCTTGTCTAAATTCTGAGTCCTCTTCTCGATCACAGCAAGTTTTTCGAGATCCTGTGATCGCTTCTCGATGATGTCAACTTTAGAGAGATGGCCCCCGATGATGCTGAGGTTGGAGCTCTCATCTCTCTCTGCTTCCTTGGACGATGCCATGTGCACTTGTTTTTGAAGGATCTGGGACTGCTTTTGATACGCCTTGGATGAAGAGAGGGCGGCCTCTCCTTCGTCCATTTCTTCAAATATCTACCAGACTACGTCTTCATCCTTATTGAAG
Source organism: Ottelia alismoides (assembly GCA_037367405.1). Lineage (NCBI taxonomy): Eukaryota > Viridiplantae > Streptophyta > Magnoliopsida > Alismatales > Hydrocharitaceae > Ottelia > Ottelia alismoides. The sequence goes on along the minus strand of JAZKJV010009767.1, from coordinate 197,036 downwards.
TGTGAGCCCCCACATGCTGCGTCTACGAGCCTTTGGCTTTCAATGTTCAGTCCCCAAAAGAAGTGCTGGACCAAGCTGATCTTCGGAATATCATGATGGGGACACTTCTCCTGCAGGTCAGTGAATCTCTCCCATGCTTCATGTATCGACTCATGGGGTCCTTGGGAGAAATTGCTGATTCGGGCTCGCATCTGGTTGAGCCGACCTAGAGGGTAATATTTGTACAGAAAGGCGGACTTCAGCTCCTCCCAGGTCGTCACAACCTTCCCCAGATGATTGACCCAATAGAGGGCCTTGTCCTGTAGGCTGAAAGGGAAAGCCATCATCTTGACAATGTCCAGAGGGACATCGGGATAGTGGGTAGTACGACAAATGCGGGAGAATTGTTGCAGGTGAATGTACAGCTCCTCGCTAGTGTTTCCATGGAATGCAGGGAGAAGAGCAATGAATTGGGGCTTCAGCTCGAAGTGAGCGTGTACCGGGGGAATGATAGTCATCTGGCTGTCTCCCGGATTGTATGTTTCTTTAAGTGTTGGCTTTGGTGGTGGTGGAAATTCTAGATCATCATCTGCACCATCACCCCCACCTCCACCTCCTCCTCCCCTGCCTCCTCTGCCTCTGCCTCCTCCTTCATCGTCTCGGTTCATCATATCATTCAACATGTCCTGGAAGGCTGTCTGTGTGAGTGCCTGTTCGGTCAGCTGCTGCTGGATGGCTTGGATAGATGCCAGTAACTGTGCATTGACTTGATTCTGATCTGGCACCTGTCCCTCTAGTTGGGGTGGCTGCTGACCCTTGCCTTTTCCTCCTGGAGCCATGTCAGGGTCTGAGACGGACGAGATGAACTCCAGAGTAGTCTCCAGGGCTTGCACTGGCTTCTATCTGCATAATGAGATAGTTCTGATCAGACTGCTTGCAATTTAATGATCAGCTGTCGAGATGAAACTGGAATTCAGGTCAACCCCAGCATATTGTGAATGGAAAAGGATGTAGACTGTAATCGACTTCTATTCACAACGGCGAACGTGGGACAAAAGTGATCCCAATTTATTGGGTGGCCAAGAGAAGGGTAGAAAACGAGGAGTCTGGAGATCGACCCGCAAAGTCCGGATCGGGTTCTCGGGAATTGCCTCGAACTTATTGGCGGAGTTGAGTCCATGAAATCGATGTGGGTGTCGGCGTGGTCCCGACGGAAACCACCCATGGATCAACTTCGCAAAGTACAAGAGAAGATCGGATGTTGGATGAAAGATACGATGGTCAACGAGGAATAAAAGGAGTGCAAAACAATAGAAAGGCTCAAACTGAGCGGGGGTCAAAGAGGAGTGACACAATGTGCGCAAAGGCGCGGGACTTGATCTTTGAACCTTAATCTAGATCCATGCAAACACAATACAAAATCGGGTTCACCAACTCACGCCATGTGAAGCCGTGAAGGTTCGGCTACTTGTTATCTTTTCAGTTTTAGAGTTGTTGTTCATGCATATCTTATAACAAGTCCTTAGTACGCTACCCTATAGGAGAGAGAGTACTGCCGGAAGAGTATCCTATACTTGTCCTCCTCCTGTGTAACCTGTAGTCTGTACTTTTTGGAGTCCTTGTAACCCTTCCTGGATCCCTACTCAGCCAAAGAAATAGAGAGAGGAAGCTGATAGGCGAAACCACTACTTCAGTCCTCGCTCGCAACGGAATCACCCGTGAGCGTACAAGAACCTACTCGGACGCAGGACGATGAGACAGACACCCCCGTGAAGGCGTGGCCTATGCTCGATACTTCGGACAGGATCGATTCTCTACACAACAGAGAGTCATCATCGGTGACCAAGCCCTACTCGCCTACGTACGATAGAAGCGCCATTACTTCGGAAATCCAGGCGATACACAAGGCAGTTGCAGACTAAGTTTTTGGCTCTAATTCTTAGGGGGTCGCACTCGCTCAAAGGAGTAGGGTTTTGGTCCCCCTCCAAGGTACCTGAAAACAACGAGGGCTTTATGAACCCGGTGCAATGATAGTCCATTACAGATTTTAATTAAGGTCAAAGTTTATTTAGCAATCCCCTTGTTTTAATTTCTGGGTTTTCACTTTTTTTTGAGTCTGTTTCATACCAGCGCCTAACGTTTTTGGTAGATTTTCATTTAAGTCCTAGGTGCTCAAAATCAGAGGGAGATTGCGGAAAAGCCGTGCAAGTTGGTTCTATGATGGAAATCTCACCATTGAACCGGATGATGCATGCTGAGTTAGAAGACTTACAGTGCATCCCAGCTCTCTCCATGTGGTATGCAAAGCAGAATTTTTAAACCTGTCTACATGACGGTGTGCATTCAACAAAATCGCCCTAAACATTAGCTGCTATTAACGTGAAGAACCACAAGCTGGTCACTTATCTTTAACCTAAGGGTCCGGTCTTGGCTACCCCTCCTCTTCTCGACACGCTCGAGTTCATGAGTAGCGCTTGATGGGGCTCGCTCACGGCACATTGGTTAAGAGATAAATGGTCTAACTATTTAAGTTTGACTAGATCCATACGAAGTGGACTATAGGAACATGCATTATTATTAATGTTTGGACCTAGATACCGAATCAAACAACCTATATCTAGGGGCTCCAAGCACACAAAACAAAGTAAAAGAAAGGAGGAAAGCACAAAACAACGGAAAACAAAGAAAAGAAGGCGGTAGAAAATACGGAAAACAGCCCCCAGGTGAACAGACACCCGGGCACTGGACCTCATTGTGAAGAGTAGAGTCCTGTTAATTATTACATGCCAAAATTGTCTCTCTCTGACCATAAATTACAAAAATAATCCTAATTGTTCTAAACCTATCTAATCCCCATCTTCTTGCTTCCTTGATGCTCTCTCCAAGTGGCCATGAGGTGAAGACCACCCTCCTCCAAGCTCGGCTGCCTTGGCCTCCTAAGAAGCCATCCTCGCGTGGCGGGCCCTCACATCAAAGTCACAAAAAGATTGCATTAGTAGAGGTTTAATCAATCAAAAATGGAGCAGATAAGAAATTAATCACAATAAATAAATCAATCAATAAAGCATGGTGATCAATGACAATAGAAATAGCTGCTCACAAAATCCATGATGAATCGAAAATGTACACAAGAATGACAAAATAAATTAGGCTATGCTCATTGCTCCCCGGCAACGGCGCCATTTGATAACATGGATATTCCGCAAGGGTCACCATGAATAATATAAATAAGTTGTCGCCGAGGCGACCGCTCGCAGAATACCGGTGTTAATCAGCAATTAACCCACAATAAAAGAATAAAACAATTGAGTCCCAAAATATGAGTTAATATTTATTACTCTACCATAAAATGTATAGGGAACAAGCATGTAGAGGTCGAACCACAGAGAGCAATACAAAAATGCATAAGCCTACAATGTGCATCTATCACAGAGTCATCCATGTGTGAAGCCTATTTATGTGGGTTTTTGAATTTTATATTTCTTTTTAAATTTTTTTTATTTTTATTTATTTATTTATTATTATTTTTTAATATAATTAGGTAATATATATTATTTTCTATAGAATAGGGGGATTTATATAAAGGGGTGCTTTAATATTTATAAAAATACTCAAAAATAGTCAAAATTCAGAGGTAAAGTCTTTTTGGTATTTTCATCATTTTTTACTTTTTTGGTGATTTTTGGGTATTTTTCAAATTGTTTTTGGTATTTTTAAATGCTGAAATTGGGGAAAACAGTGAAATAGGTACTGGCTGTAAGTAAATTAGGGATCAAAAATAGCAAACAACCACAAACTTTTCCACACTATTTTTCTAATGAAGATAGTAAAAGATAGAAGAAATAGGAACTGAGTTTACATTTTTCTGATTTTTCTTTAATTTTATATATTTTTTGAAGTTTTTGTGTATTTTTCAATTTTTAAGGTTTTCCTTTTAAGATTTTTAGGGATTTTTGGACTGACGCTAAAATAGGTCAAAATACACACTAGGGAGTTTTTTTGGAATTTTTAGAGGTCTTTTAATATTTTTTTGGCATTTTATAAGCTAGACAGTAAATAAAAGACATGTTTTGATTTTTATTAAATGCAAAAATACAACAAAATTAAGATCCAAAAATATGGCGTGTGAGAGCATGTTAACAGACGCTTATATCCATTTTTACAAGATTTTTCAAATTAAAATGAGGGACAAAATAAATGGACAAAGCATACAAAAATAAATGGCCTGGCAGGGGCATTTTTGAATTTAAAATAAGCGACAGGGGTTTCCATGCAAAAATTACAATAAAAATGAACGTTTAATTTTTTTCAGGGGCAATCTACAATTACTGAAACCCGGCAGGATTTTCATGCAAATTTCACGCACCTCATGTGGGGTCTGCACGTGAGCCGCGGAGGGACTATTACGCAAATATAAACACATCAGGGGGTCTTCCGTAATTTTACAAATTATTTACAACAGGAATTTTTATTTATAGCATTAAAACCTAAATACGAAAAGGCGGGGGTTGAACTTGAAATTTATCCTTAATAAGAGTGTGATCCGACGGTTGGACTGCTTCCACTTGCCACGCGTTGTGCTCCTGTCGGCCGATGACGATTCGCAGATGACGGCGGAGATTAGATCAGCCTCGCTGATCGGACGGTCGATGCGGCGCTTCATCTGACGGCGCTGGTTCGATCTGGGCCGACTCTTTTGATCTGACGGTGCTGGAGATGCTTGGAGGAACAGGGAAGAAGCTCGCCTCCTGCGAGCTTCAGTCGTGCAACGTCGGCTTCTCCGGGCATCTCCCTCGCCTCTGACGCGCTCTGCTCGTAGCTGGCGACCTTCCGCATCTCATGAAGGTCCCATCATGGCTCCTGGAGGTCTGATGTGGTCGGACGAAGTCGGGGAAGAACAAGACCTCCAGGACCCTCTTCCTGGGTTGAATCGAGCCCAGATGGGCTGCTTTCCTCGTTGGACCTGCATAGGAAGAACCGGGGGAGAGAGGGCTACCTCCTCGACCTGGGGTTTTGAAGCTATACAGCAAGAGGAGGGGTGGCGGAGGAGCTCCGGCGAAGGGCGGAGGAGGAGCTCCGATTCGCCAAGACCGAAGGTCCTGGGTTGGACAAAGATGTGCGTTTGATGGAGAAAGCGATAGGGAATGAGATGGGATGTGAATGGCGGTCAGATACAGTCAAGAACACAGTGAAGGAGCCGCCGGAGCTGAGCTCCGGCGAACTTCGAATTTTTGATTTTCCGCTAAAGGAATTAACTAAAGTCTAATCTAGATGCTGGAATTAAAAGCTGACTTGAAAAACTAACTAAAAAGCGATAAAAGGAGTAGCTCTTATACCTGGGGGCCACCAGGGAGCAGGGCGGACGCCGGAGCTCCGCCGCGACAAAATTCTCCTTCCTCCGGCCGATGCGAGGTGCTGGAGCACTCCTCCTGTCACGAGGAACGGTCCAGGAACAAGATCACGACTTTTGGTTGGAATGAAATTGGCCAAATTCGAGGAAGGGGGCGGAGCTACTTATTTATAGACATTGGCATGGAGCCTTATTGACCGGTGATTATTACATGATCCGATGAGTATCAGATTGATCCAAAGAATCGACGGGCATCAGTGATGATTAGAGTTCAATTCTTGTGAAGGAAGCATCTTCGATTGATGGATGGTGTGCCAAGGAAAAATGGGACAAGACGGGCGAAGAGACGGTCTACGTCACATCGGGCGGCTGGGGGAGCAGTTGACCGAGCGGTCAACTGTTGACGGCTTGTAATTGGTCCAAGTCAGCTGCTAGAAGACAAAATAGGAAATTTGAGTCTAAATTGATTTATTTACCATAGTAAATGATTTTATTAGAAATTTCTTAAAACACAAAAAATGTGTATTTTTTCATGTAGCATTTATTTGTGATTTTTATTGAATTTTTCGGAGTGTTTTATTATGGTTTCAATTTGATATATATGTATTTACATGTATTTTTGTGTATTTTATTTTTAATTTGTTTATTTTCTTTTATTATTTTATTGGCTTATTTTATAAATTTATAATTTATTTTTGTGAGTATAAAGGTATTTTTATTTAATTTTTAGGAGTTTATTTACATTTTTTAAATAAATAGGTATATGCATATGTAAGTATACTTATAGGTATTTTACCTATATATTATATACATTTTATTTATTTAATGAATTTTACTTGTTTTTATTTTGAATTTGTATTTCTAATAAGTTATACATACTATATTCATTATGATAAAAATATAGATGAATAAAGAATAAAAGAAAAAATCCTTTTTATTTATATACATATAGGTAGCATAGGTATTTCGTCTATGTGGCTCGTAGACTTATTTTATTTTATAAATTCTTTTTGGTTTTCTTGAAATTTTAATATGTACATTTATTATAAAAATTATTAACAAGATTCTAAAAATATAAATTTATAAAAATAATGAATATTGAATAAAATGAATACTTTAATCAGTCCTATATACAAGGTGGGCCAAAAACCTAACTTCCACAGATGGACTCCAAAAATTATGAAACCAATTTTATAAAATAGTACTTGGAATGCTATATACAATTAAAGGTGTGTTTGGGTGATTTGGAGTTTTTATTTGCAAGATATGGGTATGTGAAGTTGAGATTTTTGCTTTTTATTCTGTGTATAAAATATACACTGAGTATTATTTTTACACAAACTCAATTTTGTATTTTCATTTACATTATTATCTACATCTTTCATGAACAAAGTTTCTTTATTTGATGAATAAATAATTATGTACAAAATAGGTGTCAAAGATGCATAAATAAATGCATGAATAAATGAGGTATTTATTGTACACTGGCCCTTATCTCCCCCTACTTTATTCCTTGTCGACCAATACCATACTGGCCTTGGTCTCGGGGTTTGGGTCATAAAATATTTGCAATATTTTATTCCTTTTTCTTTTCTTCTCTTTATTCTATAATTTTGGCATTAAAAACCTTATTTAATGTGTAATTAATACAATGAATGATGAATGCTATTATGTATTATTTGATGCTATTTACATGCATTTGCTGGGGTTTTTGAGGCCAAAATGATAGAATAAAGGTGATGAAATGGAGGTTCATCAAGACTCAAATCTCGAGTCCTTGTTCCTCAAGTGATAACTCAACTCATCTCATCAATCATGCAGTTGTGAAATGATGTACTGATCATATTCTTTGGAATGTAGAGATGAAGAGTGCAATATAGAGCTTAAATATTTCAGCTAGGAAAGTGTGGATTATTAAGTTTCAAAATCCTAATGACTAAGGTTAGTTAACTCAAACTCTCAAGATCTCAGAAATCAAGTGTCCTCCACTACTCAAGCCTTGAGTGATAGTGAATGTGTCAGGAATACACTAACTCCAGAGTTAGTGAATATTTGAGATTTTTGAGTTTTGCAAAATTTTAACCTCAAGAAAAATAATGACTGGACCAAGCTCATATTGCATCCATTTTCAACCAGTATGGGGTGTAAGTATGGATCGTTAGACAATTGTCGATGTTACTTCAAGATAATGTTACTTCAAGATAATGGCTCTGAGCAAGTTAAATCTCGCACCCTCATCTGATCGATCGTCTCTATTAGTATACTCTCACCCTCGACGCGAAAGTATACCTTCCCGCTATCATGATCGGACACTACCTTGGTTGTGTCTAAGAACGGGCATCCTAAAATGATGGGGGTATCGGTCACAGACTTAGGTATCTCCATGTCCAATACAGCGAAGTCCACGGGAAATTTCAGGCCCTGAATTGTAATGACCACGTCCTTCAGCAACCCCTTCGACCTCTTGACAGATCGATTAGCAAACTGAAGGACCCTCCTGCTCTGTCAAAGAGGGACAAACTCGAATTGGTCGAGTAAGGCTACCGGAAGTTGGTTGATAGATGAACAACAATCTAATAGAGTCCAATCGAACTTCTGCTCATGTATGTGGCATCTGACATAGGGAGCTCCTGCATCTGGCCTCTTGGCTGGTAGATGGTTCTGGATGGTGAAGAAGGTGGCACGAGTGAGTACATAGATCTCTGAGTGGTGGTTCCTCCTCTTCTTGCGAATAGTGGTCCTCTCTCTAAGGTTCCTCTGGAAGAGGGGGATGTGCTCCAAGGCCTCCTGTAGAGTCAACTATATCTAAAATCTGTCTTTCATCTGGTGGCTGAACTCTAACTGCTGGGATTTTTTTGGATTTTCTTTTTGGTTCCCCTTAGCCAAGCAGAGTGCTTGAGGGAAGGGGATGGCTGGGCCCTCCTCAGATGGAGAGCTAGGATCAGGTTGTTGCTGCTTTGGCAAAGTAGAATCCATACAAACATCTCCATGCATCACAAATGGACTCACAAATGAAAAACCCTTTCCTTTATTACCAGAATAGTCCTGAGATACTACAATACAAGGAAATTAACAGGAATAGAAATGGTGGCCTCAACACCACCCTCAGCATCTGGACTTGCGGCATCAGTACCACACCTCTGGTGGCACCACCTCCTGAATCTGGTGAACTGACGACCTCAAACCGTCGACTGGATTAACATCCTTGGTGGCATCAGCACCACCGTCATCATCATGAGCGGCATCAACACCACTCTCCTCCTCATCTGGCGCTCCTGGTCCCTCATGTGGTCGTCACTCAGATGAGGCACCGTCGGCTGGTATCCTACCGCTCCTAAGTATAACAAAGTCAGCATCAAAATGGTATGCAGAAAAATCACCAAGTGAAGCACTAGGAGTGGTAACCTCTGTAAACTCTACCTGCTTAGATTTACTCTTCAGGTTGTTCGGATTCGGTTCGATCTATGCATGTATGGAGGCCTTCCCTCTCACTATATCCCTCATCTCCTGTATGAACTCATCCATCTCCCGTCTGAAGGCGGCCTGTTGCTCGGAAACAAGGCGGGCTAGATCCTCAAGAGCTGGGTTCTCATAGGCGGGCCCATGAGAACCGGACGGGTGTCCTCTCTTGAAACGGGGATGCTGCTACTGGGTAGGATGAGAGGGATACTGGGTATGATACTGCTGTTGAGGCTGTTGCTGCTGCCTCCAAGACTGTCCCTGTTAATAGGGACGAGGACCATGCTGTTGGTAAGACTGTGGTTGTGGCTGTGGGAAATGGGGCTGCTGCTGGCTGAACTAGCCACCCTGAACTAGAGGTTGCTGCTGGGAAGAGGCACCTCCGGTCGACCAACAAAATCCGAGATGGTCTCGTCGGATCCCAGGCTGAGGTCGGTCATACCAAATCCCGTTGACATCCATCAACGGCTCCTGCTCGTAAGTGGGTGGGGGGAGAACTGCCAGGGGTTGATCCGACTGGTAGACCACCATCTGAGTGTCCTGAGATGGTGGTGGTTGGTAGTACTATTGTGGATGCTGGAACGACTCTGCCTGAACATGGTGAACCTGTATGGGCTGGCTAGAGTGCTGGGTCGAGTTGCTGCTGCCGAGATCCACCTGTGACCTGAGACGGGGCTAAGAAACCGTCTGTGCCTCCCGGTGACACATGATCTGGGTCTTCAAATCACTTAGTGTCTGTGCCATATGATCTATCTGAGACATGCCCTGACACTGCTTCTTCTCCATCAACTCGATCCGGTCAAACTTCTCACTAATAATCCCCATATCAGCGATCGTTGACTCTGCATGTGCTGCGACTGCTGATGATGTAGAAGGACCGGTATCAACCCGTGCTATCCTCTGATAAGACATGGCCTGTGGTTGGGGCTTCCCCTGTGCATATAATCGGGTCTGGGACATCACCGTATAGTTCTTTACCATCTCCTCATAGATGGCCCGGACCTAATTCTCATCCTTGGCAAAATATGAGCCTCCACAGGATGCATTCACTAGCCCTTGCAGCTCTGGTGTAATCCTGCAGAAGAAACTCTGGACAAGGTCGGGCTTGGATATATCATGGTGAGGGCACCGGTTTGTGAGCTCCCTGAATCTGTCCCATGCCTCGTGAAATTGCTTGTTGGGGAGCACAGAGAAGTTGCTGATCAGGGCTTTGGCTGCATTCGTCTGGCCGAGTGGATAGTACTTGTCCAAATACTCGTTTCGGAGCTGTTCCCAAGAGGTGACGAATCTCCCTAGGTACTTCATCCAGTTGGCTACTCTATCTACGAGGGAGAACGGAAAGGCCATCATCTTAATGGTATCCTCATCCACAAGGCGATCATGGATAGTACTACATATAATCTCAAACTCCTAGAGATGGAGGTGAGGCTCCTCTGTGGCGAGTCCTTGGAATCGTGGTAGAAGTTGGATCATCTGAGGTGGGAGTTTGAAATATTCCAAAATGGCTGGCAACACTATCCATCTATGGGTCAGAGTTGCACCAGGGTTGTGCAACTGCCTCATCGGTCGTACAGGTGCTGCTGGCTGTGCGGGATCCTCATGGTCTCCACCCTCAGGAATCTCTGGTCCTATGCATCCACCGGCTCCGCGCTGCTCTCTATCATCTCTCATCTTCTCCATCTCTCAGTGCATGTCCACCATGAAGCCCCTTGGTCTCTGATCTGACGCTCTGTGGTATCCAGAGAGGCTAATATGGTGTTGTTGATGGCACCCTGGTCAAGTACATAAATCCGAGTCCCGCTGGGTCCATCGTCCTGCAAAGGCAAAAGACCCAAACACAGGTGTCGATACATCATCAACTGTCTGCTGCGGTCTCTGCTCGGGCACCTCAGGACTAGTAGAAGGGTGGTCGAAGGGGAACAGGGTGAAGTCAAACTCGGGTTCGGAAAGTGAGTCTCGTCTCTCACAAACCAACCTAGATGAGCGGGCTAGAGTGCTCAAAAGTGGTGCATCCAGAGGCTGCCTAAGGGATCTCCTGTCCGTCATCTTGATGTAGCGAGTGAAGTTGGATGAGATACGGAAAACACACAAGATCAGAAAGCAAACCCCCAATTCACCTACTCACGCAGAGCTGATGACCGTAAAGGCTCGGTCTTTTATCTTGTCAATTCTATTAGGTGATAAAAAAACTTTCAGAGCGATTAAGCGAGCTGGTAGGAACCCAATGCTCCTAACAGATCGTCCTGTATAAAAGACCGGTAGTCTGCCAAGAGTTCAGGTATGGCTCTATCCTAATGTACGGGTCACTTTCTCGCTCATCCAAACCATACAATGAGGGGATTATTCTCCCAAGACAGATTTTTAAATGAGGTGTCTTTTAAGGATCAAGTGAGTTTAGCAGACCCAATTTTATAGTTTTTCTTTTTAGGTATTTTTCAAGAAAACAACGTCTAACGAATTTTTAGGTTCTCCTGATTATTTAAAGTCCAAAAACAGGGGGGAGAAAGTGAAAAAGCCGATGCGCGATCAAACACGATGATGAATGCAGAGTAAGAAATACATACCTGAATCCCGCTCTCTACATGCAGGGTGATCCGCACATAAATTAAAGGCAGAATTAAAACTACCTATATGATGCAAGAAGAAATCATCCTTAGATGAAGCACTTTCTACAGAGAAGAACGATAGCTAGTTATCAGACTAAGTCTAGAGTCCAATCTTGGGAACCACTCAGTGCCCACCACAACGGGTCCTACCCGCGTTGTATGTGGTTCCTCACGGCATGTGGACTCAAGCCTAATTAAACTAACGTTTTCTTTGTGATTTAATTAATTAGGTCCAATTAACGATCTATAGATGCAGGCAAATAATTAGGGTTGGACCTTAATTAATTACATCACAATCATAGAAAATCCTAAGTCTAAGGGTCAAAACCTTCAAAAATTAGATAGACAATAAAGAAAATGGTAGAAAACAAATCCGACGAAAATCCGCGATGAGGTCCCCGAGCACACCGAGTGCTCATCAAAACAGACCTCGAAACAATCACCAAGTCTAAGTCAAGTGTCTGTTTTGTATTATTACAACAATAATATGCAAAAAATAAATCTATTCTAAACTATACTACAGCTCCCAAACTTCTGCTCTTCCTTTCCTACGCTCTCCTGCGGCTCGATGTAGAAACCAGCCGCCTCCAAGTCACGCAGGTGCCTCGACTCTCCGAAGATCGCCTCCCTCGCGCGTCGGGCCCTCACAAGAAAGACAGAACAGAAATTGTATCAGTCCACAATTATTAAAACAAATGTATCAAATATAGCAAAAAATCACACAAGGAAACTAACTACTATGCCGTGCTCCCCGGCAACGGCGCCAGTCTGATGAGCGAGCCGAGCGACTAAGGTAAAATGGTATCAATGGTCATTGCAACCTCAACCACTCAGATCGGGCTCAACAAGAAAAAAAGACCCCCAAAATAGAAAAATCAATCAATCAAGCACAAATAGCGGTCTTGCTAATTTATTTTACATGGTATGGCTACCAAGGTCGAACAAAAGGAGGACGTGATGCTAACGCTACAAAGTAGTCGAGACTCCCAAAAAGATAAAAAATGGTGGTTTTTAATTTTTCCAATTTTTTTTGTAATTTTTAATATTAAGAAAAATGTTAAAAGGAGTCAAAAACCAACACTCAACCAATTATTTGAAGACACAAAAATACTCAAAAAATCAAATAAAAATATTTTTGGGTTTTTAAAATATGCAAATGTTTTTGTTAATTTTTCTAGATTTTTCTGATTTTTAATTAATTTTCTAAAAATCAAACAAGGCCAAAAATCATAAAAGTATATAACCAGGATCTGAAGGTAATTTAAATTGTTAAAATGCCTATAAAATTCAAGCGGCAATTTTATGACAAATTAGAAATAAAAATCTGAATCAAGTGAAAATACATTTTTTGACTTTTTATGAATTTTCACTGATTTTCTATGATTTTTAATCTTTTTTAGTTTTTTATGGTTTTTATAAGTGGAAATGCAACAAAAATTGGACAATAATTAAAGCAACAAAAAAATAAGTAGACAAGATTTTTTTATAATTTTTTAAGGATTTTTAATATTTTTATTTGATTTTTAAAACAGACAAAGGTAATTTTTGTGGTTATTTTAATTTTTAAAAATAATAAACGGAAACAAAACAAAACAAAAAATTCATAGAAATTCCTACACCATGGCAAGAACCATGTTTCAAAATCTCGTGATTTTTGGACAATGTTTGCTATTTATTGAATAAATAATAAATGACACAACACACAGGGACCTAACTACAATTATTGAAAAGTTATCAACCAAAAAGTAACACGTGGAAATATTTTAGGGCTCAATCTACAAAACAACCTGATCCACGCATGGGCGGCACGTGAACCAGGCACTCTGGGGTATAACTGCAAATCCTATTTATAAAAATCCATTCAATAACAACAATGAAGTCCAAGTAGGAAACTTGCAAATATCCCAAAGTCACGTGGGGGGACCACGTGCTACACAAACAGAAGGACTAGAGTGCAAATACTAAAAGCTTAAGGTACTTGGTGCAAAATATCTAAAATAAAAACAACTGCTAAAAATATTTACAGGACTAATGCGGAAATGTAAACAAGTAGGAGGTCCTGAGTGCAAATACCCTTCTTATTGGCGATCCAACGGTCGAGGGTTCTTCACTCATGATCGGATGACTGAGCTCTTTGGATAACCCTTCGACGATAGACGGCTGAAATATGATCCTCAGATGGATCGGACGATCAAGGACTCCCCGAGGATGAACAATCACGATCAGAACTGGGGAGAGCCTAAATCCGACGATGGAGACACCTCTTGGAAGAAAGGCGAAGCTCGCCTCCGGCGAGCTTCGACCGGCTGCTACGTGCGGCTGAGACGTCCTCTGGGGTTGCTCAGATGGGGGAAATGATGCTGGCACCTGTCCGCAGCGATGACGATGCTCTGATGAGGTCGGGATCGTCGGGAACGGCCCAACGACGCTGGACGACCTAGAGATGCTGTGCTCTGATGTTCGAACCTCCAGATGAGGTTCTTTGACATCAAAACATGCACAGAAGAGCAACTGGGTCGAGGGCAAAGTGCCTCGACCTGTTAGCATGTGAAATGGGTGATCAATGGGGCGAGGCGTGACCCTCCGGCGAAGCGACGACGGAGGGGGGCTTGGGTGCTCGTTCCTGGGCGAACGAGATGAACGGCTGGGCGTAGAAGGTGTAGAGAAGGTCGGCGATGGTGATAGGATCATCAGCGATGGCGATTGGATGATTCGATCACGGTAAACGTGGTTGATGAACGGAAGTCGACCCAAATGCAAAAATCTAGAATCAATAGTAAACAAGAAGTAATCTAAGCTACCTGGTGAATGGAGTCATCTGGGGTGAAGGTCAGGGACTTCCGGAGGTCTTCTCCTAGATGGTTCGATGGGTCCAGAGGCTGGACTCTCCTCATGGTGGAGCACGGCAAAGTGTTCGCCAGACCTAAGGCTACAGGGCTCGAATCTTTCTACAATGACCTCTATCGCACACTGTCACTCGTGGGTTGAGGTGGAGGTCACTGGAGATGAGGGAGCGGCCAAAAATGAAGAAGAAGGTGCGGCTCCTTGAGAAGTTATACTTTGCAGGGTCCGAGAAATGTGGAGCTTGAGTGCGTGAACCGAGGGACGGATCCCTAGAGGATTCATCGGGCGTGGGTCTCAGATCGTCCCTCGATAATCGAAGCAGCTGAGTAATAAGATAGTGGTCGGATCAGTTCAGGAAAATTAGGAGACATTCGGGTGGAAATCAGATCCGGGCGAAAAAAGGTCCAGGGGGGCAGTTGACCAGGGTCAACAGTCCGCCCTGGACCAATCAGAAAAAAGATACATAAAAATAATTGAAAATTTAATTAAAAATAACAAACGAATTTATTTTAAAAAAGTTTATAAATTAAAAAATATTTGTTATTTTTCAAACTATTTTCTGTGATTTTTATTTATTTTTATGAAAAATGATTTATTCTATATACAGTATATTGTATTATATACATGTATAAAATACCTACGTATTTTACATAACTATTTTTATTTTCTTATTTTTTCACAAATACCTCAATTTTGTATTTTATTTATTTACAACATAATATTTAGAGTGTAAAATAAATTTTATTTTATTTTTATTATTTATGTACACGTGTAAAATAAATAGGAATATGATACATATATACATGTATTATATACAAAGTGGTAGAGAGAGAATTTTATTTTTATTTTATTTTTCTAATTTTTGTTTTATTTTTATAAATATATACAAGGGGATAAAAACACATTTTTATTTCAATTTTTTGCAAAAATAAATTACATACACATAGGAAGGGGTATGTACAAGGTAGAGTGGGCCTATCTCTCTCTAGTTATTTTGTTTTGCGATCAGGTCCATTTTGGACCCTCTCTTGAGTTCAAGTTACTCAATATTTATTCTAAATATTTCCTTCTTTTTCTGTTATTCTTTATTCTTTTATTTTTTCACAAATACATGCTAATTATTAATAACTAACAAATGCATGCTTATTGATACTTTATTGTATTTACAACTATATACATGATGTTTTGCCAAAATATTTAGCTAAAATAAAAGAATAAAGAATGATGAATGGAGATTCATCATCGACACCAGAGGCATACGCCATTGTCGACCTTCAATTCTGTCTTGCCATGTCATGGGAAGGTGGCATAGGTCTAGGCGGGGCCTCGTGGATTGGTGGAAGAGGTGTGATGGCGAAGGAGCGGGTGTATTTGAAGGTGCCGATGGCGATTATAGTGGTGGTGGGGGCGAGTATATAACAACTAAGTGGAGTGGATGGGTGCAAGGATTTTGGGCATTGAAGGCCCCACAAAGGAGGGGGACATTAGGGCTTGGAAGAGAAGGCATCCGTTAATGGGAGAGTGATCAGAGGTGTTTTCCATAATAGGAAGGGTGCGAGGGTGGAGAAGAGGGGTAACACCTGAGAGAGAGGCGTTAAGAGGAGGAAGATGGGGTCTTGGCTACTAGATCTTGCGATCCACCGGTCAAGATGGAAGCGTAGATGGCCGGCTCAGATCAAATCCTTGGATCTGATCTAAGGGTCGAGATTGGGACATATGTGTGTGGTGAAGATAAAGATAAGGTTTCATCTAATGGATAAAGAGGATTGGATGACGTGGAGGAAGCATATGTGTTTGATAGGAGGTGATCCAGTGGTCAGGACGAGGGAAAAAGGTGTCAGTTAAGATGGCATCTAAAGATAGGATCTTAGGGCTGAGGGAGATCTCGAGATGGATGGTGGAGACAAGGGCTGGAAGATGTGATCCAAGGGCCAGGGTGGATGGCGGGTGGCGTAAGGAGGAGAAGGCTGCGTGGCGAGTCCAGAGAGCGCCATGTTGTCTAATAGGAATATTAGAAACGAATAAAACAAAGAAAAATCGAAATAAAAAATAGAGGATGAATTAACAAAAATTTAAAACATTAAAGTCATACATCTTGATGAGATCTACAAGTTTTTTGTTGAACCAGAAGTCAAAATAGGTCATTTGTACAAAGAAATATTTTTAGTAGCATTTTTAATAGGTAAAAACACTGTATTTAATGGTTTTGTGTTTTTTATATTTTCAATTTCTTTTAAAGATGAAAATAAATATATAATATTTAATCTAATTTTTAGGGATTTTTAGTAAAAGAGAAAATAAAGAAAATATTATTGATAATTATATAATAATTAGGGTTAGTTACAAGGAGAAGGATTATTGCTAAAGATGTGGAATTAATGAAGATTTGCAATGAAGTTTTATTCTTCTAGGATAAAAATAAGGAATAGTTATTATCCATCAGAGATTCATCATACATCAACCATTATCCCGCTATCCTACTTCTCAGTACGTGATGATGACTGATCATGATGAGCCATGTACCTTTGAGGGAGGCACAAGAAGAGAGATCATTCGCACAATGTAATGAATGAAGAGATGTAGTCTCGGAAGAAAATTTATGCCTATGATCTTGTTGAGCTTCCTACATGCAAGAGAGCGCTAAAGAACAAGTGGGTCTACAAGTGGAAGTCATATGATGGTGCTAAGCAACTGAAGCCGAAGGCCAGATTGGTAGTGAAGGGATCCAGTCAGAAAGAAGGCGTGGATTATGTAGAGATCTTCTCACTGATTGTGAAGATAATTCTGTGAGGGTGACGCTAGGTTACAACAGGTGGATATGAAGGCAACTTTTTTCACGATGATTTGAAGGAAGAAATCTACATGGAGCAACCACATGGATACTAGGAGAAGGGAAAAGAGCGCATGGTTTGCAAGCTAAGGAATAGTTTATATGCCTTGAAGCAAGCCCCTGGACAGTGGATTTTGAAAAGTCACAAAGAAAGTAAAGATTACAACACATATGATGTAACTCTCGTTAGGATCACTTTAGGCAATCGATTCCTCACGATGCTTATTTGTTTTTTTTTCAGATGACGCAAATTTATACGCTGTTGTTTGAATTGGAAATAAACAAGTTGCTTAGTCATGTATTTGATATAAATTGATCTGGTCATCTTCCAAAAAAATTTATTGCTGTTTGAATTGGTAAACATCTTGCTGTGCAGGTATCCAGATGACCTGTACGATCGCCAGTGGCATCCTAATGACAGTAGATTGCAGATCAAGGAGGATATTATCTCGTACAAGAATGCAGGAACCGTGAACTCGAGCGCATGTGAAGACAACCCTCCTGCTAAGCTATTCGACGGTGCAATTGCTGCACTGGAATTATCGGGCAATCTAACGATAAAAACTACACTTCGCCCTTATACCAGTGGACTCTACTTGAACATGTACTTCACGGAGGTCAACAGCACTGCAACCACGAAGAGGATGTTCGATATCTATGTTGCTGACATGCTCGTTTCCGATTCCTCGAATCCCATCGCACCGCGTCTTGGAGATGCCATCGAGTTCACATATGTGACATTTGAGGGCTTGTTCGCGAATGCTGTAACGTTGACTCTTGTACCTACACAGGATTCAACTCTTCCTCCTCTGATTTGCGGCTTTGAGGCTTTGCAAACTTACGGCGTATCAACTGCGAGCACAAATGCTGCTGATGGTATGGCATCTTTTATTGTTTGTTTCTTCCATTCCGCTTGGAATTTTAAGAAAGCTGAAATGTTCTAGATGCAATTATCTCTGCTTGCAGTGGAGGCATTATCGTGGCTTCAAGGTAATTTCACGGCACTTAAAAACTGGACAGGAGATCCATGCCTTCCCATTAAATTCAACTGGGAATGGGTGCGATGCTACGCTGCCACTACTCCTCGAGTCACCAAGTTGTAAGCCATGCAATATTTTTTGATTTTCATTCTCCTTTAGAAATTTAGATTCCATTTTTTGAAGATTATACAACTACATGGATTTACCGTGTAACAGTATATATTTGGTATAAAAAATTGCTTACAGTTGGAGTCAGAATTAGATTATTGCTAAATTGATGTTGAGCAGGTATCTCAATGGGTTTGGCCTCTCTGGAGATATACCCAATTTCAGTGGAATGGACGCACTTCGGGTCATGTAAGTTTCACAGAACAAACAGTTCAAACAAATTTTAGATGGGAAAAAAAACAGATATATCAGCAAGACAGAGGGCATCTCTTTTCAATTTTCCTGAATCTTTCTTAATTTAACATGACTATTTGAACAGTATCCTCCAAAATAACAATCTCGGTGGAAGCGTCCCAGAATTCTTGGCCAATTTTCCCCTACTAGAAGTCTTGTGAGTAAATTTTTGAGCCACAGCAATTTTATTTTTCAGCCTTCTTCACTGCTAGATTTGACGGCTCCGAGTGAAAATTCTAGCGTTTAATTTCCACAGGAACTTGGCGGATAACAATTTTTCAAGCATACCGGATGTACTGCTCAAGAACTCTAAGATATTGGTGAAGTATGATGAATTTATACTAAGATAAGCGGCTGTGTATAAATTACTCTTCGTAAAGATTATTGTTTAAATAGACATTATATTATCCAGCTTTCTCGATTCTTGATTTCAATTCCACAGATCTGACCGGTAAATTAAACTCGATTCAGTTTTTTTGAGTTGATACAAATGGTTAAGTCGTACCAACTAATTCGAACCAATAGTTGGTCCAAGTTAGACCAAACAGATCGCTGGTTGGATCAAAGTCAGGTCCAATTTTAAAGACTACAATTTTGTCTTGAACATTTTGGGTGGTGGTTAATGATTCAAATTGGCCACAAACTCAACTGTCAATATTAATTTTCTTCGATAAAAATGATCAGAGAATCTATATCCGTATAAATTTTCACAAGTTTACTAAGGGGTACCGTGCACGTGATCAATTTCTTACATATTTCTAGATTACATGTATTTTTCTCCGTGGAGTAATATTGTTGCCTAATCATTTTTTCTTTGTTTTCTTCGTGACAGTGTGACTGGAAATCCATTATTGTGCGGGGACGGAAGAACATGCATATACGGACCCTTTTCCCCAAAAGCATCTCCTCCGCCTCCACTGTCAAGTGGAAACGCCAAAGCCATGACCTCATCTCCCTCACTTGTTCTGCTGATATCAACGATGGTGGCCATGATTTCTCTGTAGATACGGATACTTCTTGTGATTATACTTCGAGAAATCTTGTCTGTCTACCAAATAAAGTTTCTCACGAGAATCAAATTGCTTGATGTTCTCATCTTTTTAGGGCAATTCTTTATTTCCATCATGATGTATGCTGTGGAATCTTAGAATCTGATCTCATCCCTTCATTTACGGCATATGTGTATATATTAAACAACAGATTTCTCATGTCAAGATCATACCACATAACAAAATCAGAATAAGAAAATAAGGAGTGTATTTTTTTAATAAGAAATTGAGTGCTTCTATGATTATGTGGATGGACAGTGCTTCGAGATTCGAAATTACAGGACCGTTCGGGGGTTGCCCCCATTTGAGGGGATTAACCTCTAAAATTCATATCTTATCTATGGTGGGGTCTACCGTTATCTCTTTTATAATACACTAAATAAATTATTTCTTTTTTATCATTCTAAAAAAATTAATATATTATAATATTATATCATCTAAAAATTATAAAATATTCAACTTCTATTAATTTTTTCCAAACTTCAATAAAATCACATTACAATAACTACACACTTTTCCAAACTTTAATACAATCACATCACAACAAACCCTCAATCAAACACAAAAAAACACAAAAACAAGTTACACTCCCCGAGTTTACCTCAAGGTAAACTGGCAACTAAACACACCCTCACTGAATAACCTAGTAACATGAGTATATGGACTAAGAGCAGATCCTCTGATGTGGTTTGACCATTGCAAAAGCCGTTTTGCCCCTAATCATGTTAGGATTTGACTCTATCCGAGTGAATGATCCAAAAAAACCTGAATGATACACTCAATTCAATGTCCTATTAGAATTATGTGGTACTTGATTTATTTTATTTTTTTGAATTCATGTAATATTAGGACATTTGAAAATGGATGTATAATATGTAGACTTTTATATAATTTACTCTAGAGTTTTTTTACCGAGAAAGTCCACCATCTTGCTTGTTGACTTCTCCGCTGCCCATTGACTATCGTTTTGTGGGGGGTCTCATTGAAATTATGGACTTGAAGATCTTGCACACAAGAAGACTTGTAGGCTAAGGGTAGTAGAGAGGACCCCTATCAAGTTATCACAATATGCAACATGTCTTTATGTATGTGCGTTGACACTTTTGTCTGGATCCCTGCTTTCGGTTCTAGGGTCTTTGAATGTTCGAGAAAGTAGCTTTGAAGTGTGTTTTTTTAATGCGAGCCTCTAAGTTCAGGGTGGGAGTAGGCAAGCTTCTATACATAGAGATGGTCAAATCATCGGGTTTTTAGTGATATATAACATCATCATAACACGTCAAAAACAGATTAATTTATTTTTAAAAGGTGTTTATGGCCCTATCTGTAGTAGCATTTATCCAATTATGAGAAGTCTGATGGAATACAACTTCATGCTGAGTCGTTCCGACCTGGACTCATGAAGGATAAATAATATTTATCTCTCTTTATTGCTTAGTTGTTTTGAGATATATTGGAAATATAAATGTTGTAGATATAAACATAATAAATGAGTGATCACGATGTGAACTTTATCTTTATTTTTAATAAAGTATGTTTATCTTGAGATAACAGAGTTTTATCGCAGAAAAACAATCTCGAGATAAAGTAGTCACATCATTATCACATCAACCATTATGCATAACAAAATATTACATAGTCCATTATGTCACTAGAGTCTACGTTCATTTTTGGTCTTAGCCATTAGGAGAGGCAATGCAAAGTATAACAATAGCAAGTTTTACAGTATATTAGTGGACATTGTACATATCTGCATAAAGAAGACGACAAGGAGAGGTATTAGTAAAGATGAGTGCAAGATTGTCCCCACGATAATTATCTAAATACCGATGGAACTCTATATGTATTGTTCTACATACAAGACCTTTATATAAGATCATAAAGTTGAAAAAAACTTATTTATTTTCTAAATCATGCAACGAACTTCAATCAACAAGAAGACTTGTCTTTATTATATTTTCATTTGAAGGAGAATTGTTTGTAATTAGTAGATCTTTTTGGTCATGGCGCACATATTTCGATTGTGGAAAGAAAATTGAAGGGAGTTACGAATGTTTTTTCAAGAGAAACTTCAAATGAGACAAGGTCTTTCCTGAGCTAAGTAGGATCTCTCCTGAGCCCTTTTTAAGGCCATTGTAGATCCCAGTCTATTTAGCTCGATGTCTTCTTGACTTTTACTCATCGAATATTGAACTTATACGCTGACCCTTCTTATTGATCTAAGAGGTCTGAATAATGTGCGAGTCTCGAGTCAACCTCACTAACATCACTTCCCACCTCTCTTCACTTCTTGATCCTTCTTCTGCAATCAAACGCTAACTCTCTCGCAGAGATGAATCTCTGATACATCATGTTAAAATCCATTTATTATTCTCCTAACTTAAATATTTAATAAAAAATACTAATTAATTATTATTAACTATTCTTGTGTTGTATATAATTAAGATATGTTTTGTATATGACGTAACCTTGAATTTATTGTAATTAATTACTAATACTTTTCTTTATTTTTTATTTTAAAAAATCCCTAAAAATTAGGTTAATTATTATATATTTATGTTGGCTTTAAAAAATTAAAAACACAAATAAAATTCTTAAAATAAGTATTTTTAAGTCATTAAAAATATTTGCAAAAAATCTCCCTGGTACAAATGACCTCTTTCACTCCCTGATCAACATGAAACTTATAGATCTCATCGAGATATATAACTTTTATGTTTGACTTTATTGCAATTAAGCTTCTAACTATTTCTTTTTGAATCTTCTTTATTTTTTGAATAATCTAGTGCATCCACAGGACGTACTCTAGGCTGCCCATGTGGTTGCACCTCCATGTGCCACCCTCTTGCATCCAGAGCCGATGGATTTCCTCTCCCCCACCTCATTCTCTACCGTCCATTCCCCGCTCGCCCTCAACCATCTGATCACCTCCCCACTACACATCTCCATCGTTCCTTGGTGCCTAAATCCCAGCTGCCCGATCTAACGACATCTAGCCACTCACAATCCTCCACGTCACCTCTCCTTTTTTCCACAGTCTGATTCACCGCCATCTTTGCATCTTGATCGTTCATCTCCGCCCGCACCCTAACCGCTAGATCAGATCATAAGATCTGATCCACACCACTCTACCTTGCTTTCATCTCAACTGTTGGATCACACGATCCAATGGCTACTGGGTCATCGCCTACCTCCACAACCACCTTCCCCGTCCATTACACCTGCAAAACACTCCGCCCCCTCCTATTTTTTCCTTCGCTCTTATCACCCTCTCCACAATCTAAAGGCTCCCCTACGTAGACACACCCCCTCCGCCTTTCGTGCCAACTTCAATGAGCCCCTCCATCACTCCTTGGTTATCGTTCAACCATTGCAAAACCCATGGCTCCACCATTTGTAACCGATCTTCTCCACATTCAAATACGTCACCTCCGACCCCTCTCTCCCTTATCCACCAATCGCAGGGCTGAAGCCCAGCTTCCTCCGATCTCTAGTGACTATAGAGGGAAGTTGTTGAGGCAATAACAACTGCATGCTCCAGGTGTGATCCATGGTGAATTACCATGTAAGCTCCGACTTCTCGGGGGTTGTACAAGGTCCAAGGCCTTGCTGCCTTTGTTGAGCAATGACCGAAGGTCCCCTAGGGATCTCAGCCCAAGCTTCTGTCTGCCATTATTCTTCTTAATCCTCCAGATAACTTCATCCTTATTTTTCTTGTGTTTTCTCCTATTTAATCCACCACAAATGCTCCACTCCAATGATCACCAACCACTCCACAAGATTCGCCATCGATCAGTCATTCACAACGACCCCTCCGTTTACCTTCTTCATCCTTTGTAACCTCCTTCTATCCCATACCATACCCTCTACCTCTAGTAGCGGAGATCCCAGTCTAGGCACTCACCTTCTCCGCTTTCGATTCCTGCCACCCATTCGCCTAGCTTCGGCAATTCCCCCAACTAACACTCTTTGTAGGGACTTTTAATGATTAGACTTTACACCTATGATTCGTTCTTTGCCATTATATCCGAAGATGGAGCACCGTGACTCCACCTCAGACATCTAGACTCCTCCACAATGACTTCCAGACCTTCGTCGAACCTTCCCCGAGCAGCCATGATCATTCACCACCGAGTACGATGCCAATGTCGCATGGGGGAGTTCACTGAAGCACAACCCTCTCCGGTAGGAGGGGCAAAACACGAAGAACCAGGTGCCGATCGGATGATCTAGATGATGGCTCACACATCCATGCCTACCCTACAAGCTCGAATGGACCATGTTGTCTCCCGATCCACCTGCTTGTGCCATGTGCAGTATGAGCCTGAACCGCCTCTCGAGCCTTGCTCCCTTGCGCGCCTCTCACATGAGGGGGCTGGGAAATTCGCAACAACCTCCCCAAAGCTCTCCATAATTATAGATAGTTCCAGGTACGCGTGCATCATGTATGTGTTTGGACAAATTGTAGAAGAGCCCAGCCTGTTTCCAAGAATTGCTAAACTTCCCCTACACACAAGGAGAAATTACACAGGGGCCCCTTTAACTTCTGCTAATTTTAAATGGCTCCCTCTAGGGGCCAATTTGTGATATTTATCTTTATCTTTCATGCATTTTTATTGTATTTATGCCCATGGACGATTTCTTTAATATCTTAAGCATCTGGTCTCTATTTTAGTTGATTTTAGTGTCGTTTTGAAGATTATTTCATTGTCTATCTAATGGCTTATTTAATTTCATGGATTAACATTTAATTATTTATATTATATTATGTGATCCATATTATCTTCTTCTCACTAATTTGAATTTCCATTATTTAATTTTATTGCTTCAATTATCTCTGAAATTGACCCTTATTCTATTGCTCATTGATACGAAGGGCATCTTTGTCTTGCATGTTTGTCTTTTACATCTCATCATATATTGTGCTCAATCATCTCATTGTTAATTTTATTAAAAACCAAACAAAAAGATTGCATGCATCATGTTAATTAATCTCAACCATTTTGTTCGCTTTATGAATCACTTTACATTCATATGAAGGCCTAGGTATAGAAAAAAATTGCTCTTTAACTAATCAATATTTTTTTATAAATAGATGAAGAGGCTCGTGTCCCTATGTTCGACCTTGTTATAATTGTAAGTAAAATAACTTCCATATATTCGAAATATTGATTTTCAATCAATCGCTTTTCATCTCCTATACTACAACTATCAATTTTTAAAGAGGTGAAAAACACATGCATCAAATGACGATGTTGTCAGGGATACAACTCATCTTTATTTACTTGTTGAATTTCATTGTATTTTTTCATGTGTATGTTATCAAAATTCCAGGTCTTCTCATCGTGTTGTTTTTGCATCATGTGTTGATTGTTTTTCTTGATACTTTTATGACTATTTCTTTTGTGCAGGGTTCATGGAGATCGAGGACGCTCGACCTACATGGAGGCGTGGAGTTGGGGAGCTCCTGCAATGAAGAAACATTGAAAAATTAAGTGAGATGCAAGGAGCTGAGTCAACATTTCATTCATGCATTTTATTGTAAAAGATGTATCATGTGCATTTCTAGCAGTCCTCGTTCGAGGGCTCGCATGTGTAAAAAATGAAAGAAAAAGGAAAAAGTAGATCACTTGGTGATGTACCCCCCTCCATCCTTCATCTCTGTAAATCTATACCCCCTCCCTCACACATCCATCAAAGTACATACACAACCCCTCCCACATATCCATCATAAACATCTGTCTAAATACACCCTCTACCCTAACCAACCACATGCCCCCAAACTTGAATTCCATATGACATACACATACTATTTTTAGCCTAAGTATAGGGGGAACCCGACTCAATCAATCTTCCCTCTTCTTGTCTTCTTATACTTATGTCATTTTTTCCTAAGTACAGTGGGACCATCTGAGTTAGTTCATCTATATCATCTTATATTTAATTGGAGCTTTGGCTTCATATCACTTGTGCTATGAGGACATAACAAAAGTTAAGTATAGGGGGATATCTCATACATTATTGTATTTATAACTTAGCCATACCTCATATGTTAGAAGTTTTCAAAAATTTTGGGCTAGGTATTCTTGTGAACTTATTTTTATGAAATTTGTGTAAAAATCTTTGAGGGGCTAACTTTTGTCAATAAAATTAACCTTATTCAAAATTTTCCATACAAATCTGAAAAATCAAACATTTTCTTTGGTAGAGACTCTGACTACTAGGCTTAAAATGAGCAGTTACTCTTCAGTGAGGGAACTACGGTCTCCCTTAGTAGAGTGGGTGGTTAAAATGCAACGTGTAAGCATTGTCTTGAAGTAACATGGGTAGACGTCTAACGGTCCGTACGTACACCCATACTGGCTGGAAGTAGATGTAACTATTCATATGAGCTTGGACTAGTCATTGTCTCGCTGAAAAAATAAAAAAATGAAAAATTAAAATTCATAAAATTGCAAAAACTAAAAATCACAAAAAATAACTTACTAAGGAGTTGGTGTGTTCCTAGCACATTCACTATTACTCAAGGCTCGAGGATTTGAAGACACTGGATTTTTGAGATCTTGAGAGACTTAGTTAACATGCTTTGGTCATTAGGGTTTTAAATTTAATAATTCACACTTTTCTAATTTAAAGATTGAGCGCTATATTGCACTCTTCATCTCTATCCTCTAAAGGATATGATCAACATATCACTTTCACAATAGCATGATTGATGAGATGAGTTGAGTTATCACTTGAGGAATTGTGACTGGCGATTTGAGTTTAGACCTGATTTAATGATGCTTGAGGATGGGATAAAATCATTAAAGACTTAAAAAAACCTGAGTGTCAACAAACCCTAGCCAGTATGTGAACAAGTTTGCATACTATCATTTGATATTTTTCTATGTGCCAGGGTGTGATGAAATCTTAAATAATTATTGATCAATGTGCTCCAACTTTCGGGAAAAGCAGCGGAGCTAGCCAAACATTGAAATAAAAGTCGAGATTCCTATAAAAAAAGAGCACATTTTACCCTTATTGACTTTAAAAACCCATAAAATATAAAATCATTTTGAAAAATTTCTAAAAAAAATATTTTGTTTATTTATATATTTTGAGCCTTCTGATCGAAACCACTAAAAAAGAAAAATAAAACTCCTAAAAGTTAATAGAACACAAAAAATCCTTTATAAAAACTTAAAAATATTTATTTCTATTTCATAATTTTTTTATATTATTATTTATCTATTAAAATTGATTTCAAGAAAATTTTGATACAGTTTGCTATTTTTAATCTTCATTTCAATTCATGATATTTATTAAATCTTGGATTTGGGATATTTTTGACTTTAAAATCGGTAAAAAATATCAATAAATGCTTAAAAATCGCAAAAATAGCAAACAAATATTTAAACCCTAAAAGTATTCAACTCTTGAATTTTTATTTATTTTTAGTTGTGCTTATATCAATATTATCCTATATTGTATATATAGCCTTATATATCCTTATATTTTTTACTTAAAAAGAAAAAGAAATTAAAAAGAAAAATATAAAAAGAAAAAAAAATTAAAAACAACTAAAAAATAAAAAAATAAATTTTAAAATATATATAATTACAACCCATAAGAACACAAAGACAATAAGAAGCACACATGAGCAGAGAGAAGATTTAATATAGACTGAGGAGGTTGAATTTGATCTTATTGATTTCATTAATGAATTCATGCCTTTGGATGATGATGATGATCCAGTTCAGACCTCACAGGACAAAGTTGAACTTACTACTTTCAAAGACGAATTCGTTCCGTTTCATTTTGACCTAGCTGAGATATCCAAGGTGGGACCTGACCACACTACTTCCACTGACCAGTTTGTGCCTTTCCACTTTGATACTGTTAAGAATCTTCATCAGGTCAATCATGATCGGTTTGTGTCTAATGATGACCCCAATGTCGACCTACACCTAGTCAGATCCATTCCTCAACGGTCATGCAAGAAGGTTCGCTTTCTACCTTCTTGATCTCTGTACAACCTTCATTTGTATATCCATCTCTTTGTACATTCGCTTTTGTTTTACCTCTGTCCATCCACCATTTCTCTCATCCACCCCATTTCTGTGTCTTACTTTGTTTATTATGTACCTTGTCCTAAGTGGGGGGGGGGGGGGGTTGGGGTAGACGAGCCGAGTGTTCCTTTTTCATTCTGTTTCATCATTTTTTGTCTATTCTTAGAGCTCTTTTACCCTAAGCATCTGGGGAATGATGCGTACATTCTCTCCACATATTTTCTCTTTTTCTTTGATCCATTTTCTATCTTCATGTCTTTTCTTATATTCTTATTTGCTTCTTTTCTTCTTATTATTTTCATTTTCTTTTTTCTATCGAAAAGGTGTCACATATTTTTTATCGTTATTATGCTTAGGACATACTTTGTCCTAAGTATAGGTGGTGTGCACCCCGAGTTCCTTCATTCTTTGATCCCCTCCACTGTCACCTCTTCTTGTCTATACTTAGGGATATCTTACCCTAAGTATGGGGGGACAATCTGAGTATGATATGCTAATTCCCACCCTGGACCTCCAAGCTTTGTGCACAGTCTGCTATACTTAGGATTAATTGATCCTAAGTATAGGGGGGATGGTCGACTTCTCATTCGTTCATTTCTTCCTTCTTTAATTCATTTATTATTTAGACTTTTCTATACTCAGTATGAGTTATATCTTCTCTTTTTCTCTCTGATCTATGAGGACATATATTTAGAAAATGTTTTGTTAAAAATTTTCAACCTTGATAAAAATATTTTGTGTGTAATTTTTTCTTTATGTGAAATAAAAATCTTTTGAAAAACTATTTTCAAATGGGTTTGAAAATGGTTACAAAAATATTTTTAAAAATCTATATATACTTTTTGAAAAACCTTTGCAAAATAATTTTCATAATTTTGAAAATATTTGTTAAAATTGTTTGCACAAATTATTTTAGGACTATAATATTTAAAGTTGTTTGTAAAATTATTTTCAAATAAATTTGAGGAATATGGACATCATCCTAATAAATAAACACTTTTCACCAACTGTATATATGTATTTATAAAACTAATAATATATCCCCTGTGTAATTTTTAAAAATCCAACTATTCTACATATAAGACGCATCCTAATTTAAAATATTTGTACCTATTTTTCTTCCAAAAGCTTTTGTTTTAAAATCCTAAAAACATTTGAAAGTTCCTTTATAAAAATCTGCATAAAAATTTGCAAACTCTTTGTCAAAAATCCATAAAAAGTTCAAAGATTTGACAATTGCATCACAAAAATATTTTTCACTGCATTGTACACAATATTTGCATAGTATTTGCATTTTTTGGATAGAGTTTGATAATTGAACTAGTCTGAGTAAAGTCGAAGATTGGAGATTGGTTGGACCTTAATGCACCTAACTTCATTGTAACCTAATAGGAACCGAATTTTAGGTACTTCATGTCTATTCATATTCAATTCGAGACTCAGGGTTGGGTTCAAGATGCATATACTTCTTAACTGGAACTTTTCGAGACACACACATTACTCTTGTCAGTCATGACCTAACTTGGACATTTGCACCTTTCATTTGTCTTAACTTAGTTGGAGTGGTGAGGGGACTGGATTTGCTTGTGTGAAACGCACACGAGTGCAATCATTCATCCTTGTCTAGGGAGGGAAGTGCACCCCAACCAATCATGTGGCATCGGCATCTAAAGACATGAGAGTGTGGGTTTCAATATGCTTCAAAAGTGGGATAGTCTTCTGGCTCAAGCGGAAAAAACTCCTTATGTAAATGTTGCTATATATAGTATTCAAAAAAAATGAAAAAGAATAGAAAAAACTCCAAAAAATAGGTAGGCTTGATTGAAAATAAAATGTCTGTCGGAGTGTACATATTAGTCAATAAACAAGCTTGAGCTTCAAAGGTCATATATTTGTGAGCTTGCAGTTGGATGACTTGACTACACTGGTCATGTATCCACGGATAGGTAGCTACTCTGGCTACCATATGTTATTCTCTTCACCCCCTCCTCTTGAGTTAGATGCTCTTAAGCGTATAAGGGAATACCCTGCTCCTCGATGAAAGAGTTGTTGAATTGATGAATCATGGGGTTGTCATGCTGGAGAAGATTGTTTTTTTTCATTGCAGTTGAGAGGAGCCACTATCACTTACATTGTACAAGTCAGCTTTATAGTCATAAGGATTGGCGTATGATGTAGACTGGTTCTAACACGACTATTGAGGTGGTTTGAACCGAGTTTTGTGACTCCCGAAGGCTGATGCGTTTTAAATACGATTCCCGACCAGGTTCCACACACATTTCACACAAGGTCTAAACTGAGACACGAACTTTGATTTTGGGAAGACAAGTTTGAAAATTAAATCCACTCCACTTGCTTTCTTTTTCTTTTCCTTATTTTTATTTTCTTGCATAATTGTTTGCTAGGGACTAGAAAAGACAAGTGTAGGGGGTGATGAATCTCCATTTCATCACCTTTATTCTATCATTTTGTCCTTAAAAATCATAGCCAATGCATGTAAATAACATTATTTGATACAAACTAACATTCATTATTTGTTTCATTTATTGTGTATAAAATATATTTTTACTGCTAAAATTATAGAATAAAGAAAAGAAAAGAAAAGAATAAGAATAAAATACTAAAGGTATTTTATAACCCTAAATTCAGAGACGTAGGCATCTTGATGATTGGGTCGACAAGAAATAAAGTGGGGGGATAAGAACCAAAAATCACCAATAAATTCCATTCTTATATTCTTCAATAACTCCTTTTGGGAACTACTTTATTTTCTTTTTTTATACATCAAATAAAGAAATTTTGTACATGAAAGTTGTTGAAAAAAATTGAGTTTATATAAAAATAATGTACAATGTATATTTTATACTCTAAACAAATGGTCAAAATCTTAACTTCCCAAACCCATATCTCCTAAATAAAAACTCAAAATGTATCAAAATCATTTTTAATTGTATATAACTTTTCACAAGCTATTAATAAAGGTGGCTTCATATTTTTTGGAGTTAAAGTGTGAAAGTTAGGTTTTGGACCCCTATTGTACAATTTACCTATATAAAATATTGTTTTTAATTTATTATTTAATATATTAAAAATTTTATTTTATTTATAATTTTGCAAATGTTTTTATATTATATGTATATATTTAAAATAAAATAAGTCCATAAATAAAATATTAAAATAAAATCATTTATAAAAATACATATATGAAATACATATACGTATATCTTTATAATATATAACCTTATTTATTTAAGTGTACATAATCTATCAAAAGTAGAATAAAAATATATTTATATATACAAAAATAGGTTATAGTAGTATCGAATACGAAAAATAAAATAATAAAATACAAAATATAAAAGAAAAATAAAATAACAAAACACATGTAAATATAACTATAAAGAGAACCCTAAAAATTAACTTGTAATAAATAAGTTCAGAAAATAAAAAAATATAATTTAAAAACTATAGAAAATAGTAAATATTTTTTATTTTATAAGTTAAAAATAATAAAATCATATATTATTATTTTCGAGTTCACAATTGGTTTTTCTTGGTTGGTCCATGTGGACCAACTAGGTAGCTCCGCTAGTTGACGGTCAACTAGCTGATCTAGCCCTGCCACTCCAAAACACCTAGCCATTGACCCATTTTCTCGAGTTTTTTTCCCAAAGGATTTGTGCATCCTTTTGAGTTGATTCCTTCACCATTTTTCTTCCTCTATCTTCCCTCCATCATGCGGGGATGATTCCTCAAGTAATGGGGTATGAATCAAGCTTCTCACCTCGTTATTTGGCCCTCTTCCAACATCAATACATAATACCGTCCTTGATCTTCCTCCATTTTTTGAATCCTTTCTGGCTAGCTTCTCTCCCTCCTTTTGCACACAATGGCTCAAGGAAGGTGACAGTTTCCTCATTGTACTTTTGGTTGGATCGAGGAGCGGTCTAAGGCGACTTCCACACATCTCAAGTGACCTCCTCCGTCGTGAGATCCACCATGCAACCCTGGCAACTTGAGGTTTATTTTACACAATTTAAGGTTAATTTTAGTCGTATATTTCATTTAGTGCCTTTATTTTATATTTTGACTGCTTACAGTAGCATAACTTAGTCATTTCATAGTTCGTCGGAGGCTAGCTCGTGCGAAACCTTCCAGCCGTTTTCGATCGTCCGCCGTCTCATTTGACCAACGGACCTTCTTCTCCTAACGTTGTTTCTCATCCCACACACTTTCTCTCACCTCGGCCTTGCTAAGATCGAGCCTTCAGTTCCTCCTCCTCCACGCTCGCTAGAAAGAATCCATCCACTTCACCTCTCGCCCATTCCACTCCATAAAGCTCTCTGGAGCTTTGAATTTTTTCCGTTGACTAGACCCTATAGGAAAGACTAAGAAAGGATGCCTCTTCGAGACTCATCGAAGCTCAGGGAAGCCCTCTATGTCCAAGTGGTCTGATAGACAGATTCGTACTCTCTTGCATCCTTTTGAGACCTTCCATCTGTGTGGGAGGACACCTACACCCTTTTAAAACCTTCAAGGGCTAGATAAAAGATGGGGATCATGAGTTTTTTGAGGATCGAAACCCATCGAAGCTGGGTTCTTCATGCATTCATCCTGAGCCATCCTGTGCCTTTGGATCGAGCCATTTTCTTCGCGCTCTATATCTGCCATCAGATCACGTAGAGCCTTCAGTCTAATCTTAGCCGCATCCTATGAACCGTCATCACAGGCAAGGAGCGCGCCTCGCGATAAGTGAGCGGAGCTGCGCCATCCAATCATGCTTAATGGGGGTAACATTGCATATTTGGCTCCTTTATTTTTATATATTAATATTTAATACACAAATTATTTTTGGTAATTTTCAAGTAAAACCTAAGATTCTTTGATACTACGAATTGATCCCTTGCCAACGAGGCTCACGTGACTCTCCATGCAGGTCTCTTTATTTTGCATCGAGGCCCTCTTGGCTTTTGTCATTTGTATTCAATCAAAAATTTTGATCTGCAGTTATAAAGTTAATGTGTATTTGGACATTGGCCCTCAATCTTTAATTTATTTTCATATATGCCCCTGCTAGTACATTGATTTTTTTATGTTTATTTTTATTTGTCAAAAATAGTACTTTTGCTCAGAATAATTCACAAAAATAGTGAACTTTCATGCCATGTTTTTATTCTACATTTTAGGCACTTTTAATATTTATTGAGAAAAAAGAGACCATTTTTACCTTACTTGACTTAAAAAATCCTTAAAAAATAAAACAAATTTGAAATTTTCTTAAAAATATATTTTATTTATTTAATTATTTTAAGCATTCATACAAAAACCAAAAAAGAAAAAGAAAATTCTTAAAATTTTAAAAAAACCATAAAATTATTTATGAAAATATTTAAAAAAATTTAAAATTCAAAAAAATATTTATTTCTATTTTATAAAATTATTTATATTATTATTTATTTAATAAAATTGATTTTTAAGATATTTTGATACTTTTTGATATTTTTAATCTTAATTTTAAATAAGTATATTTATTAATTAACTGATTTTTGATATTTTGGATTTAATCTTAAAAATAAAAAAAACTTATAAAATAAAAAAGTAGTAAATTTTTTTTTGAGAAGAAAGAGGGTGGAGTCCCAAGATGGGATCCACCGCAAAAAAATATATTAGAAACAGATCAAAAGAGATACATTATCTTGTAGACAAGAGAGAGTAAAGTGAGAGGCACAAGGCTAATACATTTTCAGAATAAAACCTCTGGTTGTAAAAGACTAAGTCATTTCTTCCTCCCCAAATGGCCCATAATGCTGCAAATGGAAGAGCACAATCATCCGTCGAGTTTCCTCCAACCGATCTTACCATTGTCCAGAACTCATACTCACCACTGAGAGAGGCCCATGGTGCCCCCACTTCCTTCCACACTTGCATTGAAAAGGGGCATGAAAAGAATATATGTTCAGCGTCCTCAATAAGCGCACCACACCTGTCACAGCTTGTGTCAGCAATCCCAAACAGCATGCCTCTCCTCGCCTTGTCACAAATCCTACCCTTCCTGAGGCACCAGAGGAAGACCTTCACTCTACTTGGGACTTTGCTAGACCAAACAACCTTCAAATCTTGAATCAAATCCGGATCCAAATCATCTGGGCCTCCTCTGAACATCTCGTACACCTTCTTCACCGAGAACCTGCCCCCTCCCAAAGAAAATGATCCCTCCCCTGCATGATACAGGTAGGGGATGGCAACTCATCCCGAAGCCTGGAGAAATCTTCCAATCTCCGCTCTGGGACACCAGAAATAAATCGAGGGTTCCATGACCCAGAGTCGCAAGAATCTGCCACCGAACAACCTTTGTCTGCCGCCAGTGCAAAAAGTCTAGGGAACCTAGTGCTAAGGATCCCCTCTCCAGTCCAATCATCCAGCCAGAATTGAAAAACCTCTCTGGATCCCACCTTCGGCACCAACGTCTGTCTCATCGTTGGAAGGATGTCTCGTATCCCTCCCCAAAGCGAGGATTCAAAACGTAATCTTGTAGCCTCAAGCGAGCCCCTGACTCCATAAATGCTACAAAGTAACTTGGCGGCCAAACTCTCATTGTTGCCCCAGATCTGTACTACCCATTTGGCCAGTAGAGCTTTATTCATGCTGCAGATATCTCTAATACCCAGCCCTCCCTTTACTTTCCTCTGCGTTATCTCCTCCCATCGCACAAGGTGAATACCCGACCTTTGCTGCCTCCCATCCGACCAGAAAAACCTTCTCATCATCTGCTCTATCTTTTTTCTAACCCCTGCCGGCATTAGTCGAGTTGAGAAGAAAAAGATTGGAATTGCCGACAGAACATGCTTCAAAAGGATCAACATCCCGCCTTTTGAAAGCGCAACTGCCTTCCATCCCGCCAATCTCTGCTCAATCTTTCTGAGAACCACATCCCAATCTATCTTTTTTAATCTGCCTGCCACTAAAGGGAGACCCAGGTAAGTAATGGGTAAATTCCCCAAGGGACATGCCAGCTGAGCCGCTCTACTGCTGCCCACCACCTCGTCCATCCCAAACTGAATGACAACCGATTTGTTTCTATTTATGTTGAGACCAGAGATAATACTGAAGATATCTACCAGCTGCCTGGCTCTTTTGTCCATCTCCTCCGAGCCTCCCAGGAATAAGACCGTGTCATCGGCATATTGCAGTAAAGGCACCGTAATAGAACCAGCCCTGAAACCTTCGCACCAACCATCTTCAATAGCTCTCCTGAACATGACCGCTAAAGCATTCGCCACCAAAACAAAAAGCATTGGTGCTAGAGGGCAACCTTGCCTCACCCCCCTTTGTGGCTGAAAGAATCCACCCTCGGGCTTCCCATTCACCAAAATCGAGAAGGAAGAGGTCGTGACACACATCTTAATACAAGCAATCCAAAGGTCAGGAAAACCGCGGCGTCGGAGAGACGCCCACAAAAACCTCCAGTCGACGTAGTCATAAGCTTTCTCAAAATCAATCTTCCATAGCAGACCTTTTTTGCCTTCCCTCCGCCACTGTAGACATATCTCTGAAGCCATAACAAGCCCATCCGCCATCTGACGACCAGGGATAAAAGCTGACTGATTTTGCAGGATAACCGTATCCATTACTCGCTTCATCCTATTTGCTAGGACCTTAGCAATAATAAGATAAATTGCATTGGACAATGCAATCGGTCTATAGTCTTCAACTCTTAACGGTGATTCCTTCTTAGGAAGAAGGAAAAGCAGCGCCCGATTAATCTTCTCGAAGCCTCTATTACCATCTCTAAATTCGTTAAGCACCCCCAAGACATCCTCCTTTAGTAGGCCCCAAAACTCCTTGTAGAAGCAAACAGGAAAACCGTCCGGCCCTGAGGCGCCGTCCGAGTTCAGCCCCAAGACTGCCTTTCTCACCTCCTCCTCCTCAAACTCTGACACCAGCTCCTGCGCCTGCACCAACGAAAGAGACTCCACCCCTACCCCCCGTCACCCCCACCCGGAACCTTGCACCTTCCTCGACATTCTCACAAAATGATCTTTGATAGCTCGCCCTAAAAAGGCATCCCCAGGCACCCTCTCACCCCCCACCACGAGGCTTTGAATGAAATTCCTTCTTCTTCTACCTGACGCCACTGAGTGGAAGAACTTTGTGTTAGCATCCCCTTCCTGCAACCAATTTTGCCTAGATCTCTGCTTCCACTCCTCTTCCTCCTTTCTGTCCTCCTGCAAAAAAAAATATCAAGCATTCTTGATCACTCCTCAAACTCCTCCTGATCGAGTCCCCTCTCGTCGTCCAAACCATCCAGTCTGGCCACCCCTAGCTAAGCCACACGTCGACGCTCCCTCCTATGCACTTTCAGCCTTCTTCCATAATCAATGAGGAACTCCTTCAGCTTACTCAATTTTGAGGCCAAACGCGTTACTGTCGAACCTTCCACCTGCCAACCTCTCCAATGAGCTTCGACTTCCTCCCTGAATCCATCTTCCAACAGCCAAGCCTTCTCAAATCTGAAGATAGACCTGGTTCGAGCGCCCTCCTCAGAAGACCAAATCAGCGCCGTGTGATCCGAGTGAGCACGCGGCAACACCCAAGCTCGAGATAAAGGGAAGGATTCCACCCCCACAGGTGAGAGGAGGAATCTGTCCAGCCGAGACCTGGACCTCGAGTTCCGCCAAGTGTAAGCACAACCAGCAGCATCGATCACCGCAAGCCCAAAGGCATGAATCTGATTACGGAAGTCCTCCGACCCTGCATCTCTCCCTCCTCCCAATCTCGGCCCGTCCTCCGGGAACAGCGTCAGGTTCAGATCTCCTCCAATAAGCCAAATGCCAACATCTCTCTCCGCACAGACCCCCACAAGATCCGCAGCCAGCGACCCCGACCTTGGAGATGAGGGCCCATACACATTGGTCACGGTAATGATAATCCCATCCAATCTTCTCTTTAGAGTCACTGATAGGGAAAAAACAGATCTCCATTGAGACAAAAAATCGAACTCATCACGTCTCTAACCAGATAAGAGGCCGCCTGCCGCACCCTGAGCCTCCACCTCAACGAAATCATAGATGGAGCCTCCACCCAGGTCCCGCCAACCCTCCTTAGATCTTGAACACTTCGTCTCCTGAAATAACACTACATCAGCATGAGCATCCAGCATCAAATTCTTCACTCCCAGCTGTTTCTCAGGGCGGCCCAACCCCCTTACACTCCAAGATAAAATATTCATAAATAAACATCTTTTGACTTCCCACGGGGTGGCACAACACCCATACATTCTGCGAATTTCCTGTCAAACAAACTGAAATAGCTTGGCCTTCCGATTGGCGAGCTCGAGCAAACCGCCCCTTCCGATTCTGGCTCATCTTGATAGAGATGTCCAGCCTGCGCCATATGAGGAACTGTCCTCTTGGACCCAACCCGTTGCTTTTTCACCTCCCCCCAGCAAAAGGCCGCCTTCTCCCAACCAACTCATGACCCTTCTCACCCAACTGCTCCGCAACCTGCTCAACAACCACCCTGTCCTCGACACCCGCTCCACCCACTGGAGCCTCCCTCCCTGCCACACCCGAAGACCCTCCCTGGCAAAACCCACTTACTTGGTCCCCTGCCACCAAAGCAACCTCTACCCCCATTGTCGAATCGCACCTAGCCCCATCTTTAGCCGACACCTGCGATTGCTGGACCTCCTGAAAAACCTCCTCGTGCACCAACGAAATTCCTGCCTCCATGGTGTCGTGAGAGTCTTTGGCCCTCAAGACTTCCGCATCAGAAAATTTCCTAAAGTCTACCACCAGACAAATACCATTACCAACAACCTCTGCCCCTTCTAGCCTCCGATCCGGCTCCTGCAGCAAAGCTGATCGACCTTGATCCACATCTGGGATGTGCGATTGCTGGACCCGTCGCAGAACCGACGTCCGCTCATTGATATCAACATCCTGATTTGGTAGCTCGTTTAAAAAATTTGATGGCAACGTCAACCGCGGAGATTCAAAAATAGGCACTGCGTGAGGGGACAAAATTGATGGCAATCCCATGCACGAGTCCAAGAAGGGTGTATGAGTGGACCCCCCATTGTTGGGAACCACCGCCCCAACTCCCATATTCACGAAAACCTCTCCAGCTGGAGGCCCCTCGTCACCAAGAATCCTTGCGTTACGTAAACCTCTCAACGGGCCCAGCGCCCCGAAATTTACTGCGTCCCTTCCGCAACGATCCGCAATCTCCGTAATCGCCTTTGGAAGTCGAACGAACGTCGAACCACCAGAACCAAAAGCAGGCGATCTGCCAACCGAAACCACCGTTTCGGCCACGTCCTCCTTGCTCGGAGCAGTGACCACCTTTTCCTGCTCTCGTACCGGCCCCTCATGCAACCTCTGCCACACCCCTCCTCCCCTCCCGCCGCCGGTCGAGGAGATCTCCAAGCACAATCGCTGGCCCTCCGCAGTCACGAACCATCTGCCCAACTTGCTCGGGTGTAGACGACTGACCCACAACACGGTGTCGACTTCCTCCCCCGGCAAGCACCCACTGGTGGCCACGCCCTCCACCACTGCAATGCAGGCAAGCCGGCTTCGCAGCCGGCGCACATTCCTCCAGAGAAGAGGAACGCATCTCACCTTCACCATGCTCAGGAACCCCTGGGGCAGCAATCCGTCCCCGCCTAATCTGTCCCCGCCTCGCGTACGCCTCCACTTGAGCAAGGACTTCCCCGATTACGACAGGGACAATAAAGCATCAGCTTCACCCGCCGACAGGCCGCGAGCTAGGACCCTCTAAGGCGACAGAACCGTGGCATCCCCCCTAAAATCGCTTCCCGACACCTGGCCAACATCCGAGGAGCCCAAGAATAAGGCTCCCCTACCTCCGCCTTCCCCTACCAAAAAGCCACCGACCCTCGCCGCCTCAGACGAGACCCTCCCCGAGCAACAGTTCTTGCTCCGATGCGCCAAATCCAAGCACCTAAAACACCGTAGAGCATCCCTGCACTGTCTCGCCCAATGAGAAAGCGACCCGCATCTAAAACACCCCTGAACAAAAGGCATGTCCTCCCGACGCCCTTTGGCCGCCAACGGAGGATGGTTTTGATCCGCACTAAAACTCCAAAATATTTAACTTTGCAATATTTATTTAGTTTATGTATTTATGTCTATAATATCCTATTTTGTATATAACCTTATATATCCTTATATTATTTATTATAAAATAAAAAGAAATTAAAAACCAAGAAAATATAAAAAGAAAGTAAAAATTATAATATTTAAAACAACTAAAAAATATAAAACAAAATTTTAATAATATATACAATTAAAACCCAAAAAACACATAGAAAACAAGAAGCACACATTTTTGCATTTATTTGCACCATTCTCCTGATTGCTCCTTGTGTTCATCCTCTACCCTACTTACTATACACATCTTTTGTAGAGTTATAATAAATTTTAACTCCTCAAATCACTAAAAAATCAAAAGAAAAACCCTCTCCACCCTTAAAAAATATAAGAAATCATTGAAAATACAAAAAAATGCATTTTTTGGTTCTGTATCTTATTTGGTATATTTCTTATATATTAAAGTTAATTTTGAATATTTTTGAGCTATTTAGCTATTTTTGAAATCCAAAACAATCTGGTTATTTATTGTTGCTCGTTGCTCTCCAATTTTTTATTCAATGAAAATACAAAAAATAAGTAAAAAATAACATAAAATCACAAAAATAGAGTAAAATATAAAAAAATAATAATTTATTTTGTAGATTTGAGTATCTATTTGTATATTTATATATACTAGCCTATATTGTATATTTAAACCCATATTAACTAATTTTGTAATTATTATATTATTTTGAAAAATACAAAAATATTTTCATACCCTTAAAAATAAAATGTAATGTACCTGGGTTATTTTTAGATTTTTTATTTATTTATAGATGTTATCTATTATGTTATCTATATATAGTTAGATATATCTATTCCCTCTTGTTATTAAAAAAATATTTAAAAAAATGAAAACATAAAATATAAAATATAAAATTAAAAGAAAACAAAAAATATACCAATAAAAAAATTTAAAAAATAAAATAATTAAAAACCCTCTAAAAATAAAAAACTCTTTAAAAACACAAAAATACTTTGATTGTCTTTTTTGTCAATTTGTGTGATCTATTCCTCTTGCTCCAAGTGTTCGATCTCTACACATAATTACACCTATACACAATATTTATAGAGTTATAATAAATTTTAATTCTACATTTCTCTTTGCATTGCTCCATCTATTTGTGAGTTAATTGTTGTTTGAATTCAAGGATGTTGTGGGTCCCTTTAGCATCTATGTTCCCGCCTTGTGTGGAACATAAGACCCGCATAATTCTTGATTCAATACTTGCAGACATGCCAGAGTCTCACTTATAGATGATGTAAGAGTAAACGAGAGAGCATCGTAGTCAGATCTTGGAGAGATTCTATTACCCATCTATTATCACATACTCTAATTGCACAAGAGATACTAAAATGACATGGTTACATGGTTAGTGGACTCTTTATTATCCGAATGAATGCATTTATAAACGAGATGAAAAAAGTTTGCATATTACATTACGAAATTATGAACATCTTAATATATAGAAAGCACCGTAGAATATGCTCTATAGCGTACAATAAAGCTATAATGCTTACAAATGGCATTAAAGACTAAACGTTCCAAAAAAATCAAAATATTATGAGGCCATCTTCGCAGAAGAAGACCCCTTCTAGGTTCCCTCTTCCCTGCTTGCTTTGATTTTTCCTTTGTATCTGATGTTGTATGGGATTTTTTTCTTGTGATGATTCAAGTTCGTTTCTGGCTGGTGCACCAAAGTGTCGCGTTCGTCTCCGTTGTCATGCGTGTGCATCCATCTCATATCATTGACTTCTACGATCTTTTGAGAACAGGTCGAGTGTACACATTAGACCCAACGATGTAGTTAGCATACTTTTAAGGTTCCTGGAAACAATAGTTGGAGCGTCATAAGTCTATTGGTGCTCCAATACAGTAACAGATAGTTTAAGTCTTTAAATTAAAATATTAACGAGAATTAGTTTAAAATTTAAAAAAATATAATAGATAAGCATTGATATATGAATACTCACCCATGATATTATAACGACTATGACATTTGTCGCTAACATTAAATTTTTTAAATGAATGTTTCATAACATATATTTAGGGTTCTTGCAGGGTTGGACAGGGTTGGGTTGGAGTACCCCTGTAAATAGTAAACTGTGAGGAGAATTGGGATACTTGAAAAGGAGTACCTTGAGTTGGACCAACCCAACCTTGCCCAACCCTGCAATCAAACGCACCCTTACTGTTCTAGTGGACCTCCTTTGCCGCACCAAAGCGGTGTTTGAAATTGGACAAAAAAAAACTTGCCTTACACTATTCATACTTACACTCTTTTCTACTGCTTTTGGGTTTCAGATTTGTTTTATAAGCAATGGTCCATATCCTCCTACATTCTATTTTCTTTTTGCCCTCAAAGGGGAGTGGGATAGGTAAAAGAAGAAAATAAGAGGCCACGATGTCGACTTATATTTGTTGAAATTTATGGCATTACAAGTTTTTTTAGCATAATGTCATGTATAATCTATATCAACCAATCTTAAATGGGATCTTATTCGGGCACCGCTTTTTTATGGTTAGATTATGTTATGGATAATAGAGAGTGCAAGCTTTTTCAGCTGACGCAATTTCACGTGAATTCTATCATTTTGAACTTTATTTGGTGTGTTTAACTTCAACCTTAATGGATATTATTTACGTTGCCCCACAAATGACATAAAATCACGTCTCATGGAATTTTTAACCTGTTTGTATTCGAGAAAGGAAAATATAAGATTTACATAGTCACAGAAGTATATATTAATGCATCAACAAAAAGCGTGGCCGAGGTCATGCTTACAAAATCTCGATCTACATTACCAGATTTCATCACAACATTGAAATAGGAGACAAGTAAGCAACAAGGTGCGCCACTAGTCCTTATGAAGGCAACCGAGAAAAGAGAAATCACCGCGCGAGAGATTTTTGAGAAAGGAAGAGAGTGATCGTCAAACATAAAGACATAATAGCAACATGATGCTGATAAAAGCTGAGCCTGAATATCTACTACATATGTTTCCATCAGATGGTGATGTATGGTTGCTATTGGGACTCAACGGCGGTGGTAGTCCCTCCTTATGTTCCAACAGTGGATTCCCTGTGATGCTGCAAATCATAAACCAGTTGAGTTGGTGATAGAATAAATCGATGCAATGGGATGGTGGCACAAAAAAATAGTTTAATATCAGTACACGAATTTTTTCTTTTATGATAGATCAACTTACTTGAGTGATCTGATTTTGGGATTGTTGACCAGGGACTGTGGTATGCTACTGAAGTTGTTGTCAGCCAAATTCCTTTGAGCAAAATTCAGAGCAATAAATTTTGAAATTATACTTTTATAATGGTATTGAGTATAAATCATGAGGCCGCAAATAGATGGAAACACTCACAGGTTCGTTAAGTTGAGGAATTTCCCTAGAAATTCCGGGATGTCTCCAGTAAGATTATTGTTGTGCAGGTCTCTGGAATCCGCCAAGCGCAAATGCATATTTTGGAAGAAGAAAAATTAGAATATGTCTTGTTTGTCTTCCATCATGTCTTGCAGAGATTCAGATGGAAACTTACATACTCCTAAGGGCACCAAGTCCGCTAAAGTCAGGAAGACTTCCTGAAAGTCCATAACCACTGAGAGATCTGCAAAGTTTGATGCAGGTTGTTTAAGAACATAATAGAATCACAAGGAGGAGGAGGCTTTCGCATGACAAGAACGATTTAAGAGTTTAACGTATCTGAAATGATGAACTGAGCTTGCTTTCCTGTTTGTACGACGGCGACATGGTTGTAAATATAAAGATGAAGATTTCCATGAAATGATCGCGTAACTACAAAGACACTGTGGGTAGTATAAGGAGATTTCAGTTATTCCAATACGGATTCATTACATTGATAATGAACCTTAACTGGCTAATCCAAGTAAGCCTTGGATAATGCCAGTGCGGGCTTTTTCTTATATCAACCCATGTGGAGTTAGTTGTCCCCCTTTCTTTCATATATCAGTAATCCAATGTTTATAACATATGTATCTTAAAAGGTCAAGATTTACGAGATTTTGAAATCATTTTAAACACAATTTGATCTTGATCTTTTAAGATAAATGAGTTATAAGTATCGAGTAATTTCAAACTCGATTAGAAAATAAACCAATAAATACGAATTATACGGTTTACATGATAACAAATGTTGTTGTGGGCAGTGTTTGGAAAAACTAGCTCAACTAACAAGTTCATGTGGGTTCAGTACGAAGGTTCAAAATTTAATCAATCCGCTAGTTCAACCTATTATTTTTAACTCGATATAACCAGGTTCAATCAGAATTTAATCGCATCTAATTTTAAATTTTCTCAAAATAATGTTATTAATGTGAGTTGTACCCATGACCTTTGATTATCTTTAACTCCTAGTCAATTACTCTAGAATAACTTTTGCAAGTCACCTATTTTAAATATTATTAAACTACTACTATTCTATAGAACATCTAGCCCAAATATACATATAAAATGTATGACATTAGATATTCTATATGACAAAAATATTTTATGTATATTGTAGAATATATACATTATCTATGTATTTTATTTCTATTTCAAGAATATTTCAGTCTATATTTTACCTACGTTATATTTCATTTCAATTTGATCAGCTGATTCAACCACTTTTACATCGGTTCAATTTAATACGATTTTAAATAATGGTGATACCATCATCCAGTTGAACCGATTTGATTAAATGGTTCAACTCGATCCGATAATTTTGGTAAGGTTTCCAATTCAATGTCTGGTTCGATTTTCAAAAATATTAGTTGTGGGTAATTCAACAACATTGCTTTCTTCCTAGTTGAGGCCGAAAAGGTCACTATGAAAAATGAGGATGGCGAGCTCATTGGTGAAGTTTTGTTAGAATTTTAAAAGTCAAAATGCAGAACCATAAACAAAATTAGGTTTCGAGAAAATATCAGAACTATGTAACGGGGACCATTATATTGTTAATGTCAGGGAAATAATATGAAAGGCAATTTTAATCTATGGCGGAATCACTTTTACACTTGAAAGTCAATAATGACATA
Organism: Ottelia alismoides; assembly: GCA_037367405.1. NCBI lineage: Eukaryota > Viridiplantae > Streptophyta > Magnoliopsida > Alismatales > Hydrocharitaceae > Ottelia > Ottelia alismoides. The sequence goes on along the minus strand of JAZKJV010009767.1, from coordinate 153,282 downwards.
TATATATATATATATATATATGTTAATGTATTTTTTTAGGGTAAAATGTGTATGCCCCCTAGGGGAAGCTAACTTAGCTCCCCCACCCTTTTTTGACAATTTTTATTATTTTTTTTGAAATCTAAAACCGTGTAAATTCATTATTAAATCCGTATATTATGTCATTCAAATTTCATGCAAAACAGAGACTCGTACGACCTCCATCCAAATGGGGTCGATTTAAAAAATCCTGTTACCGTTAAAAAAATGTTTGTCTGGATGAACGCCATAGGAGTCTCTGTTTCACACGAAATTTTTATGACATAATATAGGGATATAGTGATGAATATTCATGGAAAAAATTTTCAAAAAAAATAAAAAAATTTGAAGAAAATAGGGCGGGGGGAGCTAAGTTAGCTCCCCCCAGGGGGCAGCCCCATTTTCCTCATTTTTTTAATAATGCGAGCGTGACATCCACAGATGGGATGCACCACTTTAAGTTTATATTACTGAAAAAGATGAAGTACATGACCTGGTGCTCCAGAGACGATACAGAGAGTTAGATAGAAATAGAAAAATAAAAAATACCCATTCATCACTCTTTATTCTTATATTTTAGCTACAAAAACCTATGCAAATGCATGTAGATAGGTGTAAATAGGAATAATTACCAAAAGCATGCATTGTGTAAAAACCTATAATTAGCATGTTTTTGTGCAAAAATAAAAGAATAAAGATTAAAAAGAAAAAGAGGGAAATATTTAGAATAAATATTGAGCAACCTAACCCAAGGGAGGGCTCAGCATGGGCCTGACCGCATAAAAGCCAAAGTAGAGGGAGATAGGGGCTCTTGTGTAAATATCTATGTAAATAAATAAAATTATATTTTCCTCACACAAAAATATGCTTGTAAATATTTGTATATATTTATTAATATAAAAACAAAATAAAAAAAATTAAAAAAAATTAAAAATCAAAAAGATTAAAAATATCCTTTCATCATGTACATAAACCACACCTATATATAAATATATTTATACAAAATTAATTTTTAAACTTTTTGTAAATAATCTATGCTATACTTTGTAAATAAATAAAATAAAAAGAATCAAAGCAAAAATCAAAATAAAAATAGAACAATCAAAAATACCAAAAATACATTGTATATATACCTATATATATAGATATATAATGTATATACCTTATTTTTATTTCCAAAAATTAATTAAAAATCACCAAAAAATAGAAAAAAATAAAATAAAAATATTTCATGTTTTGGGTTTTTGCTGATTCGGCCCCTAGCTATGTGTATTCGTCACTTCTTGATTCAGCCACGTGGCCTTCAGCCATTGGCCCTGGGGGATGTTGACCGCCCGGTCAACTGGCCCCCCCAGGACCACTTCCCACGGACTCGAGCACCGGACCCCTATTCTCGGATTTTTACCCGCTCGACCCGACTCCATCTCGCCTAAACCCCGGGTCCGACTCCTTCACGTCACACCCGAGACCCTCGCAGGAGCTACCGCATCGGGATCCGCGCTCCTGATTTCCCTACCCGCGCACTTCTTTCCGGATCATCCCACGTATAAAGCCGAGCTCCGCCTCCTTCATTGATCATCTTTGGCTCATTCGCTCCATCCCCCGTGACCTCCAGTGCTCGAGCGTGAGTGACAGCTCGCTCCAGGTGCTGTCGCAGCGAGGAGAGGGGCCGTATACCACTGATCCGGCGAGTAGCTCCGCCGCTGGTGCGAGCTCCGAGCCTCGGGCCCAGACGTCCCTCGAGGCTACGACCGGGAGCTTCCCCAGCTCCAGCCCAGTCTATTCATCCATCCAGGTACCCCCTTAGCTCCGCCCTTTCCTTTGATTTCAGCTTTCCCCCAATCTTCGCCGTCGTACTTTTTCGTCGATTCACCCCGGTTCCGACCATCGGACCCGACCATCACGTTCGCCCTTCCTACGCGCACCTTCTCCGCCCCTCCGTTCAACCCAGCTCGCACAGGAGCTGGGGCTCGAACCCCTTCGCCGTCGCATCGCCGGGGTTCGCCAGCACCGACGCACCGACCACCCCCACGTCGCCTAACCGGGTCGAGGCACTTTGCCCTCGACCCGCGAAGTTTCTGAGCTGTTTTGCAGGACGAGCAGAGGCCATCTGAGGCCTCCAGACATCTAGCCCAGGAGCTTCACCTCCGCCACCCTCGTCGGAGCTCATCCAAGCTCGGCTGGGGCATCGGAGACCCACAGCAGCTGCGCACCTTCACGCCGGAGCTCCTCCAATCTTCAGGCGCAACAGAGGAGGTCAGAGGCGCCTTCACGAGGCCAACGAAGTTCGCCGGCCATCAGTTCATCCAGCACCCTCGAGAGCCGTTGGATTGCCCTCCTCGCTCCAGTTTTGATCAGCACCGTCCATCTCTGGAGCGTCCGTGGACGTCAGATCTGAGGAGACAGATCCAGGCCGTTAGACCCACACGTGTCCTGGCCTGGACCGTTGGATCGACCAGAGCAGAGCAGCGTTGAGGGCCGCCCCCACCTCGACCGTCCGATCGCCACGTGGCGGTCATCCGTCAGCTCCGGTTAATAAAGGGTAAATTACCCTTAGGCCCTTATCTTAGTTTTATTTCATTTGAGTCCTGTAAATATTTAAGCACGTTATTTAGTTTTAGGTTTATTTGCACAATGGACCCTGCACTTTAGAGTATTTGCTTATATACCCCTGCCTGTGTGAGCCACGTGCTTCGTCACGTGTATTTTTGGGTTATTTGCACCATATGCCCTTGTAGTTCTGATTGTTCTGAAATGAAAGAATCTTTTTAGTATTTGCATTTATGCCCCTGTGAATGGTTTTATTCCGCATGTGCGTTTATTTTTGGGATATTTGCAGCTGAGGCCCTCGGACTTTCGGTACGTGTTACCAATTAGTCCCCGGACCTTATTTTTATTACATATAGGTCCCTAAGTGCCCCAGGCACGTGCCTCACGCGTGTTTTGCTGGGTATTTTGCACCGGGACCCCCAGAACTCTGGGTATTTGCATTTCAGTCCTTGTGCACAGTACCCTCTTGTGATTTTTGAATAAAATATCAAATCACCTCCAAATTCGACGAAAATTTGACACATGGCTCCTGCCATGGTGTAGGATTTTTGTGAATTTTTGAGGATATTTTTGATTTCGTTTGTTATTTTTAAAAATTCAAAAACTATCATTTTAGCTACTGTCTAGTTTTAAAAACCCCAAAAAAAATATAAAAACTCCCCTAAAAATTATATAAAAATTAGCTACTGTTTATCTTGTGTTTCTTTATTTTCTAGCCAATTTTGGCTATTTTTCACCACTGGAAAACCTTAAAAACTTAAAAACACCTAAAAACTCATAAAATTTCTATTAAATAATCTAAAAACCCAAAAACAATAATTTTAATACTCACATTTTCCTTGTTTTACCTAGTTTACAGGAAAAATACCTCCAGCCCCTTTTGAGGCCCTTAGATATTTTATCTAGGGCTTTTGGGCCTGGCTGGACAGTACTTTGCATTTTTGCTACTGTTTGATTTTTAGAAAATAAAACATACATCAGGAAAATTCCAAAATTTCACCAAAAACATAAAAAAATATAAAACACATAAAAATATTTTTGTTTGAATTTTTGCTTGATTTTTGTTGCATTAAATAAATTGTTGAAGTGTGCTTATTTGTGTTTCTTTTATTTTCTTCACATATTCAAAATCCAAAAAAAATTATAAAAATAATTAAAAAACCACTAAAAATATTTTGTCTTTCATTTTATTTGTTTTTACTACTTCGTAGGCTTCGGCCAACCCGTGCTCCTTGAGTTCGACCCTGGGAGCTATACCAGGTTAAATACATAGCAGGACCGCTTGCTTTGTTTTGATTAATTTGATTTGTATCGAGTGGTTCGATTTTTCTTGATTGACTTAGCCGAGTGATCAAGGTCGCAACGACCTATTTATGTACCTTTACCTCTGTCGCTTGGCCGGTCATCAGAATGGCGCCGTTGCCGGGGAGCACGGCTTAGTAGTTCTTTTCGTTTTTATTTTCGCGGCTTTTCGCGGCTCTTCGGAGCTCGCGGCTTTTTCGCGGTTTTTGTTTATAGTTTCTTTTTGTTTTATTTTGTTTTATTTTCATTTTATTTTATTTTTGTTTTTGTTTTATTTTGTGTGTTTATTTTATTTTGCATTTTTGCACATACATCCTTATTTTTCATTTTCCTTTATTTTTCTCTTATTATTATTTTATTATTGGTTCTGACCACTTGTTTTCTCTTGCGAGGGCCCGAGGACCGAGGCGGCTACTCTCGAGAAGCCGGTGCAACCGCGCAATCCGGAGGCGGCTCCCTTTTCGCGGAGCCGCAGGAGAGAGTGAGAGAGAGCTGGGTGGGTGAGGATTAGGGTAGATTTATTTTTATTCATTATTATTGTAATAATTCAGGACTTGGACTTGGACACTTGTGACCTGCCGTAGCGGGTCTGTTTCGCCGAGCACCGGTGTGCTCGGGGGACCCTTAGGACTTGCGCGGTTTTTCGCGGCTTTTTCGCGGTTTTATTTTCTTTTCTTTCTGCCTTTTCCGGTGTTTACGCGGTTTTTGCTCGAGCCCCTAGACTTAGGAATTTCTGGTGACTGTGCCGTAATTAGTAGGATCCACACACCTAATTGCTTATCTGTTCCCATAGATCGATAATTGGACCTACTTAAAAATCATTAATAAAAATAACCGATTCATTTGCCTTCGTAGCCTACGTGCCGCAGCCCGTCCTGTAAAGCGCTTACTCCTACCCCCGATTTGTCGGACAGAGGAGGGACGGGCCATGACCAGACTCTTTGGCTTGGAGGTCGGTGCCCGATTAGACGATTCTTCGCTAGAAGTTGCTCGTTTAGGACTCGGCTTTCCCGCTGCACCATATAGGTAGTTTTATTTCTGTCTTTACTTTTATGCACGGATCATATTGCATGTAGAGTGCTGGAGGCAAGGTACGCATTTCTTACTCAGCATGCATCATTGATTTATCGTGCATCGGCTTTTTCGTCTTCTCCCCCCTGTTTTGGACTTAATAATCAGGAGAACCGAAAAATTCGTTAGGCCTTTTGTTTGCTTTGAAAAAGATTAAAAAAAGTGAAACCATAAAATTGGGACTGCTAAAATTATTGATCTTAAAATCTGCTCACCCTAAAAACTTTGTCTTGGGGAGAGCAACCCCCTCATTGTATGGTTTGTATGCGCGAGAGAGTGACCTGCACCCTAGGTAGAGCCCCCCGGTGCTAGTCCCGACTGATTACCGACTCTTCCGTGCGGGCCAGTCGGTTGGGTTAGCATCGGATATCCCAACAGGTCATGTAAGCGCTCTGATATTCTGTGTGTTCACCAAAATAAAATCGACAAGATAATTTGACCGAACTTTCACGGTCTTCAGCTCACGTTGCGTTGGTGAACCGGGGGTTTGTTTTCTGATCATAATTTTTTCAGATCTCATTCGCCTTACTCGCCAGATCGAGATGATGGGTAGACGGTCTCTTAGGCAGCCTCTGGCTGCACCGCTTTTGGGCACGTCTACTTCCTCATCTAGGTTGGCCCGCGAGAGCTCAGACCCGCACTCCGAGCCCGAGTATGACTCCACCCTGTTCCCCCTCGACCCCCTTTCTGTTCTACCTGAGAGACACGAGCCCGAGGAGAGACTGATTCATTTGACAACACCTGAGTTGGGCTCGTTTGATTTTGCAGACGTCACTATGGCCGGAGCCGGCAGTTCAGATGATCACTCCCGACAGCCCGAGCACTTTGTACTTGACCAGGGAGCGATCAACTCCACCTTGATCGCATCACTCGAGACAGTCCAGCAGCAGTTACGCGATCAGGGGGTATTTATGATAGAGATGAGGCGAGAGTTGGAGAGGCTCAGAGCAGAGAGAGACCAGCAGAGCGAGCCTGAGGAGATACCAGATGCAGAGGCACGTGCCGCAGCAGCCGCAGCAACAGCCGCCGCCGCAGCGGCAGCAGCCGCGGGAGGAGGAGGACCACCTAGACCGATGTGGGAGTTACACAACCCCGGATCTACACTGATGCACCATTGGGTGGTGGTACCTGCTATCGTGGGGGACTTCAAGTTCCCCCCGAACACCCTGCAGATGCTTCCTCGTTTCCACGGACTTGCCACTGAGGAGCCCCACCTCCACCTCCAGGAGTTTCTGATGATCTGAAGTACTGTCCACGACCGGCATGTGGACCAGGACACGATCCGGATGATAAGCCTTCCCGTTTTCACTGGCAGATAGAGCAGCCACCTGGCTGAAGCATCTTGGGAGGTTTGTCTATACCTGGGAGCAGCTCCGCACCGAGTACTTGAACAAGTACTATCCACTCGGGCGGACGAATGCAGCGAGGGCCCTGATCAGCAACTTCTCCATGTTCCCCAACGAGCAGTTTCACGAGGCATGGGAGAGGTTCCGAGAGCTCCTGGACAGATGCCCGCACCACGACATCACGAAGCCGAACCTTGTGCAGAGCTTCTTCAGCGGGTTGACACCAGAGCTACAGGGCCTGGTGAATGCTTCTTGCGGCGGGTCCTACTTCGCCAAGGACCACGACCATGTCTGGGCCATCTTTGAGGAGATGGCTGAGAACTATATGGTGATGTCTCAGACCAGGTTGTATACTCAGAAGACCCAGCCACATCAGCCAGGACCCGTGCAGTACCAGCGGATAGCACGGGTAGATGCAGGTCCATCCAGTTCGTCCGCAGCCGCAACAGCACAGGCAGAGTCGTCAGCTGCGGACATGGGCATTATCAGCGAGAAGCTGGACCGCATGGAGCTGATCGAGAAGAAGCAGTGCCAGAGTATCACGCAGATGGAGCAGATGGCACAGGTTCTGAGAGACATGAAGACACAGCTCATGTGTCTCCAGGAGGCACAAACGGCTTCTCAGCCCCGTCTTCAGTCGTGAGGCGACGCCGGCAGCAGCAGCAGCTCGTCCCAGCGCTCCAGCACCCACGTGCAGCCTAGACAGGTCCATCTTGTACAGGCGGAGCCGTACCAGCAGCCGCAGCTCACCTACCAGTCCCCACCATCTCCAGAGATGCAGATGGTGGTCTACCAGCCGGACCAGCCTCTGGCAGTACTCCCACCAGCCCCCTATGATGCCGAGCCGTTGATGGATGTCAACGGGATTTGGTATGACCGCCCCCAGACTGGGATCCGACGAGACCATCCTGGATTCAGGTGGGGGAGTGGTGGTACCCAGCCCCAGCAGCAGCCGTCAGGACAGGGAGGGCAGTACTCCCAGTAGAGAGATCACCACCAGCCGCAGCAGCAGCCCCCAGCATATCAGCAGCACCAGCCATCATCCTTCGGTCCGCGTCCCTATCAGCAGCAGGGACAGTCGTGGAGACGTGAGCACCAGGCTCACCCATTTCAGCAGCAGCACCCTTCCTCATACCCCTCTTACCACCAGCAGCCTCACCCCCAGAGAGGCTACCCGTCGGGCTCCCACGAGAGCCCCGCTTTGGATGACATTGCCCGCCTCCTCACGGACGAGCAGGCCACATTCCGACGGGAGATGGACGAGTTCCGCCAGGAGATGCGGGACTTGGTGAGAGGGAAGGCCGCCATTCCAACCCAGATTGAGCCGAACCCAAACAACCTCAAGTGGAAATCTGAGCAGGTAGTACATACTGAGTTTGCCACTCCTAGTGACCCATTTGATGATACATCTTCGGATCTGTTTGATGCTGATTTTGTCACACTTAGGAGCGGTAGGACCCCAGCAGGCGGCGGCGCCTCATCTGAGCTACCTTACGAGGACACTTCAGAGGCGCCACATGAGGAGGAGGAGAGCGGTACTGAGGCTGCTCCAGATGATGACGGTGGCACTGAGGCCACCAAGGATGTTGATCCCACCGGCGGTACTGAGGCCGCCGCTTCACCAGATATAGGAGGTGGTACTGACGCCACCAGTTCAGCCGAGCCAGCCCGCGGTACTGATGCCGCGAGACGTCTACCAGCAGCAGCAGCAGAGCCAGCCCACGGTGGTACTGAGGCCACCAGTGTTTGTCGTGATAGAGATGTTGTCTTTCCTTCAGTTCATGTACCTCAGAATACTGTTGTGAATAAAGGAAAAGGTTTAGTTTCTTCTGGTCCCACTGTGGTGCATGATGTATGTGTGGATCCGGTCCTTGAACTGTCTAGGCCTTTTCCTAGTCCTTCATCTGAGAAGGACCCTGTGATCCCCTTCCCTAGAGCCCTTCAGATGGGGAAGGGGAAGAAAAAAGATCCAAAAAAGACAGTGCAGGAGGAATTCAGCCAGAGTATGATTGACAGATTCCACATCCAGCTGACCCTCCAGGAGGCTTTGCAGCACATCCCCCTTCTCCAACGATCTTTGAGAGAGAGGACTACAGTCAGGAGGAGGAGGAGGAACCACACTTCAGAGATACATGTGCTGACCAAAGCCACGTGTTTTGCGATCCAGAACCGTCTGTCAGCCAAGAGGCAAGATTCAGGGGCCCCGTATGTCAGATGCCAGATCAGTGAGCAGAGGTTTGACCATACTCTTTTAGATAGTGGATCGTCGATCAACCTTCTTCCGGCAGCCCTTCTCGACCGCTTCGAGTTGGGCACTCTTCGACAGAGCAGGACAGTCCTTCAGTTCGCTGATCGATCTGTCAAGAGGCCGAAGGGGTTATTACGAGACGTTATCGTCACGATTCAGGGCCTGAAATTCCCCGTGGACTTCGCAGTGTTGGACATGGAGATCCCTGAGTCAGTGACCGATACCCCCATCATACTAGGTCGTCCGTTCTTGGCCACAGCCAAGGCAGTGACTGATCATGATAGCGGGAAGGTGTACTTTCGCGTCGAGGGCGAGAGTATACAAATAGAGACGGTCGAGGACTACAGAGCTAGATTCAGAGCCCGCTCAGATGCGAGTACAGATTCAGAGCAGCTGACAGACGCAGAGCCATACATCCACCAGGACTGTGATTTTGTTATCACAGATGATGAGGCAGCTTGGGCAGATCTTGAGACACAAACCATCCTCTCACTTTCAGATACAGCTGATGCCGAGATGATAGCAGAGGAGAGTCTGGAGAGCACAACCCTGGTTCAGGATACCATTGAGGCAGCAGAGCCGGTCCTTGATCGCGACACGATTTGCAGTGATGGTGGTGCTGAGGCCACCTTGTTTTCCGGTGGTACTGATGCCACCGCGGTTGATACAGATCCCTCGGATTCAGAGTCTGATTGGGCCGATTGCTATGATCAGATGCCAGACCTGAGTTCACCTGAGCCTATAGATGAAGAGGAGGTAGATGCAGAGCCGAGCAGAGACAGTGCAGTTGAGCAGCCTTCTCCCGATCCAGTTTGCGAGAGTACGCTTTCACTTTCCCAGGCAGATTTGGCAGACTTAGCAGCTTTCACTCAGTTTCTTCCACAGCCAGATTTGCCAGCACCCAGCATTCCAGAGCTGAAGCCGCTCCCTACTTCGCTGAAGTATCGATTCCTTGCTGGCGAGCCAGAGATGTACCCAGTCATCATCTCCGCCGAGTTGACTGGAGAGCAGGAATCCCGTTTGATGGGGGTTCTTGAAAAGAACCGCAAGGCGATCGGATGGAGTGTAGCAGATCTCCATGGGATTAGTCCATCAGTGTGCTCTCACCATATCTATCTCGAGGAAGGGGCGAAGCCGTCGCGTGAGTTCCAGCGGCGACTGAACCCCAACCTGAGAGAGGTTGTGATGAAAGAAATATCAAAATGGTGGAGTGCAGATTTTATTTATCCCATTTCCGACTCCAAGTGGGTCAGCCCCTTGCATGTGGTGCCCAAGAAGACGGGCATCACGACTGTGATCAGTGAGTCGGGAGAGGAGATTGCTACACGAGTACCCACCTCTTGGAGGGTTTGTGTTGACTACAGGAGACTCAACCAAGCCACCAAGAAGGACCATTTCCCCCTGCCTTTTATTGACCAGATCATTGAGAGACTGGCAGGGAAGAGCCATTATTGCTTCCTGGATGGGTACTCGGGCTACAACCAAGTGGCCATCGCTCCTGAGGATCAGGAGAAGACCACCTTTACCTGTCCCTTCGGCACATATGCTTTTCGACGCATGCCATTTGGGCTATGCAATGCCCCTGCGACTTTTCAGAGGTGCATGTTGTCGATCTTCTCGGACATGGTAGGGGAGTGTTTGGAGGTCTTCATGGACGATTTCTCGGTCTACGGCGACGGATTCGATTCTTGTCTTGACTGCCTAGACCGGGTGCTCCAGCGATGTATTGAGTTTCATTTGGTGCTATCTTGGGAGAAGAGTCACTTCATGGTGACTCAAGGGACGGTGCTTGGCCATATCATCTCCAACAGGGGCATGGAGGTTGATCCGGCCAAGGTTGATGTCATTAGGAAACTCGCACCGCCGTCCAATCTGAGGCAGCTACGGTCATTCCTGGGGCACGTTGGATTTTATAGGAGATTTATTCAGGATTTCAGCAGGATTTCCCGACCGTTGACTGACCTTTTGACGAAAGACACCGAGTTCCTTGTCGATGACAAGTGTCTTTCGTCATTCGCGACTCTCCAGCAGTGCGTTATTGAGGCTCCTGTCCTCCAGCCGCCTGATTGGTCTCTCCCATTCGAGATCATGACGGATGCCTCCGACTTTGCCGTAGGGGCAGTGCTGGGACAGAGGAGGGATGGAGTTCCATTTGCCATACACTATGCTAGCCGCACATTGGATTCTGCCCAGCGTAATTACACGGTCACAGAGAAGGAGATGCTAGCCGTAGTGTTCGCCCTAGATAAGTTCAGATCGTATATCATTGGATCTAGAGTGACTTTGTTTACAGATCACACCGCCATCAGGTACCTTATGGCAAAGAAGGATGCCAAAGCCAAACTGACTAGATGGATCCTTCTACTTCAGGAGTTCGATATTGAGATCAAGGATAAGCCTGGAGTCAAGAATGTGGTGGCGGATCATCTCTCCCGACTAGAGCAGCCTGAGGATTCTGAGCAGATTGACCCTATTAGAGATACCTTCCCAGATGAGGCGATCCTTGCTATCGCCTCACTCCCATGGTACGCCGATATTGTGAACTTTCTCGTTGTTGGGAAAGTCCCACAAGATTGGCCCAGGCAGAGGCTGGAGACCTTCCTCGCGAAGGCCAAGTCTTACCATTGGGAGGATCCCATCCTTTACCATGAAGGAGGGGATAGCGTCTGGCGTCGGTGTATTCCTCAGGAGGAACACCATAGCGTCCTCACTTACTGCCACAAGCTTGAGGCAGGAGGACATCATTCTGGGAGGAGAACGGCACAGAAAGTGCTCCAATCCGGCTTATGGTGGCCTACCCTCTTCAAGGACTCAGATGAGTTCGTGAAGAGGTGTACTGACTGTCAGAGGATGGGCACTTGTGGACAGCGTGATATGATGCCAATGCAGCCCATTCACTTCTGTGAGGTTTTTGACGCATGGGGCATCGATTTCATGGGTCCATTCCCTAAGAGTCAGGGATTTGAGTACATTCTGTTGGCCGTTGATTATGTGAGTCGTTGGGTGGAGGCTATCCCCGCCCGAGCCGCTGATGCGAGGACAGTTTGCAGATTTTTGAGGAAGCACATCATCACGCGGTTCGGGATTCCACGAGTTCTGATTTCTGATGGGGGATCTCACTTCATCAACGACCAGGTGAAGGCACTTGCTAGCGAGTTCGGCATAGACCATCGTGTTGCTACACCTTACCATCCACAGACGAATGGTCTAGCCGAAGTGTCGAACAGGGAGATCAAGACGATTCTGCAGAAAGTCGTCCGCCCTGACCGAAAGGATTGGTCACAGCTCTTGGACTCGGTCTTGTGGGCATATAGGACGTCTTTCAAGACACCTTTGGGCACATCTCCCTTTCGCCTCGTATACGGCAAGCCATGCCATTTACGTGTTGAGCTGAGGCACAAGTCACTTTGGGCAGTCACAGATATTATCATGGATCCAGATGGTATGGGAGACCAGAGAAGGGCAGAGCTAGCTGCCCTGGAGGAGCTTAGAGATGTAGCTTTCTCAAGCAGTCTACATTATAAGGAGAAAGTCAAGGAGTGGCATGATTCTCATATCAGCCACAAGCATTTTGAGATTGGACAGAGAGTATGGCTGTTTGACGCGAGGCTTAGATTATTTCCAGGGAAGCTACAAAGCAAATGGAAGGGACCTTATCTGGTTCGAAAGGTACACGACAACGGTAGCATCGACATATCTGAGTTGTCTTCTGAGAGTACCTTTCGAGTGAACGGCCAGCGGCTCAAGCCATTTCTAGATCATGAGCCGCGGGTCGTTGATCTTGCCCCTATTCATTTTGCGTGAGATGTGGTCTTTGACTCACATCTAATGCATCTCACGCCTGAGTTTCACTGATCTTCCGCTGTATATAGATCCAGATGTCCATATCATCACATTCTTTAGTCCCACATCCCTTTCTCCATCTTGTGATTATGCTATACTTAGGGTACACTTTACCCTAAGTATAGGGGGGGATGTGAGACCTTTTGGGTATTTCTTTTGTTTCTGTCTACCCCTGTTTTTCTGCCTATACTAAAGGAAATTTTACCCTAAGTATAGGGGGGGTAGACCCTGTACATTCTCCACTCGGTTTTTCCCTTCGTGTACAGCCTGCTATACTTAGGATTACTTGATCCTACGTATAGGGGGGAGACCCGAGTCCCTCTTGACTTTTCATTCTTCTTTTTGTATAGCTTTCCTTTTCACTTCCCTATACCTAGCACGAGTTATGTCTTCTTCATCGCTCTTGACTCTGAGGACATCGTTCGAGCTAAGTATAGGGGGGGTATGTATATATTTCATATATACTTTAGCCATAACTCGTACTTTGTGTGAGTGTGTTAATAAATAAAAATGGCTAAAAACCACAAAAATTAAAAATTTTCATGTACATAATCTTCTTTTATTTGCACATACATAGCTAGTGTACAAATTATTTTTGTAAAAATGATTTCAAAAATCTTTTGTGTAAAGCTTGTGTAAATATTTTCTGTATCAAAATTATGTATATAGTACAAAATTTTTCCAAAATGTTTTGAAAATCAAAAGTTTGCAAAAATCTTGTGTAAATGTGTGTAAATACCTTTTTGCAAAACTTGCACTTCATGCAGCATCATTCATGATTTCAAAACATTTTTCAAAAATTTTGCATGATTGTAAAATAGTGTGTAAATATGCATCTTTTTGTACATATGTATATAGTTTTTCTTGGATGATAGTTGACATTTAAACTAAGCCTGGAATCAAATTGAGAAATGGAGCTTGATTAAGATCTTAATCCACCTAATTCTAAGAGGAACCTTATAGGGCTTAGGTTTAAGGCTTTTCAGGTCCATGGAGACTTAATTCTTTGAGTCCACTAGGCTATGATCACATGTCATCTCAATGAGCCTAAGTAGAGCACTTAACAACAACACATGACTCATATAGATTATGGCTTTACTTGGACAACCGCACTATGCACCGAGCTCTCTACGGATGAGATGGTGAGGAGGCAGTCTTCCTTGGCTTGGGGTAGCATATGAGGGTAGTACTTCTAGGCGGAACCTCTCTTCTTCATTTAGTGAAGGAAGTGCGTCTCAACTTGGTCTGGTTGCCATGAGGTCTAACGACGGGAGTTGTGGGTTGCAATAAAGCTTCAAAAGAGGGATAGTCTACTGGCTCAAGAGGAAAAACTCCTTGTATATATACTGCACATGTATATGTTGTATAGATGCACTCGAAAAAAAGTGCAAAAAGAAAAGAACTCCAAAAAAGTGGTGGGTCTGAGAGAAAATGATAATCCCACCGGAGTATGTATATAAGTGCAATAAGCAAAGCTTGGTTTCATGATTCACCTGTTGTAGCTTGCAGCAGGGAGACTTGGCTACACTGGTCAAGCTCCCAAGGGTACTTGGCTACACTGGCCTTGACCCATTCTCTTCTTCCCCCTCTTCTTGAGCCGGTTGTACTTGAACTTAGAAGGGAATACCCCGCTCCTCGAGGAATGAGTGGCCAGATTGAGGTCATAGAGTTACCTTGTTGGGGAGGGTTGTCAAGTTGCCATTTCTGAGGTGGAGAGCTTAGACTTCACATTCACAGGACAAGAAAAGATTCATGGTCTTCAGGGTTTGTGATTGATGACTTGTTCTGATTTGGAGCATTGAGGAGTCTTGGTTATAGATTAGTGGAACTGAGAGGCTGTTAGGTTTTAAGCTTAAGTCTAACTAAGGTTCCGACACATTAATAATCCAAAGATCTGATTGAGCTCCATACCTCAATTTAATGAAGGTAAGTTTAATAATCAACCTTGATCCATGTACATCCTCTTTTTCTTTTTCTTTCTTTCTTTTTCACTTCTTTTTCAAATAAGTGTTTGCTAAGGGACTAGCAAAGTTAAGTATAGGGGGTGAGGAATACCCATTCATCACTCTTTATTCTTATATTTTAGCTACAAAAACCTATGCAAATGCATGTAGATAGGTGTAAATAGGAATAATTACCAAAAGCATGCATTGTGTAAAAACCTATAATTAGCATGTTTTTGTGCAAAAATAAAAGAATAAAGATTAAAAAGAAAAAGAGGGAAATATTTAGAATAAATATTGAGCAACCTAACCCAAGGGAGGGCTCAGCATGGGCCTGACCGCATAAAAGCCAAAGTAGAGGGAGATAGGGGCTCTTGTGTAAATATCTATGTAAATAAATAAAATTATATTTTCCTCACACAAAAATATGCTTGTAAATATTTGTATATATTTATTAATATAAAAACAAAATAAAAAAAATTAAAAAAAATTAAAAATAAAAAAGATTAAAAATATCCTTTCATCATGTACATAAACCACACCTATATATAAATATATTTATACAAAATTAATTTTTAAACTTTTTGTAAATAATCTATGCTATACTTTGTAAATAAATAAAATAAAAAGAATCAAAGCAAAAATCAAAATAAAAATAGAAAAATAAAAAATACCAAAAATACATTGTATATATACCTATATATATAGATATATAATGTATATACCTTATTTTTATATCCAAAAATTAATTAAAAATCACCAAAAATAGAAAAAAATAAAATAAAAATATTTCATGTTTTGGGTTTTTGCTGATTCGGCCCCTAGCTATGTGTATTCGTCACTTCTTGATTCAGCCACGTGGCCTTCAGCCATTGGCCCTGGGGGATGTTGACCGCCCGGTCAACTGGCCCCCCCAGGACCACTTCCCACGGACTCGAGCACCGGACCCCTATTCTCGGATTTTTACCCGCTCGACCCGACTCCATCTCGCCTAAACCTCGGGTCCGACTCCTTCACGTCACACCCGAGACCCTCGCAAGAGCTACCGCATCGGGATCCGCGCTCCTGATTTCCCTACCCGCGCACTTCTTTCCGGATCATCCCCACGTATAAAGCCGAGCTCCGCCTCCTTCATTGATCATCTTTGGCTCATTCCCTCCATCCCCCGTGACCTCCAGTGCTCGAGCGTGAGTGACAGCTCGCTCCAGGTGCTGTCGCAGCGAGGAGAGGGGTCGGATACCACTGATCCGGCGAGTAGCTCTGCCGTAGCTCCGCCACTGGTGCGAGCTCCGAGCCTCGGGCCCAGACGTCCCTCGAGGCTACGACCGGGAGCATCCCCAGCTCCAGCCCAGTCTATTCATCCATCCAGGTACCCCCTTAGCTCCGCCCTTTCCTTTGATTTCAGCTTTCCCCCAATCTTCGCCGTCGTACTTTTTCGTCGATTCACCCCGGTTCCGACCACCTCTCGACCATCGGACCCGACCATCACGTTCGCCCTTCCCACGCGCACCTTCTCCGCCCCTCCGTTCAACCCAGCTCGCACAGGAGCTGGGGCTCGAACCCCTTCGCTGTCGCATCGCCGGGGTTCGCCAGCACCGACGCACCGACCACCCCCACGTCGCCTAACCGGGTCGAGGCACTTTGCCCTCGACCCGCGCAGTTTCTGAGCTATTTTGCAGGACCAGCAGAGGCCATCTGAGGCCTCCAGACATCTAGCCCAGGAGCTTCACCTCCGCCACCCTCGTCGGAGCTCATCCGAGCTCGGCTGGGGCATCGGAGACCCACAGCAGCTACGCACCTTCACGCCGGAGCTCCTCCGATCTTCAGGCGCAGCAGAGGAGGCCGGAGGCGCCTTCACGAGGCCGGCGAAGTTCGCCGGCCATCAGTTCATTCAGCACCCTCGAGAGCCGTTGGATTGCCCTCCTCGCTCCAGTTTTGATCAGCACCGTCCATCTCTGGAGCGTCCGTGGACGTCAGATCTGAGGAGACAGATCCAGGCCGTTAGACCCACACGTGTCCTGGCCTGGACCGTTGGATCGACCAGAGCAGAGCAGCGTTGAGAGCCGCCCCCACCTCGACCGTCCGATCGCCACGTGGCGGCCATCCGTCAGCTCCGGTTAAGAAAGGGTAAATTACCCTTAGGCCCTTATCTTAGTTTTATTTCATTTGAGTCCTGTAAATATTTAAGCACGTTATTTAGTTTTAGGTTTATTTGCACAATGGACCCTGCACTTTAGAGTATTTGCTTATATACCCCTGCCTGTGTGAGCCACATGCTTTGTCACGTGTATTTTTGGGTTATTTTCACCATATGCCCTTGTAGTTCTGATTGTTCTGAAATGAAAGAATCTTTTTAGTATTTGCATTTATGCCCCTGTGAATGGTTTTATTCCGCATGTGCGTTTATTTTTGGGATATTTGCAGCTGAGGCCCTCGGACTTTTGGTACGTGTTACCAATTAGTCCCCGGACCTTATTTTTATTACATATAGGTCCCTGAGTGCCCCAGGCACGCGCCTCACGCGTGTTTTGCTGGGTATTTTGCACCGGGACCCCCAGAACTCTGGGTATTTGCATTTCAGTCCTTGTGCACAGTACCCTCTTGTGATTTTTGAATAAAATATCAAATCACCTCCAAATTCGACGAAAATTTGACACATGGCTCCTGTCATGGTGTAGGATTTTTGTGAATTTTTGAGGACATTTTTGATTTCGTTTGTTATTTTTAAAAATTCAAAAACTATCATTTTAGCTACTGTCTAGTTTTAAAAACCCCCAAAAAAAATATGAAAACTCCCCTAAAAATTATATAAAAATTAGCTACTGTTTATCTTGTGTTCCTTTATTTTCTAGCCAATTTTGGCTATTTTTCACCACTGGAAAACCTTAAAAACTTAAAAACACCTAAAAACTCATAAAAATTCTATTAAATAATCTCAAAACCCAAAAACAATAATTTTGGTACTCAAATTTTCCTTGTTTTACCTAGTTTACAGGAAAAATACCTCCAGCCCCTTTTGAGGCCCTTAGATATTTTATCTAGGGCTTTTGGGCCTGGCTGGACAGTACCTTGCATTTTTGCTACTGTTTGATTTTTAGAAAATAAAACATACATCAAGAAAATTCCAAAAATTCACCAAAAACATAAAAAAATATAAAACACATAAAAATATTTTTGTTTGAATTTTTGCTTGATTTTTGTTGCATTAAATAAATTGTTGAAGTGTGCTTATTTGTGTTTCTTTTATTTTCTTCACATATTCAAAATCCAAAAAAAATATAAAAATAATTAAAAAACCACTAAAAATATTTTGTCTTTCATTTTATTTGTTTTTACTACTTCGTAGGCCTTCGACCAACCCGTGCTCCTTGAGTTCGACCCTGGGAGCTATACCAGGTTAAATACATAGCAGGACCGCTTGCTTTGTTTTGATTAATTTGATTTGTATCGAGTGGTTCGATTTTTCTTGATTGACTTAGCCGAGTGATTGAGGTCGCAACGACCTATTTCTGTACCTTTACCTCTGTCGCTTGGCCGGTCATCAATAGATAGAGTACATTCTCTAGATAAAACCTTTGATTTTTAAAAATAAGATCATCCCTCCCCCCCAAATGACCCAAAGAACTACAAAAGGCAAAGGACAATCACCGGAAGAGTTGCCCCCCACCGACCTCAGTGAACTCCAGAAATCGATCGCACCTCCCAACGAAAACCAAGGGACCCCAATCTCCTTCCAAACCTTTTCGGATGTCGGACATATGAAAAACAATTGATTTATGTCTTCCACATGCTCCCCGTATCTGTCGCATTGAGTGTGAGGGATGTCGAACAATCTTCCCTTCCTTGCTTTGTCACACAATCTTCCCCTTCTCAGACACCAATGAAAGATTTTTACCCTGCATGGGACTCTGCTGTTCCAAATAATCTTCATATCTATCCTTGTGTCTGCATCCAGGGTCGGGACGGGTGTCATGAATTCCTTGTACGCCTTCTTCGTTGAGAATCTGCCTCCCTCCCACTCAAAGTAGTCTTTGCCCTTTGTGATGCAATCAGGTGATGGAATCTCTGAATGCATTCTTATGAGCTCCTCGGAACGTTGGGTTGAAAGGATCGATATGAACTGTGGATCCCAAGACCTCGATGTCCCAACCTGGGCCAAAGAGCACGTCTTCGTTGCCGCTAAAGCGAAAAGCCTCAGAAACCTACTACTTAGCAGCCCGCCCCCTGTCCAATCATCCATCCAGAATCTAAAACCCTCCCCATCACTAACCTTCGGATGCAGTCTCAGAGCCAACAACGATAGAACTTCTCACACTCCATGCCATAGTGGAGATTCAAATCGCACTCTCCCAGCCTCCAAAGAGCCTCAAACTCCGTAAATCTCATGCTAGAGTCTGGCCACCAAACATTCCGACTTGCCCCAAATCTGAATGACCCATTTCACCAACAGAGCCTTGCTCATGCATGCCACATCTCGAAAACCCAAACCTCCTTTGCCCCGCGGTCTTGTCAGCTCTTCCCAACCAACCAGATGCATTCCTGATCTTTGTAGTTTGACATATGAACAGAAAAACCTCCTCATCATGGTTTCAATCTTCTTGCGTACTCTCACTGGCATTAATCAAGTGGAGAAAAAGAATATAGGGATTGCCGACAGCACATGTTTTAGAAAGATCAGCTTACCTCATCTAGATAGAGTGACTGCCTTCCACCCAGCTAACCTCCTCTCTATTCTGTGTAGAACTATGTCCCAATGTGACCTCTTAAGCTTGCATGCGACAAGGGGAAGACCCAAATAAGAAATCGACAACTCACCCAACGGACAATCCATTAATTATGCCATTCTACCACCTTCGTCTACCCCTAACAACAACGGAATCACAACCAACTTTTGCTTGTTTATCTGAAGACTCGAAAGACTGCTAAAGACCTACACAATCTACTTTGCCCTTGTAGCCATCTCCTCTGATCCTTCTAGGAATATCACCGTATCATATGCATATTGCAGAAGAAGTACGGAGATGGCCCCATAGAGGAACCCCTTGCACCACCCATCTTCTACCGCACGCCTGAACAGAACTGCTAAAGCATCAACAACCAAGATAAATAACATCGGTGCTAATGGACAACCCTGCTGAACTCCCCTCTGGGCTAGAAAAACCTCCCTTCGAGTCTCCCATTCACCATGACTGAGTAAGAAGAGGTTATGAAACATCTCTTCGTCCAAGCGATCCGAAAATCTGAAAAACCTCGGCGTCTAAGAGATACCCACAGAAAGCTCCAATCCACGTAGTTGTACACTTTTGCGTAATCGATCTTCCAAATGAGACCTTTCTTCTTCGCCCTCTTCCATTGAAGGCAGATCTCAGATGCCATTATCAAACCGTCAGTCATCTGTCTACCCGATATGAAAGGATACTGACCCTGAAGAATCACTGAGTCGATGACCTTCTTGAGTCTATTTGCCAAAACCTTTGTCACAATCAAATAAATCACATTAGACACCGCTATCGGCCTATAGTCTTCCACTCTCAGTGGAAGGTCTTTCTTGGGAAGGAGTACAAGCGGTGCCCGGTTGACTTTCTCGAATCCTCTGTTCCCCTCCCTAAACTCATTGATCATTGCTAGAATCTCACCCTCCAACAAGTTCCAGAACTCTCTATAGAAGAAGACATGAAAGCCATCTGGACCAGGGGAACCATCATCATTAAGCCCCCAAACCGCACTTTTAAGCTCCTCCTCAAAGGGAGCCTCAAGCCCCTCTACTTTCTCCTCCAACAACACCTCCACCCCTCTCCCCGCCCACCCCTAGTCGTCCCCCCTCCTTTTCCTGGACGCCTGCACAAAATGCCCCTTGAGAGCATGCCCCAGTTGCGCATCCCCCTCCACTCTAACACCCCCGACCTCCATCTCCTGGATGTAATTCTGTCTTCTTCTTCCCGGTGCCATGGAATGGAAAAATTTTGTATTTGCATCTCCTTCCCTCAACCACTTCTGCCTTGATCTCTGCCTCCGTTCTATCTCCTCTTTTTTGTCTTATAACAATAGTTCTTTAAGTAGTCATGCCCTCTCTGCAAACTCCTCCTGATTTAGTTCTCTCAGGTCATCTAGCCCGTCTAGACGAACAACCCCCTCCTGGGCTACCTCCCTCTGTGTCCTTCGCCTCACCGTCACCTCTTTTCTGTAAAACAATAGGAATTTTTTCAATAAGACCAGCTTGCTTACAAAGCGGACCACAACGAACCCCTCCGGAATCATCTCGTTCCAGCGCGATATCACCGCCTCCTTGAATCCATTTTCCAACAGCCATGATCTCTCAAATCTGAAGCAAGATCTGTCGTCGTCTGCTCCTCACTAGACCACAGGATCGGCGTACGATCAAAATGTGATCACGGTAATGCCCAAGCCCGAGAAAGAGGGAAGCGCTCTATTCCTTCAGATGAAAATAGAAATCTATCTAATTGAGATCTCGATCTGACATTGCGCCAATTGTAGGTGCATCCTGCTGCATCCATGATCGACAACCCCCATGAATGAATAAAATTCGGGAAAGCTTCAGATATTGCATCACTACCCCCTCCTTGCCTAGACCGATCCTCTGGAGAAAGAGTTAAGTTGAGATCCCCTCCAATGAGACACACATCGTACTTCACTATAGATCTCGCCTGGGTCAGATCAACAGCGAGTGAACCATGATCGCTCCCAGTAGGGCCATACACATTTGTTACTGTAAAGCAAATCCCATCACGACGACGCTTCTGGCGCACCGAGATCGAGAACAATGAACGTTGCTCCCCTACTTTCTCAAAAACATCCTTCTTCCACCCCGTAAAGAGGCCACCTATCGCTCCTTGGGCCTCCACCTTGGCAAACTCAAAAACATCCCTACCCCCCAGGTCTCGCCAGAAATCATCTCCTCCCCTTGATACTTTTGTCTATTGCAACGACATCCGATCTGCATGTTCTTTGAAGATAAGATTCCTAGCGCCGAGCCGTTTCTCGGGGCGTCCCAGACCCCTAACATTCCAAGACATCATCTTCATGAGGACAACATTTTTTTCGTCTTCAAAGGGGCTACTACCCCATCCCCACCGCCCCCCCCCCCCCCCCCCCCCGGACTTTCTGCAAATTTCTGTCCAGCAAACTGAAGTAACTTGGACGTCCGATAGGAGACGCCGACTCGACTATTTTCTGCAGTTGAATTAAGAACTCCCAAGCTCTCCTTTGTCAAGAACTCTGCTGCCCTCCTTCCCCGTCTCTTCCTTGCCGCCACCCCCTTCCTCTCAAAGCACCAACCGACCCACCGAGAATCCCCGCCACACTAATGTATATATCGCTTACAACAATGTATATGTTGATGGCTATCCCCTTTCTCATTAAACTTTAAACTATTTTTTCATTCTTTACAATTATTACGATTTTTTTGATGAGAAAGATAATTAATACTATGATTATTAATATAAACTGACGTTTTAATACGATGAATTTCAAGAAAAAAGGTGCATGACCTTATAGTGGATAATATTAGCTATGTGCATATTTCACAATTATGCAGACCAAAATTTCCAGTATTAAAGGAGAAATTGCACGAAACATTACTCTAAAATGGGGAATTACAGTGCCGTGATACGAGGTGGATCGTCGGAGCTGCATTTGACCCATTCCCAGTTATAGTTTACTGGAAGGCAAGGATCTCCACTCCAATTTTGAAGGACTTGGAATTTGTCTTGTAGTATTATTAAAGCATCCACTGCAAATAGAAAAACATCATATGAAGAAGATAAATATGAAAACTCAAAACCCATTATTGTCAAATATGATCTGCATTGGTAGCTAATTACAAATATAGCAAGATATATATACTCGATTTGGAACAAGTTAGTGTATTCTGGGAAAGATTACCAACTCCTATCTTGACCGGCAACTGGGAAGTCTCAACTAGGAATTATCACTAATAAAATGCAAATAATTCCCTTCCTCTTCTTTCGTCCACTGGCTAAATAGATTCCCTTACTCTTCTATTGACCACTGGGTAAATACCAACTCAGTTTGCAGAAAATCATCACTATATTGGTGTCATTGTATACTTCCAGTGGTTGATTGCATATCCATTTCAACCCACAAATGATACCCAAGTAAACTCTTCATAATGTAATTTGGTCGAAATTTTTATCTTCAAATTTATCTTTATCTGCATGGATTCAGCCAAGTAATTAAACCTTCACCTTTCAAATTTATGAAAATAAGTGTGGATTTGCAACTAGTTAACAGTTTCCTTCTGTGTAAGGAGAGAGAGCAATCAACTCATAATCTTGGTTATGAATGCAGTTTTATGATAACTATCTTTTATTTCTTCCATCTCCTCAAGTATCAAATCCTCTATTCTTATGAATCGATTTCAATGGTCTGGTGATAGAGCATTGTGAGAGCACATACCATCTCCATTGTAGGTCCCATTACTGGTCATGAAACCGAGTAAACTCAGGAGCTCGAATCCACTAATGATGGGTGGGAGGCTTGAGTTGTCTGCTGGCACTAGGGAGAACTTAGTATCAGCCAATGCGAGAAGATGGCCGGATATCTCCAATACACCTTTGAAGGGAGGAACCACAGGATCCGAAGTGAGACGAGAGTCGTTGAAGTAAATGTTGAAGGTCCTATGGAGCTTAGAAGCTGAGAGGTCCGAGAATTCACTGAAATACATGTTGAAATAGAAGTATCCAGTGGTGATGTATGGAGCCCGAATTGTGAGGTTCTTTTCTCCTTTTGGAGGAGCCGCTGCGGTGTTGAACAGCTTCGAAGGAGGATTGTCGACACTGGAGCTCGTGTTCAGTATCCCCGTTCCATTATTCACCACAATTGTGTAGTTGAAGCCCTCGACAGAGGCAGTTTCGCGCTCCCATCTACGGTCATAATGATCATCAGGGTGTCTGCATAAACACAGGAGCAGAAAAGCAATGTCATACATGGATGAGTAGAAGCATCAATTTGTAGATTTCTTTCCACTTCTGTACTCTCTGTGATTACTACGACTAATTTCATATGTTAATTGTTAGTGTCATGTGCTCCAAACTCTTCTGGTGGGTCCTTCTGTTTATTGCCATTTTGATGTTCTTCAAGATGAATATAATGGAGATCGAGTAGACTTCTTATGCTCCAATTTAGTTGCCAGTTTCTCTTGAGGTAAATGGTTAATTGGTCGTATTTAATTGTTACACAATCCAGATCTGAGATACTTTGCATTCTCTTAATTTTTTTTGTTGGATGTAATGAGGTGTATTATGTGTTTCCTTTGACTTGATATTTCATACCACTTAAAAATAAAAGAACCTAACATAAAAGATTTATGTAAATAATCAATGAATTTTAGTATAACATATAACAACATCAATTTTACATTCTATTGTTTCCAATAATCGAAACCCGTATTATTGACAAGAAAAGGTTCACACCTTACTAAGCCTTCCCAAGGAGCTTAGTATAACTTAACCCAAACATTTTACCAAATGCATTCATATATTGTCAAAGCTATTTGTCTTATTGTCTATTAGAAACTCTAGCGTGCTCTCACATTTTTGTCTATATAAGATGTGCTGTTCAAATAGCGTGCCCAAATAATATCTTTAATTATGTGCTACCATACAAATGGCAGTATGTTTGTACACTGGTGGTGGAAAGTCAATATTTTTTAAATAATGTGGGAAATTGTCGAGATCTACATTCCGTAGAGGAATCATGCGGACTTGAATAATGGGTATTGCCTCTCTGGATCCGGTTAGGATCCATTTACTGTGTACGGCGACAATCATTGATGGGATGAGTTGTGAACTGCGGAAGCGTACCATGCACAATCAATCAACTGCACAAGCATGAAGACATATGGATTTATATGTTGATATGCAAATGGGCTACATCCTTCAGCAATGGCCATCAATTTTCACTATTTGTTTAGAAGCAAGAAAATATATATGATACATAGGATCTTAATCCTAGAAAATATATATACAACTCTCATATAAAATGGATCCCAAATTGACAAGGTATGGTAGCGGGGGGGGGGGGGTTAAACCATGAATTATCTTAAACTAAT
The DNA here is from genome assembly GCA_037367405.1 of Ottelia alismoides. Classification (NCBI taxonomy): domain Eukaryota; kingdom Viridiplantae; phylum Streptophyta; class Magnoliopsida; order Alismatales; family Hydrocharitaceae; genus Ottelia; species Ottelia alismoides. The sequence continues at coordinate 128,871 of JAZKJV010009767.1, read as the reverse complement.
TCAGGTATGGCACCACCTCCAAGGATTTTATATATTATACTCTTGAATTTATTATAGGGAAACCACTCTTTCCACGTTGTTTTTCCCCACTACACCGGTCGAGTTCTTTCCCTTACAACTTTTGTTTCAGTTATGCCCATTCCATTTTTTAAAATATCCCCTTCTTGCAATGTGAATCATGTACGCCTTTTTGTTAATTTAAACATCAATGAGTTGAAATAAATCATGATTTATTCAAACCAAGGTCTTGTTAGATTTTTTATGGATCCAGCCTTAACTTGGGCTGCAACATATTTGCCCCTTTGGTAGGGGCATTATTGCAACATTTCCATCGATAGGGCGGCCCCAATTCCAGGGGATTTCACGCACAGCGTGAGTGATTCCAGTGAGCCCTCTTTTCGTGCCCTATTCCATTCCAGAGAGAAGAACGACACCTTCGCCTCCCCATTCCTGTGAACAGCAACAGCAAGGGTTTCTACAGGAAACCCATCTTCCTTCCACGCACGTGAGAGCGAGGTCGAGCGGAGAGGGTGCAACAGCTTGGAGCTCAGAGGAGCAGCGGCTAGTAGCTCTTTTCTAGCCACGATTTGGGTCGGAGGTGCAGCGGCAAGTCAAGCTTGTGTGGGAGCAGTCGGAGGTCGTTGGGAACGAACTCAAGAGGGTCGAGCATCGTGTTTGGGTCTCCATCCGGGAGCCCACAAGGGGAGTCAATCCATCTATCTTGATTTGAGCATGTTGTCTGGTATTTGTAGATACCTAGGGTAGTTAGCTACTTGTAGAAGAACTACCTATTGTGCCCGTGGTTTGTACCTCGATTTTGTGGGTAACAAAACCTGGAAGAACATTGGCTCCATTTTGACTGTAGTGAAATCATTGCCAGTCTTGCCCCGTGATTTTTCCCTTGCTCCTTGAGTCAGGGTTTCCACGTAAAAATCCGTGTCTCGTGTGGTTGCTTGTTGTGATTGCTTGTGGTTGCTTGTCATTGTTGCTATTGAGTTTTGGTGTGGGGAACATATATTTGTTGTGCCATCTTTGCTGCAGGACAGTTTTGGGGGGATATTCTTGGTTGATTGTGTGCATATTCCCAACAAGTGGTATCAAAGCTCAGGTTGACCAAAATGGGCAAAGATGATGAAGGCACTATGATTAAGCTCACAAGTAGCAACTGGCAGATTTGGAAGGCGAAGATGGAAGACATCTTGTATTGCAAGGACCTCTACAATCCCGTGGAGGGTGAGAGTGCCAAGCCAGAGAACATGTCCGTAGGAGAGTGGACAGAGTTGAACTGAAAGGTCATTGGTACCATTCGGAAGTGGCTTGACATGTCGGTCTTTCATCACGTGGCCGAGAAGACAAATTCGAAGGAGTTATGGAACAAACAGTCCGAACTCTATGATCAGAAGACCGCAACAAACAAGGCTTTTTTGATTAGAAAGCTTGTCAACTTGAAATATAAGAATGGGATAAAAGTGGCAGAGCACTTGAATGACTTCCAAAGCATAATCAACCAGTTGACCTCCATGGGATTGATACTTGATGATGAGTTGCAGGCACTTCTCTTATTGGGTCCATTGCCAGACATTTGGGAGACTTTAGTAGTCACTGTGAGAAACTCTGCGAAGGATAGCAAGTTGACCATGGCTATGGTCAAGGGCAGTCTCCTCAATGAGGAGATTAGACGTTGCTCTTCGGGAGAGGCATCCTCCTCTTCACATGTGTATGCAGTTGAGAGGAGAGGAAGGTTCACTAGCAGAGGAGCGTCACATGAGAGGAAGAAATCCATAGACAAGTCCAAGGGCAGAGGAAAGTGTCACCGTTTCCAAAAGCCAGGTCACAGGAAGAGAGATTGCAGGGCTTGGAAAAGAGAGCAAGCTGAAGCCAAGAAGAAGCAGAAAAATGAAGATGGGAATGTAGCAGCAGTCGTGGCAGATGACAGTGCAGAAAAGGTGATTCTCACCATCCAGAACCAGTGCTTGCATGCAGGGAGCGATTTGGAGTAGGTCGTTGATATGGCTGCTTCCTATCATGTGACTCCACACAAGGAGTTCTTTACCACCTACACCAGTGGTGATTATGGGAGAGTCTTGATGGGAAACGAAAGTTACTCCAAGATCATTGGTATGGGAACCATCTCGATTCAGACGGATGTTGGGTGCTCAATGACTCTTCAGAATGTGAGGCATGTTCCTGATGTGCGGCTTAGCCTTATATCTGGCTCACAGCTGGATAGTGAAGGCTACCATCTGAAGTGCGGCAACAACAAGTGCAAGGGTTCTCTCATCATGGCGAGAGGTAGGTTGTGTCACACACTTTACATGACTAGAGTGAAGGTCATGGATGGTATTTTGCATGCTAGTGAGGCGGATACATCAGATTTGTGGCATCGTCGATTTGGCCACATGAGCCAGATGGGCTTACAGCTTCTGAGCAAGAAAGAGTTGATCCCCTACCATAATGACAACACTTTGTCTCCTTGTGATGCATGTGAGGTTGGGAAGAGCAGGAGTACGCCATACAGAGCCAGATCCAAGGTTAAGGGAGACCTTCTACAGTTGGTCCATCCTGACGTTTGTGTTCCTATGGACACGGCCTCCTTGGGAGGCAATAGGTATTTTGTCATCTTCATTGATGATGCATCTAGGAAGGTGTGGGTGTATATGCTGAGATCGAAGGATCAAGTATTTGATTGCTTCAAGAAGTTTCATGCCATGGTTGAGCGTGAGACAAGAAAATTGTTGAAGTGTCTACGCATGGACAATGGGGGAGAGTACATCTCCCATAGCTTTCAGGGCTATCGTGCAGAGCACGACATCAGGCATGAGAGGACAGAGCCAGATACACCCCAGCACGATGGTCTAGATGAGAGGATGAACAGGACCATTGTTGAGATAATTCGCTGCATGCTGAAGACAACGAAGTTGCCCAAGACTTTTTGGGCTGAGGCGGTTCGCACTGCTTGTTACTTGATCAACCGTTCTCCATCAGTTCCTTTGGGCTTCTAGATTCCAGAGCGTGTTTGGACAGGGAAAGACCCCTCATATGCTCATTTGAGGGTGTTTGGATGCAAAGCATATGCATTGGTACCCAAGGAGCAGAGGAAGAAGTTGGATGACAAGGTAGTGTCTTGTATTTTTCTTGGCTATGGAAATCAGGAGTTTCGATACCATCTTTGGGATCCAAGGAAGAAGACCGTCACCAGACACAGGGATGTGATTTTCTATGAGAATCAGACATTGGTTGAGGACACCACTGAGAGTAGTGATGCAGATGAGTTTTCTTGGATGATGACAGTGATGAGGACATGGAGCCCTATCCAGTACATGGTACAGGTGGAGAGGATGGGCAGCTAGAGCAGCATGAGCCAGATGCAGACCCCGTTAATGCGGGTCTAGGGGACCTAAGGCAGGGAGAGCAGCCTCATCCACATGCTGATGCAGCAGAGCCTCAGGTCAGGAGATCTGAGAGGACACGCTAGCCATCATCTCGCTACCCCACTTCTAGGTACGTGATGCTCACAGATGCAGGGGAGCCATACACCTTTGAGGAGGCACAGGAGCACAAGGATAAGGGTCATTGGCACAATTCAATGAATGAAGAGATGTTATATCTCAAGAAAAACCACACTTATGACCTTGTTGAGCTTCCTAAAGGGAAGAGAGCCTTGAAGAACAAATGGATTTATAAGCTGAAGTCAGATGACAGCGGCAAGCATGTCAAGTACAAGGCCAAGTTGGTAGTGAAAGGGTTCATCCAGAAGGAAGGAGTGGACTATGATGCTTCTCCCTAGTGATGAAGATGAATTCAGTGAGAATGGTGCTAGGACTTGTTTCTAGTATGGACCTTGAGCAAGAGCAGATGGATGTGAAGACGGTGTTTCTTCACGGTGATTTAAAGGAAGAGATCTACATGAAGCAGCCACAGGGATTTCAAGAGAAAGGGAAAGAACACATGGTTTGCAGGTTGAGAAAGAGTTTTTATGGCTTGAAGCAAGCCCCGAGACAGTGGTACTTGAAGTTTGATGCTTTCATGGGAAAGCAGGGCTTCAAGAGGACTACAGTCGACCAATGTGTATATGTTCGTCATCTTTCCAATGACAGGTTCATCATTCTTTTGATATATGTGGATGGCATGTTGATTGTAGGTCATGATTCCAACTTGATTGCGAAGCTCAAGAGAGAACTCTCCAAGGAGTTTGAGATGAAAGATTTGGGAAAGGCTAGTCACATCCTTGGGGTGCAGATTACAAGGGACAGGAAGAAGCACATGCTGTGGTTGTCACAGGAGAGCTATGTTGAACGCGTGTTGGAGCGGTTCAACGTGAAGAATGCCAAGCCTGCCAGTACGCCCTTTTACACTCACTTCAAGCTAACCAAAGAGTCATGTCCTTCTACTTCTGAGGAGAAAGAAGAGATGGCCAAGATCTCATACCAGTCCGCAGTTGGGACCCTCATGCATGCATTGGTTTGCATTAGACCCGACATAGCCCATGTAGTGGACGTGGTGAGTAGAATCATGTCCAATCCGGAGAAGGACCATTGGGAGGCAGTGAAATGGATCTTGAGATACTTGAGAGGGACCTCAAGTATGTGTCTTGTGTTTGGGAGGTCAGATTCCAAACTATGTGGCTACACTGATGCAGATATGGCAGGAGATGTGGACCAGAGAAAGTCTACTTCAGGTTACATTTTCACATTTGCAGGGGGAGCCATATCATGGAAATCCAAGCTATAGAAATGTGTTTCTCTCTCAACTACCAAGGCAGAATACATTGTAGCAGCAGAGGCTGGGAAAGAAGTGTTGTGGCTACAACGCTTTCTTGGTGAGTTTGGACTGAATGACAGTGAGCTGGTTGTGTTTTGTGATAGCCAGATCACTATAGACTTGAGCAAGAGTACCATGCACCATGCTCGCACAAAGCACATTGATGTGAGATACCATTGGCTGAGGGATGCAAATGAATAGAAGTAGCTCATGTTGAAGAAGATTCACACCGATGAGAACCCCTCAGACATGTTGATCAAGGCAGTCACTCGTGACAAGCTTCATATCTGCAGAGAGATAACGACGTCACCTCTTCTTGATCTCCATCACAAGACAACAACTCCCCGTTGGGGCTAGAGGGGGAGGCTGTTAGGTTTTTTATGGTTCCAGCGCCAACTTGGACTGCAGCATATTTGCCCCTTTGGTAGGGGCATTACTGCAACATTTCCATTAATTGGGCAGCCCCAATTCCAGGGGTTTCACGCACAGCGTGAGTGATTCCAGTGAGCCCTCTTTTCGTGCCCTATTCCATTCCAGAGAGAAGAACGACGCCTCCGCCTCCCCATTCCTGTGAACAGAGCAGTAAGGGTTTCTACGAGAAACCCATCATCATTCCACGCACGTGAGAGCGAGGTCGAGCGGAGAGGGTGCAACAGCTTGGAGCTCAGAGGGCAGTGGCTAGGAGCTCTTTTCTAGCCACCGTTTGGGTCAGAGGTGCAGCGGCAAGTCAAGCTCGTGTGGGAGCATCCGGAGGTCGTTGGGAACGACCTCAAGAGGGCCGAGCATCGTGTTTGGGTCTCCATCCGGGAGCCCACAAGGGGAGTCAATCCATCTATCTTGATTTGAGAATGTCGTTTGGTATTTGTAGATACCTATGGTAGTTGGCTACTTGTAGAAGAACTACCTACGTGGTTTGTACCTCAGTTTTGTGGGCAATAAATCCGGGAAGAACATTGGCTCCATTTTGACCGTAGTGAAATCGTTGACGGTCTTGCCCCGTGGTTTTTCCCTTGCTCATTGAGTAAGGGTTTCCACGTGAAAATCTGTATCTCGTGTGGTTGCTTGTTGTGGTTGCTTGTCATTGTTGCTATTGAGTTCCCATGTAGGGAACATATATTTGTTGTGCCATCTTTGCTGCAGGACAGTTTTAAGGGGATATTCTTGGTTGATTGTGTGCATATCCCCAACAGGTCTGACTAAGATCTTATATCTGTACCATTTGCTTTCCTCCTCCTCCAGCCCCTCCACCTCAACATCCTCCTCTGCTCACCCCATCGCCCGTAACCGCCAGCACCCTTTCCCTCCTTTGCCCCCAGCTTCCTACACCACTACGTCACTGCCTTCGACCTCCTCTACATCGCCTACCACCTGGGCCACCACCATGCACACCCCCGCACCTCCTACACCCTCACAGCTATATTGTCCTTTCGATGCAAGTATTCTGGGGTTCTGGTGGGTGCTACAACTCTAGACTCTCCTATGTTCATGAATTTGAGTGGAACTCCAGTTACTCTATGTAGTTTGTGCTCACGGAGAGGACCATCGATGAGCTTTAAGGATGCAGTTCAACAGCTACTCGTGTGTCAAGGAACGATATGTTGTAGGTCATGCACCCTCTTTTCATGTTCTTCTTCTGGGATTCAAGTCCTGATCTAGGAAGATACTATGGGCGTTCCAAGACTTTTGGCGATGGTGCTTCAAGTAAGATGCTATTGCTAGTAGATTTCTTTGTCTTCCACTTGCAACTTCAAGAATCTGGTTACAAAGATGACTACCAGATCCAAGCTTTGATGAGATGCTCTAGTTGGTTGGAGAAGCTCCAACGAAGACGAGCCTAGGTTTCGTTGATGCAAGGGACTCTAGCTACATGTAGGGTAGGAGTTTCTTACAAGAGATGTTGGGATCATAGCGGAGAAGCTGCTATGGGCGGAGGATGGTGCTGGAGATCTCGAGGCAGACGGGTTGTTGTGGGGGGAGGTGGTGGTGAGTTTACAAAGGAGGAGGAAGATGGAAAAAGTGAATAGAAAATTACACTTCTAACATGAGTTCTACTTTATAATTGTCCTTTTGTCCATTGGGTGATTAGTGGATGGCAATTAACCAGAGGGAACAAGTGAAAAAGATGCAAAAATGTAAGGGAACAATTTATATTTCAAAAAAGGAGGGCATAACTGATATTGCACTAGTTAAGAAGGTATAACCGTCAAAACCCTAGGATGTACGTCACTATCAATATTTAAGTTTAAACAGAGCTTATATTAACTTTGCATACAAGAACAGGACTTTGGACTTATATCCAACCCCTCGAAATTCTGAACAAAATGATGTTTTAAATGGCAATCAACTTCTCAGTAATCAAACTTGCATATATCTATCAAGAATATAAAAGCAAGCGCTTGCTACCTGATCGTGGTATTAGCACCGAAAGCAACCCTCTGTTTCTCCGCGAGTACCACGTCAGTAGAGTTGACGAGGGGATACATCCCGGGATCCAAAGCAATCACCTGTATCGCGCTAATGAATGGAACCTGATCGGCGTACAGCTTCGCCAAGCAGATGCTGGTGTTGCTACTCTTTGTAACGTAGTTGATGGCGACGTAATCGTAGATATCCGGATTGTTGCTTGCTTCGATCACGCCGCAGTTGAAGGTATCGAACAGGAGGCTAAACGCCGGCGCTTTTGAGAGGCCGTCGTAGTTGCCGTAGTAGAACTCCGCGATCACCCGCACCTTTGTGTTAGCCCCCACAGGAACACTGAAGCAGTTCTTCTTCCCCGTGGGGAACGCCCTGAGAGTTTGAAGTCTCTTCAGCTTGCTGGCAATCTCGTAGCTCTCGCCTGTCCGCACGTAGTCACCGTCTCCGATCCACGACAGGTTATTATTAGTTGTGGTGTAGCTGCCGGAGAACCCACAATCTATGTTCCAAAGCTTACCATTCAATGGATCTGTTATATGAAGCCCAGAAAACAAGAACTTCGGTTGAGGGCACTGAGTAAGATCCATAGGTATGTATACTTATTATTGCTGGAATGAACTCTCATATATATGGAATATATTTTGGATTCACGTATTAGAGACCGTGCTGGCGTTTGTGCCTAGAGATTATAGGAACAGTAAGGAAAGCTAAGACAACTAAACAAATAAATATATCCATTACCTCGTTTTCCATTTATGAGGGTTGGAGGGTTACCATGTGCGAGCAGCCAGGCACTCTTGTTGGAAAAATAATTAGATAAGAAAATTGATTATATTCATAAATTATGCTTTGATTGCTGTATATATATGGCAGGGCTACATCGCAACGCTCATGTGTGTATTAAAGAGGCAAGGCAATGAAAGAATAACCACCTGCCATCGTAGCAACAGGGAAGATGAGAACGACGACGAGTGGAACCAGAGAGGAGAAGAAATGAGTGGCCATTTCTGTTTTTGCGTGGGCTTCTGAACTGTGATCGAAGACATCAAAGATCGTCCATCACCTTTGGATTTATGAGGTATGAAACATTGATTAGTAGTAGTGATAAGCACAACGCCAACTGGCAAATAAATTATTTGTGTTAGAAAATAATCGACAACAGATTCGTCCTCAGATATATAATTTCTGTCAACGTATCGCCCCTAGAAAATAATCGACGACAGACGCGCCCACAGATATATGAAAAGAATTTGTAATATCGATTTGACCTTTTTTTTTAAAGCAGAAGGGTTCACTACAACAAATAAGGCTTATAACTACAGATTTGAGACGGCGAATTTGTAAACTACGGCGAATCCGTCGTCCAAAATCCTCTGGAATTAGGCAACAAAAAAAACCCCCTCGGTTGCCTTGGAAACCCACTGGAATTAGGCAACAAAAAAACCCCCTCCGGCTGCCTTGGAAACCCACTGGAATTAGGCAACAAAAAAAACCCCCTTCGGTTGCCTTGGAAACCCCACTCGCTGCCATTGGGAAAAAACCTAATCCTTTAAATGCATCTTGCCGCTCTTTGAAAACCCTTCCTTCGTCAAAACCCTAACGGCCTGTTTGTTATGCTGGAATAGAGGTGGGAATGGAATCACCATTCCTCTTTCGATTCCATTCCTGTGTTTGTTAGATCATAATAAGGCATGAATAACGATTACAATGGAAATCGGATTCCCTCATATATGGGAATTGCCATTCCTAGGTACCCCCTAGGAATTGAGATTCCATTCCTTACAAATGCTAACAATGTATTCTTCTTCAAAACTTTTTTATTATTATATTCTTCTTATAAATACATGGTTAGCGACATGGATATGTGTTTTTCTTTTTTAATATTATTTTGATACCGACATGAATATGGTTGTTTGGAAATGGATATATGGACATTGACATGATATATATATATATATATGCAAAAAATTGGATAAGTTACAAATATATGCATATATGGATACTAACATGGATATGGGATTTTATTGTGGATACAGATATAGATACGATTCAATTCTTTTGGATATGGATACAAATATGGTTACACGATATTCCAGCAGATACGGATACATATATATAATATCTATTATATGGATAAAATATATTAGATATGATTTATTTTGCGGATACGGATAGGAACATAGATGTGCTTTTTATTCCAGATATGGATATGGATAGGAATATATATTTTTTTCTAATATGGATATGGATGCAATTTTTAATTTTTTTTCTAAGACATGCATATTGATTATATTCTAGCGGATACATATATGGACATGGATATGGGTTATAATTTTTTTGCATATACAGATATGGACATGGATGAGGATTTTTTGGCGGAAACGAATATGGACATGAAAATGGATTTTTGTTTTTTAAGCTATAGATATGGATACGGATACAGATACCATTTCTATTTTTAGGATATGGATACTGTTACATTTTAGTGGATATGTATACGAACATGTATATGTGTTTTTATTTTTTTTTGTGAATACACATACCTATATTATTTCCATTTTTTAGGATACGGATACATATACGGTAATAAAATATTCTAGCAGATACATATATGGATATAGCAAATATATTAATTACATGATAATTTCTATTTTAATTTATTTATTATTTCCTTATATGAAATATATCAATTATATGAAAAAATAAATTAGAGGATACCGATTAATTTTTTCTATTTAACGAAATATATCAAAGAAAGGTTATTTTCTTTATATTCTTTTCTCTTTCCAAACATAAGAAAGGAACGTGTCTCATAATAAATGTTTCAATTCCTAATATGCACCAAACAATGGAATGGAAAAACATATTCCTTTCTATTCCATTGTCAATTCTATTCTTGTCTTGATTCCATTCCATTGTAATTCCTTTCCAACCAACCAAACAGGCCGGAAACTCTTGTCCTCCAACATCTCTCGCAGACACTCTTCACCTTCACCTTATCTCTCCGCAACGGCACCGGCGATCCTCATTGATCTTCATCGGCGCGCAATGCAGCAGCCCTCCTTGTCGATCTCCATCGACGCGCGACATTGAGGCCATCCCCGTTGATCTCCTGCGATGATCTCGTCATTTGCATCACCTCCGACTTCGTCGGACAACACCATCCTTGAGGTAGATCGCACTTTACATTTATACCGTGATAGATATTGTTTATATGCATCTGAACATGTTCTAAAAATTAGTTCGTTGCTTCCCTTCTATTACTTTTTTGTTAATCGACAATTATGTCATTATCGATCACCTTAAAATAATCCCTAAAAGGTTCTCTTACTTTTCGTCCGTCACTTCTTAAGGAATAGGAAAATTTTCTACCTGGAATAGGTGCTTCTGTCTGAAATGGATGTCAAGAGAGTTTAAACTATCTGGAATCCATCATTGAAGGCATCTTCGGTTTGTCACAGAGGACTACACAGATAAAATGTTGGGAAGATCGTGAAAAAATGGAAGATTGTCGAAAGCTCTGGTTTTATATTTTCATGCGTTTGGCAATTGTGCATAAATCAACATAGAAATATTATTATTGTCTGGAGTTGCTACTAAGTGAATAAGCTGTTGGGGATATGTGAGATAATGCGGAAACAATCAACAACCTAGGATCTATCCCCCTAAACTGTCCTGCAGCAAAGATGGCACAACACAATATATGTTCCCCACACGGGAACTCAAATGCAACAATGACAAGCAACCACAAGCAACCACAACAAGCACCACACGAGACAAGATTTTTACGTGGAAACCCTTCTCAATGTGAGCAAGGGAAAAACCACGGGGCAAGACCGGCAACCAAGCACTACGGTCAAAGTAATCCAAATGTTCTTCCTGGTTTTGTTGCCCACAAAACCGAGGTACAAGCACACACAACGGATAGTTCTTCAACAAGGAACAAACTATCCCTAGGTATCTAACTATACCAAATGTGCTCAAAAACAAGGAGGACAAAGTAACTCCCCTTGTGGACTCCCAGATGGAGTCCCAAATACGGCTTCGGCTCCTTGAGGTCGTTCCCAACGACCTCCGGTTGCAGCTCCTCTCGAGCTCGCCCAGACCACGGCTCCTCTCGAACCCTTAGCCCTAGCCGATGCACTTTTCGCACTCTCCCCGCTGCAGCTCGATCAACGGAGAAGATGAGAGAGGTGAAAGCCCGCAGCAACCTCTCTCTCTCTCTCGATCTCTTGCTCTCACGCAATGGAGGGATGGGTTTTCAACCCCCGCTGCTTTCTCCTCCTCTATTCCCTGGAAACGGATGGAAGATTTGCAGAATACGAATGGGGCTCTTCGTTCCCTGGAATGGGGCTTCAAAAGTTGGGTGAATTTCATAGATACCCCTGCAAAGGGGTCAAATTGCAAGCCCCCCAAGTTGGGGCTGGACATTTGCAAGTATACCCAACAACCTGCCCCTCCAGCCCCAACGGGGAGGTGTGGTCCTGTGATGGAGATCAACAAGAGGTGACACCGCTCAGCTCTCTACAGAGCTGAAGCTTGTCACGAGTGACTGCCTTAGTCAACATGTCTGAGGGGTTCTCATCGGTGTGAATCTTCTTCAACACGAGCTGCTTCTGTTCAATTGCATCCCTCAGCCAATGGTATCTCACATCAATGTGCTTTGTGCGAGCATGGTGCATGGTACTCTTGCTCAAGTCTATAGCACTCTGGCTATCACAAAACACAACTGGCTCACTGCCTTCAAATCCAAACTCACCAAGGAAGCATTGTAGCCACAACACTTCTTTCCCATCCTCTGCTGCTGCAATGTATTCTGCCTCAGTAGTTGAGAGAGCAACACATTTCTGTAGTTTGGATTGCCATGATATGGCTCCTCCTGCAAAAGTGAAAATGTAGCTTGAGGTGGACTTTCTCTGGTCCGTATCTCCTGCCATATCTGCATCAGTGTAACCACAAAGTTTGGGATCTGACCTCCCAAAAGCAAGACACATACTTGAGGTCCCTCTCAAGTATCTCAAGATCCACTTCACTGCCTCCCAATGGTCCTTGCCCGGGTTAGAGATGAACCTGCTCACCACGCCCACTGCATGGGCTATGTCTGGTCTAGTGCAAACCATGGCGTACATGAGGCTCCCAACTGTTGACTGGTATGGGATCTTGGACATCTCTGCTTTCTCCTCAGAAGTAGAAGGACATGACTGATGACGAGCCTGACCACTCGGGTATAAGGTACTAAAGAGGTCGTTGCGACCCAAGCGATCAGACTATGTCAATCAAGAAAAATATCGAACCGCGAAAGAAATCAGAAATCAAAACACGAGGTGCGGTCCTAGCTATGGGATTAACCTGGTATAGCTCCCAGGGTCGAACACAAGGAGCACGGGTTGGCCTAGGGCCTACGAAGTAGTAAAAAGAAAATAAAAGGAAAAACAAGGATTTTTAATGGTTTTTAATAATTTTTATATTTTTTTTGATTTTTAATATATGAAGAAAATGAAAGAAGGCAAAATCAAGCACACTTGCACAATTTATTTAACACACCAAAAATTAAGCAAAAATTAAAGAAAAATTGTTTTTATGTTTTTTAGGTTTTTAAGTGTTTTTGGTGAATTTTTGGTATTTTTCTAATGTATATTTTATTTTATAAAAATCAAACAGTGCTCAAAGGCCTAGGTACTGTCCAGCAAGGCTTGAAACCCAAAAATAAAAGACTTATGGATCTCAACAAGCCCTGGAGGTAATTTTCCTGTAATCTAGAAAGAATAAGGAAAATTTGGGCACCTAAATTATTGTTTTTGGATTTTTATATTATTTCTTATAATTTTTATGAGTTTTTAAGGGTTTTTAGCTTTTTAGGGTTTAAGCAATGAAAAATAGCCAAAATTGGCTAGAAAATCAAACAACACACAAGAAACAGTAACTAATTTTTTTGGAATTTTTGAAGGTGTTTTTATATTTTTTTGGTATTTTTAAACCTAGACAGTAGCTAAAAAGGATGTTTTTGAATTTTTAAAAATACTAAATGAAATCAAAAATGTCCTCAAAAATTCTCAAAAATCCAACAACATGGCAGGAGCCATGTGTCAAATTTTCATCGAATTTGGAGGTGGTTTGATATTTATTCAAAAATCAAAAAGGGGGCACAGTGCACAGGGACGTAAGTGCAAATACCCAAAGCTCTGGGGGCCAAGGTGCAAAAATCCCAGCAAATCACGCGCGTGGCGCGTGCCTGGGGCACTCAGGGACCTTTTGGTAATAAAAACCAAGTTCCTGGACCTTTTGGTAACTCGTACCAAAAGTCCAGGGGCTTGGATGCAAAAATCCCACTAAAATCCGCACATGCGTGAATAAAATGCTCACAGGGGTATAAATGCAATTACCAAAAAAGTTTCTTTTCATTCAATAACCCAACAGAACTACAGGATAAAAGATGTAAATAGCCCAGACAAGGCACGTGGCGAAGCACGTGAGATCACATACACAGGGGCATAAAAGCAAATAAAAACAAGCACATGGTCCACAGTGCAATTTACCCTACGTAAATAAAGCTACTAAAATATTTACAGGACTAAGACCAAAAAGACAAACTAAGAGGGGGCCCTAAGTAATTTACCCCTTTATTCGTCGACGGCTGGATGCGCGCCACATGGAAGATCGGGCGGTCCTGGATGGCTGGCGCTCCTCTTCGTTTGCCCTCGAGCCGGATCGACGGTGCAGGAGAGGACACGTGGGAGATCGAATAGCCTCTGGTGCTGAAGGTTCCTCTCTCTGCTGCTAACGGTCCTGATCACGCCTCGAATCAATCAACGGCTGCTACTCCTCGAAGAACGGACGATCAAGATCAAAACTGGGAGCGGAGGCTAATCGGACGGTGCTGACGGATGGTGGAAGAACACTCAGCCGGCGAGCTTCGCCGGCCTCGTGCGTGAGCTGTGGACCTCCTCAGCTGCTCCTGATGATCGGAGAAGATCCGCGGTAATGCCCCGCGGCTGGTGGTAGCCTCCGATGGCCCACCCGAGCCCTGGAGGGGCTCCGGCGAGCTCGGCGGCGGTGAGCTCCTGGACCTGATGTGAGGGGGGCTCAGATGCCCGCCTTCTGACTTGCAAAGCAAACCAGAAGCTTCGCGGGTCGAGGGCAAAGTGCCTCGACCCAAGGAAGCGGCGTGAGGGTGAACGGGGCGTCGGGGCGAATGAGCTCCGGCGAGCGGAGGATGGGGGAGCTCGACTCCCAGCTCCGGGGCGAGCTGGGTTGAATGACTGGGCGAAGAACGTGCGTGGGTGGATGGCGAAGATGATGGTGTGTCCCGATGATCGGAATGGTACTCGATATGGCCGGAATCAGCTAAACACGCCGGAGATGCGATTTGGGCGAAATCGGAAATTACACTAAGTGGAAGAGCTAAATGGATACCTGGGTGATGCGGGAGACTATGCTGGAGCTTAGCTAGCTCCTGGTCGTCGCCTCGAAGGGCGTCAAGGCCTGAGGCTCGAGCTCCGGTCGAGTGGCGGAGCACGGCGGCGCGAAGCTGCCGGATCAGTGACCGGCCACCTCCTCCTCGCTGCAACAAGGGCCAACGCGAGCTGTCACCTCGGTGGTTACGATGGAGGTCACGGGAGTGAAGGTAGGGAGCCAAAGATGGCGAGAGGAGGCGGCTGAGCTCAGGCTATATAGTGCTAGGGGTCCGGCTTGATCAGAGTCGGGCGTGAAGCTCGGAGCGCGGATCCCCATGCAAACCTCCGAGCGAGGATCTCGGATGTACGCAGAAGGATTAGGACCCGGATTTGGGGCGAAAGGGAGGCGGATCGAGCTGGGAAAAATTAAGGAAGTCGGGTCGGGCGAACGGACCCGGGCTCTGGTGGTCCTGGGGGAGGTGTTGACCGGGGGTCAACGATCCCCCGTGGACCAATCAGAGCCCGCCAAGGCTCACATTTTTATTTGATTTTTTTGGGGCCTTAAATGGCCGAATTTTCAAAAACTCAAAACATAAAAAATATTTGTTTTAATTTTTTCTATTTTTTTGTGATTTTTAATTAATTTTTGAAAATAAAAATAAGGTATATACAATATAGGTCTATACATAGGTATATATACAATATATGTTTTTTGATTTTTGATTTTTAATTAGTTATTTTTATACATTTTTATTCCTATTTTATATTTTATTTATTTATAGGATAAAATGAGGAATAAAAGGCTATTTTTATTTTATTTTTATTATTTATATACATAGGTGAAGTAATTAGTTATATACAACTATATACATGGTGTATGTACAATATTTTTGTATTTTTAATTTTGTAATTTTTTTTGATTTTTGTTTTGTTTCTTTTTATTTATTTTATTTACAATATATACATAGAATATTTACAAAAAGTTTTGGGAAAATAATTTTATTTATTTATAAGGGTAAATAAATAAGGATGATAGACTTATGTACATGGTGAAGGGGTCTTTTTGGTCTTTTTAATTTTTAAATTTTTATTTTGTTTTTAATAGTGTATAAATATATACAAAATATATACAAACATATTTTTGGGTGAGGAAAATATTATTTTATTTATTTACAAATATATACATATGTGAGCCCCAATCTCCCTCTACTTGGCTTTTATGCGGTCAGGCCCATGCTGAGCCCTCCCTTGGGTTAGGTTGCTCAATATTTATTCTAAATATTTCCCTCTTTTTCTTTTTCATCTTTATTCTTTTATTTTTGCACAAAAACATGCTAATTATCTATATTTACAAAAATGCATGCTTTTGCTAACTTTTCCTATTTACACATATCTACATGCATTTGCATAGGTTTTTGTAGCTAAAATATAAGAATAAAGAGTGATGAATGGGTATTCATCACCCCCCTATACTATACTTTGCTAGTCCCTTAGCAAACACTTATTTGAAAAAGAAGTGAAAAAGAAAGAAAGAAAAAGAAAAAGAGAATGTACATGGATCAAGGTTGATTATTAAACTTGCCTTCATTAAATTGAGGTATGGAGCTCAATCAGATCTTTGGATTATTAATGTGTCGGAACCTTATTCAGACTTAAGCTTAAAACCTAACAGCCTCTAAGTTCCACTATCCTATAACCAAGACTCCTCAATGCTCCAGATCAGAACAAGTCATCAATCACAAACCCTGAAGACCATGAATCCTTTCTTGTCCTGTGAAAGTGAGGTCTAAGCTCTCCACCTCAGAAATGGCAACTTGACAACCCTCCCCAACAAGGTAACTCTATGACCTCAATCTGGCCACTCTTTCCTCGAGGAGCGGGGTATTCCCTTCTAAGTTCAAGTACAACCGGCTCAAGAAGAGGGGGAAGAAGAGAATGGGTCAAGGCCAGTGTAGCCCAGTACCCTTGGGAGCTTGACCAGTGTAGCCAAGTCTCCCTGCTGCAAGCTACAACGGGTGGATCATGAAACCAAGCTTTTCTTATTGCACTTATATACATACTCCGGTGGGATTATCATTTTCTCTCAGACCCACCACTTTTTTGGAGTTCTTTTCTTTTTTTGCATTTTTTTTTCGAGTGCATCTATACAACATGTACATGTGCAGCATATATACAAGGAGTTTTTCCTCTTGAGCCAGTAGACTATCCCTCTTTTGAAGCTTTATTGCAACCCACAACTCCCGTCGTTAGACCTCATGGCAACCAGACCAAGTTGAGACGCACTTCCTTCACTAAATGAAGAAGAGAGGTTCCGCCTAGAAGTACTACCCTCATATGCTACCCCAAGCCAAGGAAGACTGCCTCCTCACCATCTCATCCGTAGAGAGCTCGGTGCATAGTGCGGTTGTCCAAGTAAAGCCATAATCTATATGAGTCATGTGTTGTTGTTAAGTGCTCTACTTAGGCTCATTGAGATGACATGTGATCATAGCCTAGTGGACTCAAAGAATTAAGTCTCCATGGACCTGAAAAGCCTTAAACCTAAGCCCTATAAGGTTCCTCTTAGAATTAGGTGGATTAAGATCTTAATCAAGCTCCATTTCTCAATTTGATTCCAGGCTTAGTTTAAATGTCAACTATCATCCAAGAAAAACTATATACATATGTACAAAAAGATGCATATTTACACACTATTTTACAATCATGCAAAATTTTTGAAAAATGTTTTGAAATCATGAATGATGCTGCATGAAGTGCAAGTTTTGCAAAAAGGTATTTACACACATTTACACAAGATTTTTGCAAACTTTTGATTTTCAAAACATTTTGGAAAAATTTTGTACTATATACATAATTTTGATACAGAAAATATTTACACAAGCTTTACACAAAAGATTTTTGAAATCATTTTTACAAAAATAATTTGTACACTAGCTATGTATGTGCAAATAAAAGAAGATTATGTACATGAAAATTTTTAATTTTTGTGGTTTTTAGCCATTTTTATTTATTAACACACTCACACAAAGTACGAGTTATGGCTAAAGTATATATGAAATATATACACACCCCCCTATACTTAGCTCGAACGATGTCCTCGGAGTCAAGAGCGATGAAGAAGACATAACTCGTGCTTTGTATAGGGAAGTGAAAAGGAAGGCTATACAAAATGAAAAGTCAAAAGGGACTCGGGTCTTCCCCCTATACTTAGGATCAAGTAATCCTAAGTATAGCAGGCTGTACACGAAGGGAAAACCGAGTGGAGAATGTACAGGGTCTGCCCCCCCTATACTTAGGGTAAGATATCCCTAAGTATAGGCAGCAAAACAGGGGTAGACAGAAACAAAAGAAATACCCAAAATGTCTCGCATCCCCCCTATACTTAGGGTAAAGTGCACCCTAAGTATAGCATAGTCACAAGATGAAGGAAGGGATGTGGGACTAAGGAATGTGGTGATATGGACATCTGGATCTATGTACAACGGAGGATCAGTAAAGCTCAGGCGTGAGATGCATTAGATGTGAGTCAAAGACCACATCTCACGCAAAATGAATAGGGGCAATATCAACGACCCGCGGCTCATGATCTAGAAATGGCTTGAGCCGCTGGCCGTTTACTCGGAAGGTACTCTCAGAAGACAACTCAGATATGTCGATGCTACCGTTGTCGTGTACCTTCCGAACCAGATAAGGTCCTTTCCATTTGCTCTGTAGCTTCCTTGGAAATAATCTAAGCCTCACATCAAACAGCCATACTCTCTGTCCAATCTCAAAATGCTTGTGGCTGATATGCGAATCATGCCACTCCTTGACTCTCTCCTTATAATGTAGGCTGCTTGAGAAAGCTGAATCTCTAAGCTCCTCCAGGGCAGCTAGCTCTGCCCTCCTCTGGTCTCCTATACCATATGGATCCATAAGTATGTCTGTAACTGCCCAAAGTGACTTGTGCCTCAGCTCAACTGGTAGGTGACAGGGTTTGCCATATACGAGGCGAAAGGGAGATGTACCCAAAGGTGTCTTGAAAGACGTCCTATATGCCCACAAGACCGAGTCCAATAGCTGTGACCAATCCTTTCGGTCAGGGCGGACGACTTTCTGCAGAATAGTCTTGATCTCCCTATTCGACACTTCGGCTAGACCATTCGTCTGTGGATGGTATGGTGTAGCAACGCGATGATCTATGCCGAACTCGCTAGCAAGTGCCTTCACCTGGTCGTTGATGAAGTGAGATCCCCCATCAGAAATAAGAACTCGTGGAACCCCGAACCACGTGATGATATGTTTCCTCAAAAATCTGCAAACTGTCCTCGCATCAGTGGATCGGGCGGGGATAGCCTCCACCCAACGACTCACATAATCTACGGCCAACAGAATGTACTCAAATCCCTGACTCTTAGGGAATGGACCCATGAAATCGATGCCCCATGCGTCAAAAACCTCACAGAAATGAATGGGCTGCATCGGCATCATATCACGCTGTCCACAAGTGCCCATCCTCTGACAGTCAGTACACCTCTTCACGAACTCATCTGAGTCCTTGAAGAGGGTAGGCCACCACAAACCGGATTGGAGCACTTTCTGTGCCGTTCTCCTCCCAGAATGATGTCCTCCTGCCTCAAGCTTGTGGCAGTAAGTGAGGACGCTATGGTGTTCCTCCTGAGGAATACACCGACGCCAGACGCTATCCCCTCCTTCGTGGTAAAGGATGGGATCCTCCCAATGGTAAGACTTGGCCTTCGCTAGGAAGGTCTCAAGCCTCTGCCTGGGCCAATCTTGTGGGACTTTCCCAGCAACGAGAAAGTTCACAATATCGGCGTACCATGGGAGTGAGGCGATAGCAAGGATCGCCTCATCTGGGAAGGTATCTCTGATAGGATCACTCTGCTCAGTCTCCTCAGGCTGCTCTAATCGGGAGAGGTGATCCGCCACCACATTCTTGACTCCAGGCTTATCCTTAATCTCAATATCGAACTCCTGGAGTAGAAGGATCCATCTAGTCAGTCTGGCCTTGGCATCCTTCTTTGCCATGAGGTACCTGATGGCGGTATGATCTGTAAACAAAGTCACTCTAGATCCAATGATATATGATCTAAACTTATCCAGGGCAAACACTACTGCTAGCATCTCCTTCTCTGTGACTGTATAATTCCGCTGGGCGGAATCCAATGTGCGGCTAGCATAGTGTATAGCAAATGGTACTCCATCCCTCCTCTGTCCCAGCACTGCCCCTACGGCAAAATCGGAGGCGTCCGTCATGATCTCGAATGGGAGAGACCAATCAGGTGGCTGGAGGACAGGAGCCTCAATCACGCACTGCTGGAGAGTAGCAAACGACGAAAGACACTTGTCATCGACAAGGAACTCGGTGTCTTTCGTCAAGAGGTCGGTCAACGGTCGGGCAATCCTGCTAAAATCATGAATGAATCTCCTGTAAAATCCAACGTGCCCCAGGAATGGCCGTAACTGCCTCAGGTTGGACGGTGGTGTGAGTTTCCTAATGACATCAACCTTGGCCGGATCAACCTCCATGCCCCTGTTGGAGATGATGTGGCCAAGCACCGTCCCTTGAGTCACCATGAAGTGACTCTTCTCCCAAGATAGCACCAAGTGATACTCAATACATCGCTGAAGTACTCGATCTAGGCAGTCAAGACAAGAATCAAATCCGTCGCCGTAGATCGAGAAATCATCCATAAAGACCTCAAGGCACTCCCCTACCATGTCCGAGAAGATCGACAGCATGCACCTCTGAAAAGTCGCAGGGGCGTTGCATAGCCCAAATGGCATGCGTCGAAAAGCGTATGTGCCGAAGGGACAGTTAAAGGTGGTCTTCTCCTGATCCTCAGGAGCGATGGCCACTTGGTTGTAGCCCGAGTACCCATCCAGGAAGCAATAATGGCTCTTCCCTGCCAGTCTCTCTATGATCTGGTCAATAAAAGGAAGGGGGAAATGGTCCTTCTTGGTGGCTTGGTTGAGTCTCCTGTAGTCAACACAAACCCTCCAAGAGGTGGGTACTCGTGTAGCAATCTCCTCTCCCGACTCACTGATCACAGTCGTGATGCCCGTCTTCTTGGGCACCACATGCAAGGGGCTGACCCACTTGGAGTCGGAAATGGGATAAATAAAACCTGCACCCCACCACTTCGATATTTCCTTCATGACAACCTCTCTCAGGTTGGGGTTCAGACGCCGCTGGAACTCACGCGACGGCTTCGCCCCATCCTCGAGATAGATGTGGTGGGAGCACACTGATGGACTAATCCCATGGAGATCTGCTACGCTCCATCCGATAGCCTTGCGGTTCTTCTCAAGAACCCCCATCAAACGGGATTCCTGCTCTCCAGTCAACTCGGCGGAGATGATGACTGGGTACATCTCTGGATCGCCCGCAAGGAATCGATACTTCAGCGAAGTAGGGAGCGGCTTCAGCTCTGGAATGCTGGGTGCCGGCAAATCTGGCTGTGGAAGAAACTGAGTGAACGCTGCAAGGTCGGCCAAATCTGCCTGGGAAAGTGAAAGTGTACTCTCGCAAACTGGATCGGGAGAAGGCTGCTCAACTGTACTGTCTCTGCTCTGCTCTGCCTCTACCTCCTCCTCATCTATAGGCTCAACTGGACTCAAGTCTGGCATCTGATCATAGCAATCGGCCCAATCAGACTCTGAATTCGAGGGATCTGCATCAGAAACGGTGGCATCAGTACCACCGAGAAACAAAGTGGCATCAGAACCACCACCACTAGTCATCGTGTTGCGATCGAGGACCGGCTCTGCTGCCGCAATGGTATCCTGAACCAGGTCTGTGCTCTCCAGAATCTCCTCTGCTATCATCTCTGCCTCAGCTGTGTCTGAAAGTGAGAGGGTGGTCTGTGCCTCAAGGTCTGCCCAAGCTGCCTCATCATCTGTGATCACAAAATCACAGTCCTGGTGGATGTCTGGCTCTGCGTCTGTCAGCTGCTCTGAATCGGTACTCGCATCTGAGCGGGATCTGAATCTGGCTCTATAGTCCTCGACCGTCTCTATTTGTATACTCTCGCCCTGGACGCGAAAGTACACCTTCCCACTATCATGATCAGTCATCGCCTTGGCTGTGGCCAAGAACGGACGACCAAGGATGATGGGGGTATCGGTCACTGACTCAGGGATCTCCATGTCCAACACTACGAAGTCCACGGGGAATTGCAGACCCTGAATCGTGACTATAACGTCTCGTAATAACCCCTTCGGCCTCTTGACAGATCGATCAGCGGACTGAAGGACTGTCCTGCTCTGTCGAAGAGTGCCCAACTCGAATCGGTCGAGAAGGGCTGCCGGAAGAAGGTTGATCGACGATCCGCTATCTAGAAGAGTACGGTCGAACCACTGCTCACTAATCTGGCATCTGACATACGGGGCCCCTGCATCTGGCTTCTTGGCTGGCAGTCGGTTCTGGATCGCAAAGCACGTGGCTTTGGTCAGCACATGGATCTCTGAAGTGTGGTTCCTCCTCCTCCTCCTGACTGTAGTCGTCTTTCTCAAAGATCTCTGGAGAAGGGGGATGTGCTGCAAAGCCTCCTGGAGGGTCAGCTGAATGTGAAACCGATCTATCATGCTCTGGCTGAACTCCTCAAGCTCTCTCTTTTTTGGATCATTTTTCTTCCCCTTCCCCATCTGATGGGCTCTAGGGAAGGGGATCACTGGGTCCTTCTCAGATGAAGGACTAGGAAAAGGTCTAAGCGGTTCAAGGACCGGATCCACACATACATCACGCACCATAGTGGGACAAGAAGAAAGTAAACCTTTTCCTTTATTCATAGCAGAGTTCCAAGATACATGAGTGTGAGGAAAAACAACAAGACTGTCTATACAAACACCGGTGGCCTCAGTACCACCACGGGCTGGCTGCTCTGCTGCTGCTGAAGGAAGACGTCGCGCGGCATCAGTACCGCGGGCTGGCTCGGCTGCATGGGTGGCATCAGTACCACCTCCTAGCTCTGGTGAAGTGGCGGCCTCAGTACCGCCGGTGGGATCAGCATCCTTGGTGGCCTTAGTACCACCGTCATCATCTGGAGCGGCCTCAGTACCGCTCTCCTCCTCCTCCTGTGGCGTCTCGGGATGGTGCTCAGATGAGGCGCCGCCGGCTGCTGGGGTCCTACCGCTCCTAAGTGTGACAAAATCAGCATCAAATAAATCCGAAGATGTATCATCAAATGGGTCACTAGGAGTGGCTGACTCAGTAGGTACTACCTGCTCAGACTTCCTCTTGAGGCTGTTCGGATTGGGCTCTATCTGGGCTGGTATGGCGGCCTTCCCTCTCACCAGGTCCCGCATCTCCTGGCGGAACTCGTCCATCTCCCGTCTGAATGTGGCCTGCTGGTCCGTGAGGAGGCGGGCGATGTCATCCAAAGCGGGGCTCTCGTGGGAGCCCGACGGGTGGCCTCTCTGTGGATGAGGCTGTGGCTGCTGGTAAGGGTAAGAGGGGTAGGAAGGAGGGTGCTGCTGGTGCTGGTATCCCTGGTGAGCCTGCTGCTCACGTCTCCAAGGCTGTCCCTGCTGCTGATAGGGACGAGGACCGTAGGCTGACTGCTGCTGATACGCTGGGGGCTGCTGCTGCGGCTGGTGATGGTCTCTCTGCTGGGAGTACTACCCTCCCTGACCTGACGGCTGCTGCTGGGGCTGGGCACCACCACTCCCCCACCTGAATCCGGGATGGTCTCGTCGGATCCCAGGCTGGGGACGGTCGTACCAGATCCCGTTGACATCCATCAACGGCTCTGCATCCAAGGGGGCTGGCGGGAGTACTGCCAGAGGCTGGTCTGGCTGGTAAACCACCATCTGCATCTCTGGAGATGGTGGAGACTGGTAGGTGGGCTGCGGCTGCTGGTACGGCTCCGCCTGTACAAGGTGAACCTGTCTAGGCTGCACTGGGGTGCTGGAGCGCTGGGACGAGCTGCTGCTGCTGCCGGCGTCGCCTCGCGACTGAAGACGGGGCTGAGAAGCCGTCTGTGTCTCCTGGAGACACATGAGCTGTGTCTTCAGGTCGCTCAAGACCTGTGCCATCTGATCCATCTGTGCTATGCTCTGGCACTGCTTCTTCTCTATCAGCTCCATGCAGTCCAACTTCTCGCTGATGATGCCCATGTCCGCAGCTGACGACTCTGCTGCTGCTGCTGCTACTGCGGACGAAGTGGAAGGACCTGCATCTACCCGTGCTATCCTCTGGTACTGCACGGGTCCTAGCTGATGTGGCTGAGTCTTCTGTGTATAGAGCCGGGTCTGGGACATGACCATGTAGTTCTCTGCCATCTCCTCAAAAATAGCCCAGACCTGGTCGTGGTCTTTGGCGAAGTAGGACCCGCCACAAGAAGCATTCACCAGGCCCTGTAGCTCTGGTGACAGTCCGCTGAAGAAGCTCTGAACTAGGTTCGGCTTCGTGATGTCATGGTGCGGGCATCTGTCCAAAAGCTCTCTGAACCTCTCCCAAGCCTCGTGGAACTGCTCGTTGGGGAACATGGAGAAGTTACTAATTAGGGCCCTCGCTGCATTCGTCCGCCCGAGTGGATAGTACTTATTCAAGTACTCGGTGCGGAGCTGCTCCCAGGTGTAGACAAATCTCCCCAAATGCTTCAGCCATGTGGCTGCTCTGTCTGCTAGTGAGAAGGGGAATACGATCATCCTGATCGTGTCCTGGTCCACATGTCTGTCGTGGACAGTACTGCATATCATAAGAAACTCCTGGAGGTGGAGGTGGGGCTCTGATGAATACCCATTCATCACTCTTTATTCTATTATTTTAGCTACAAAAACCTTTTGCAAATACATGTAGATATGTGTAAATACAAATAATTACCAAAAGCATGCATTGTGTAAAAACCTATAATTAGCATGTTTTTGTGCACAAAATAAAAGAATAAAGAGCAAAAAGAAAAAGAGGGAAATATTTAGAATAAATATTGAGCAACCTAACCCAAGGGAGGGCTCAGCATGGGCCTGACCGCATAAAAGCCAAAGTAGAGGGAGATAGGGGCTCACATGTGTGTATACTTCTGTAAATAAATAAAATATTTTCCTCACCCAAAAATATGTTGTAAATATATTTGTATATATTTTGTGTATATTTAGAGGCTATTAAAAACAAAACAAAAAGATAAAAATCAAAAATTCAAAAATACCCTTCCTTCACCATGTACATGAACCACACCTTTGTATTTATTTAACCCTATAAATAAATTCAATTATTTTCTAAACTTTTTGTGAATATTCTATGGCATATTTTGTAAATAAAATAAATAACAAGAAACAAAATAAAAATCAAATAAAAATTACAAAATTGAAAATACAAAAATACATTGTATAAATACCATGTATATAAATGTATTCAACCATTTATTTCACCCTTGTATATAAGTGATAAAAATAAAATAAAAATATTCTTTAATTTCTCATTTTATCTTGTAAATAAATAAAATACAAAATGAGCATAAAATACATAAAAATAACAAATCAAAAATAAAAATCCATATAGTGTACATATACCTATATATAGAGCTAACCTATTTTTATTTCCAAAAATTAAATAAAAATCACCAAAAAATAGAAAAAAATAAAAGAAAAATATTTCATGTTTTGAGTTTTATTTAATTCGGCCTATTTCTGCCCTAAAATAAATAAACAAAATCAGGTACACGTGGCAGTGTCTGACTGGTCCACGGGGGAATGTTGACCCCGGTCAACTCCCCCGCGACCTCCTTCCTTTTCTGGAAGTCGCGTGCCGCGCCTTCTTCCCCGATTTTTCCCACGCGCTCCAGGCTGTCACCCACTCAACCCCCGCGCCCGGATTCTTCGCCATTCATCCCTCTCCCTCGCCGGATCCTTCGCCACGAAATCGAAGCTTTCCATCGCTGTCCACCCTCAACCCTAATCGCCCGGTCACTCTATATATTCTTCCCCTCCGCCGCCTCCGCGCCGCATCTTTGGACCCTCTCCTTCTTCCCCGTGACCTCCATCGGCTCCGCAAGAGTGACAGCGAGCGTCAGCCCTTGTTGCAGTGAGGTGAGGAGGCGTATCCTTTGATCCGGCGTACTTCGCCGTCCTTGCTCCGCCGCCGGCGTTGAGCACCGAGCTTCAGGCCTTGACGCCCTTCGAAGCTACGACCCGGAGATAGACACGCTCCAGCACAGTCTCCAGCATCCATCAGGTAACCTTAGCTCTTTCTAATTTCTTCTAATTTTAGATTACGCCCAAATCACATCTCCGACGCATCTCGCTGATTCCGGCCACCTCGCGTATCATCTCGACCTTCCGACCCGACCATCACCTTCACCGTGTTCCCACGCACCTTCTTCACCCATTCGCACAACCCAGATCGCACAGGATCTGGGATTCGAGTTCCCTCGCCGTCGCTTCGCCGGAGCTCTTTCGCCACGCCGCACCGTCCACCTTCACCCCGCCTTCTTGGGTCGAGGCACTTTGCCCTCGACCCGTGAAGCTTCTGAACTCTTTTGCAGGTCCAAAGGGAGGCGTCTGAGGCCCCCCCAACTTCAAGCCAGGAGCTTCTTCTCCGCCGTCCTTGCTCGAGCTCCTCGGAGCTCGGTTTGACCACCGGAGACCAGTAGCAGCTGCGGAACTTCACGCCGGAGCTTCTCCGACCTTCAGGCGCAGCAGAGGAGAGAGGGGACGCCTTCACGAGGCCGGCGAAGTTCGCCGGCCATCAGTTCTTCGAGGACCCTCCATCGCCGTCCGATCGTCCTCCTCGCTCCAGTTCAGATCTTGGCCGTCCATCCTTGGAGCTACCAGTACCGTCCGATCAGAGGAGGAGCCATCTGGAGCGCCCACCAGCCGCAGCCGTTCGATCTACACGTGGCGCGCATCCAACGCTTCATTAATAAAGGGGTAAATATCATAGGGCCCCTTCGTAGTTTGTTTATTTCAGTTTAGTCCTGTAACTTTTAATTCACGTTGTTTATTTTCTGGGATATTTGCATAGAGACCCTCGCGCTTAATTTTATTTGCAATTATACCCCTGCCAGTAGTGAACCACGTGCTTCGTCACGTGTTACTTTGGGATTTTTGCATCTTTAGCCCTGTAGTTCTGGAATGTTAATGAATGCATGAAATGTTTTGTTTATTTGCAAATGTACCCCTGTGAGCACTTTATATGCGCATGTGCGTTTTTATTTTGGGTAAATTGCATATAAGCCCCTGGACTTTTGATACGAGTTATCAATTGGTCCTTGGAACTTATTTTTATTACATTTAGGTCCTTGAGTGCCCCAGGCACGTGCTTGGCACGTGACTTCTTGGGTATTTTGCACCAGGACCCCAGAACTTTTGGGTATTTGCACATAGGTCCCTGTGCACAGTGCCCCACCTTTCTTTTTGAATAAAATATCAAACGACCTCCAAATCCTATGAAATTTTGACACATGGCTCCTGCCATGGTGTAGGAATTTCTATGATTTTTGGGGACATTTTGGATTTCATTTATTATTTTTAAAAATTCAAAAACCCATATTTTCGCCACTGTTTGACTTTAAAATTACCAAAAAAATATAAAAACTCCATTAAAAATTCTAAAAAAATTAGATATTGTTGTTTACTGGTTGTTTGATTTTCTAGCCAATTTTGGCTATTTTTCATCACTTAAAAACCCTAAAAATTGAAAAACCCCTAAAAACTCATAAAAATTGTAGTAAATAAATTAAAAATCCAAAAACAATAATTAGGGTGCCTAAATTTTCCTTATTCTTTGTAGATTATAGGAAAATTACCTTTAGGGCTTTTTGAGATCCAAGAGTATTTTATTTTTGGGTCTAAAGCCTTGCTGGACAGTACCCTATTCTTGTCACATTGTTTGATTTTTAATAAATAATTTACCTATTAGAAAAATCCCAAAAATTCACCAAAAACAGTAAAAAACATTTAAAACATAAAAACCACTTTTCTGGAATTTTTGCTTCATTTTTGTGTGTTGTATAAATTGTTGAAGTTGCCCTGTATTTACTTTCTCTCATTTTCTCATCTTTTAAAAAAATCTAAAAAAATATAAAAACAAATAAAAACCAAAAAAGGACTCTCTTGGATTTCTGACTACATCGTAGGCCACAAGGCCAATCTGTGCTCCTTGTGTTCGACCCTGGGAGCTATACCAGGTTAAATCCTCTAGCTATACCGCTTTTCTTTGTTTTGATTGATTTGATATTTTCTGAGTGGTTATTTTTCTTGATATACGTGGTCTGATTGCTTGGGTCACAACGACCTGATTTTTGTACCTCATTCCCTAGTGACCAGACCTGTTATCAGAATGGCGCCGTTGCCGGGGAGCACGGCTTTGTAGTCATTTTGTATTTTTATCTCTCTATATTATAACTGTTTTCTGACACTCTCTCTCTTGGATTTTTGTGCGAGGTACTGCTTTGAGAACTGGGAGTACACTTGTTGAGGACCCGCACGGGAAGAAGAGCAGGAGGAAGAGAGAGAGAGAGAAGAAATTTTTATTTTAGAGAGAGAGAGAGAACATTATTCTTTTGTAATAATTTAGGACTCAAACTTTGGACTTGTGGACTCTTGTAACTTAGCGGGTCTGTTTCGCTGAGCACCGGTGTGCTCGGGGGACCCATTTGGATTTTCGCGGCTTTTATCGTGGTTTTTATAGCTAGCTGCCTTTTCCGGTGTTTACGCGGTTTTCCTCGAGCCCCTAGATTTAGGAATTTCTGTTGATTGTGACGTAGAATTCTAAGGCCCAACACCTAATAGAATATCTGTTCCTATAGAACGTAATTGGACCTTGATAAAATTCACTGAAAAAGTTAGTTTAATTGGATTTGAGACCACGTGCCGTGAGGAGTCACATACAGCGCTGGCAGGACCCGTTGTGGCGGGCACCGAGTGACTCCCAAGATCGGACTCCGGACTCAATTCCGTTGGCTAACTATTGTTCTTCACGATCAATAGAAATTGCTCAGCTAGGACTCGGTTTTTCCTCGTTGCATCATTTAGGTAGTTTTGTATTTAAATTCTGCGCGGATCACTTGCATGTAGAGTGCTGGAGACAAGGTACGCATTTCTTTCTCTGCATGCATCATTGATTTTCTCGCGCATCGGCTTTTTCGTCTTCTCCCCCTGTGTTTGGCTTAATCATCAGGAGAATCGGAAAAACCGTTAGGCCGCTTGTATTTATTTAAAAAATTTTAAAAGAAAAACAATAAAAATTGGGACTGGATAACTCTATTGACCCTATAAGACACTCACATTAAAAATTTGTCTTGGGGAGAGCAACCCCCTCATTGTTTGGTTTGATTGTGCGAGAGAGTGACCCGAACACTAGGTAAAGCCCTCCGGTGCTCATCTCGACTGATTACCGACTATTCTGTGCGGGACAGTCGGTTGAGAGAGTATCGGGTATCCCAGCAGGTCACGTAATCGCTCTGATATCTTGTGTGTTCACCAAATAAAATTGACCAGATAAATCGACCGAGCTTTCACGGTCTTCAGATTGTGTTGAGTTGGTGAACAAGGGGTTTGCTTTGTGATCATATTTTCTCCAGATCCCATCCGCCCAACTCGCCAAGATCAAGATGATGGGTAGACGATCTCTTAGGCAGCCTCTGGCTGCACCGCTTTCAGGCGCGTCTACTCCATCATCTAGGTTGGCCCGTGAGAGTCGAGACCAGCTCTCCGGACCCGAGTTCGATTCCACCCTGTTCTCTCTCGATCCCCTTTCTTTTCCTACTGAGAGACATGAGCCCGAGGAAAGACTAATTGATTTAACAGAACCTGAGTTAGGCTCATCTGATTTTGCAGACATTCCTATGGCTGGAGCCGGCAGTTCAGACGATCGCCAGCCCGAACATTTTGTCTTAGACCAGGGAGCGATTAACTCCACCCTGATCGCGTCATTAGAGACGGTTCAGCAGCAATTACGCGATCAGGGGGCATTCATGATTGAGATGAGAAGGGAGATGGAGCGACTCCGAAGAGAGCGAGACGAGCCGAGCGAGCCTGAGGACATTCCTGACGCTGATGCAGAGGCAGCAGCCGCAGCAGCAGCTGCCGCAGCGGCAGCCGCCGCTGGAGGAGGACCACCGAGAACGATGCGGGAACTACACAACCCCGGATCTACACTGATGCATCATTGGGTGGTGGTACCTGCTATCGTGGGGGATTTCAAGTTCCCTCCGAACACCCTGCAGATGCTCCCTTATTTTCACGGGCTTGCCACTGAGGAACCCCATCTCCATCTCCAGGAGTTTTTGATGATCTGCAGTACTGTCCACGACCGTCATGTGGACCAAGATACGATTTGAATGATGGCCTTCCCTTTTTCACTGGCAGATAGAGCAGCCGCCTGGCTGAAACATCTAGGGAAGTTTGTTTACACCTGGGATCAGCTCCGCACCGAGTACTTGAACAAGTACTATCCACTCGGGCGGACGAATGCAGCGAGGGCCCTGATCAACAACTTCTCCATGCTCCCTAATGAGCAATTTCACGAGGCATGGGAGAGGTTCAGAGAGCTTCTGGATAGATGCCCACATCACGACATCTCGAAGCCGAACCTAGTTCAGAGCTTCTTTAGTGGGATGACACCAGAGCTTCAGGGTCTGGTGAACGCTTCTTGCGGCGGGTCCTACTTTGCCAAGGACCACAACCAAGTCTGGGCCATCTACGAGGAGATGGCAGAAAATTACATGGTGATGTCCCAGACTCGGTTGTACACTCAGAGATCTCAGCAGCCGCCAGGACCCGTGCAGTATCAGCGGATAGCACGGGTTGATGCAGGTCCATCCAGTTCGTCCACAGTTGCTGCCGCACAGGCAGAGTCGGCCACTGCGGACATGGGAATTATCAGCGAGAAGTTGGACCGCATGGAAATCATAGAGAAGAAGCAGTGCCAGGGCATAACTCAGATGGAGCAAATGGCACAAACTCTGAGCGACATGAAGACCCAGCTCTTGTGTCTTCAAGAGGCACAGACGGCTCCTCAGCCCCGTCTTCTGTCGCGAGGCGATTCCGGCGGCAGCCGCAGCTCGTCCCAGCGCTCCAGCTCCTTGCAGCAGCCTAGACAAGTTCACCTTATACAGGCGGAGCCGTACCAGCAGCAGCAGCCCCCTTACCAGTCACCACCATCTCCAGACTTACAGATGGTGGTATATCAGCCGGATCAGCCTCTGGCAGCACTGCCACCAGACCCCTTTGATGCTGAGCCGTTGATGGATGTCAACGGGATTTGGTATGACCGTCCTCAACCTGGAATCCGACGAGACCATCCCGGATTCAGGTGGGGGAATGGGGGTAACCAGTCCCAACAACAGCCAGCCGGTCAGGGAGGGCAGTACTCCCAGCAGAGAGATCACCAGCAGCCCCCAGCATACCCACCACACCAGCCATCATCATTCGTACCTCGTCCCTATCAGCAGCAGGGACAGAATTGGAGACGTGAGCAGCAGGCTCACCAGCAGCAGCATCCTTCCTCCTACCCCTCTCAGCCGCAGCAGCACCAGGTCCAGCAGCCTCATTATCATAGAGGCAACCCGTCGGGCTCCCATGAGAGCCCAGCCACGGATGATTTAGCCCGCCTCTTCACAGAGCAGCAGGCTACATTTAGACGGGAGATGGACGAGTTCCGCCAGGAGATGCGGGACCTGATGAGAGGGAAGGCCGCCATCCCTGCACAGATCGAGCCGAATCCGAATAGCTTGAAGAGGAAATCTGAGCAGGTAGTTCACACTGAATTTGCCACTCCTAGTGACCCATTTGATGATACATCTTCGGATTTATTTGATGCTGATTTTGTCACACTTAGGAGCGGTAGAAGACCAGCAGGCGGCGCCTCATCTGAGCGACAACACGAGGATCCATCTAGAGCGCCAGATGAGGAAGAGGAGAGCGGTACTGAAGCCGCACATCATGATGACGGTGGTACTGAGGCCACCCGAGATGCTAATTCCACCGGCGGTACTGAGGCCGCCGTTTCACCACATAGAGGAGGTGGTACTGATGCCACCAGCAGAGCCGAGCCAGCCCGCGGTACTGAGGCCGCAAGACGTCTAGTTATGGAGCCAGCTAGAGGTGGTACTGAGGCCACCAATATTCATGTTGATAGAAATGTTGTTTTTCCTCGCACGAATGTATCTCAGAACTCTGATTTGAATAAAGGAAAAGGTTTAGTTTCTTCTGATCCCACTTTGGTGAATGATGTTTGTGAGGATCCGGTCATCGAACCGTCTAGGCCTATTCCTAGTCCTTCATCTGAGAAGGACCCTGTGATCCCCTTCCCTAGAGCCCTTGAGTTGGGGAAGGGGAAGAAAAAAGAAAAAGATCCAAAAAAGAGAGAGCAGGAGGAGTTCAGCCAAAGCATGATAGACCGATTTCACATCCAGCTGACCCTCAATGAGGCTTTGCAACACATCCCTCTTCTTCAGTGATCCTTGAGAGATAAGACCACAGTCAGAAGGACGAAGAGGAACAAGACCGCAGAAATTCATGTGTTGACCAAAGCCACGTGTTACGCGATCCAGAACCATCTGCCGACTAAGAGGCCAGATTTAGGGGCCCCGTATGTCAGAGGTCAGATTAGTGAGCAGAGGTTCAACCGCACTCTATTAGATAGCGGATCGTCGATCAACCTTCTTCCGGCAGCCCTTCTCGACCACTTAGAGTTGGGCACTCTTGTACAGAGCAGGACATACCTTCAGTTTGCTGATCGGTCTGTCAAGAGGCCAAAGGGGTTGTTGCGAGACGTTGTCGTCACGATTCAGGGTTTGCAATTCCCCGTGGACTTCGTAGTGCTGGACATGGAGACCCCTGATTCGCTGACCGATTCCCCCATCATCCTCGGTCGCCCGTTCTTGGCCACAGCCAAAGCGGTGACTGACCATGACAGTGGGAAGGTATTCTTTCGCGTCCAGGGCGAGAGTATACAAATAGAGACGGTTAAGGACCACAGAGCCAGAGCTAGATCCCGCTCACAAGGCAGTACAGATTCAGAGCAGCTGACAGACGTAGAGCCAGACATCCACCAGGACTGTGATTTTGTGATCACAGATGATGAGGCAGTTTGGGCAGATCCTGCAGCACAGACCATCCTCTCATATACAGATACAGCTGATGCAGAGATGATAGCAGAGGATAGTCTGGAGAGCACAGCCTTGGTTCAGGATACTATTGAGTCAGCAGAGTCGGACCTTGATCGCGACACGATTTCCAGTGATGGTGGTACTGAGGCCACCCTGCTCTATGGTGGTGCTGATGCCACCTTGTTCTCCGGTGGTACTGATGCCACCGAGTCTGATATAGATCCCTCGGATTCAGAATCTGATTGGGCCGATTGTGATGATCAGATGCCAGATCTGGATCCACCTGAGCCTATAGATGAGGAGGAGGTAGAGGCAGAACAGATCAGAGACAATGTAGAGGACCCGCCTTCTCCAGATCCAGTTTGTGAGAGTTCGTTATCATTTTCCCAGGCAAATTTGGCAGAATTGTCTGCATACACACATCTTCTTCAGAAGCCAGATTTGCCAGCACCCAGCTGTCCAGAGCTAAAGCCGCTCCCTACTTCGCTGAAGTATCGATTCCTTGCGGGAGAGTCTGAAATGTACCCAGTCATCATCTCTGCCGATCTGACTGGAGAGCAAGAATCCCGTCTGATGGAGGTTCTTGAAAAGAACCGCAAGGCAATTGGATGGAGCGTAGCAGATCTCCATGGGATTAGTCCCTCATTGTGCTCCCACCATATCTATCTCGAGGAAGGGGCGAAGCCGTCGCGTGAGTTCCAGCGGCGACTGAACCCCAACCTAAGAGAGGTTGTTATGAAGGAAATATCAAAATGGTGGAGTGCAGATTTTATTTATCCCATTTCCGACTCCAAGTGGGTTAGCCCCTTGCATGTGGTGCCCAAGAAGACGGGCATCACGACTGTGATCAGTGAGTCGGGAGAGGAGATAGCTACACGAGTACCTACCTCTTGGCGGGTCTGTGTTGACTACAGGAGACTCAACCAGGCCACCAAGAAGGACCATTTCCCCCTGCCATTTATTGATCAGATCATAGAGAGACTGGCAGGGAAGAGCCATTACTGCTTCCTGGATGGGTACTCAGGCTACAATCAGGTGGCCATCGCTCCTGAGGATCAGGAGAAGACCACCTTTACCTGTCCCTTCGGTACATACGCTTTTCGACGCATGCCATTTGGGCTATGTAACGCCCCTGCGACTTTTCAGAGATGCATGCTGTCGATATTCTCGGACATGGTAGGGGAGTGTTTGGAGGTCTTCATGGACGACTTCTCGGTTTACGGCGACGGATTCGATTCCTGTCTTGACTGCCTAGACCGAGTGCTTCAGCGATGTATTGCTACCCGGTTGGTTCTATCTTGGGAAAAGAGTCACTTCATGGTGACTCAAGGGACGGTGCTTGGCCACATCATCTCCAACAGAGGCATGGAGGTTGATCCCGCCAAGGTCGATGTCATTAGAAAACTCACACCGCCGTCTAATTTGAAGCAGCTACGGTCATTTCTAGGGCACGTTGGTTTTTACAGGAGATTCATTCATGATTTCAGCAAGATTGCCCGACCGTTGACTGATCTCTTGACGAAAGACACCGAGTTCCTTGTCGATGACAAGTGTCTTTCGTCCTTTGAAACTCTCCAGCAATGTGTTATTGAGGCTCCTGTCCTTCAGCCACCCGATTGGTCTCTCCCATTCGAGATCATGACGGACGCCTCTGATTTTGCCGTAGGGGCCGTGCTAGGACAGAGGAGGGATGGAGTACCATTTGCGATACACTATGCTAGCCGAACATTGGATTCCGCCCAGCGGAATTATACAGTCACAGAGAAGGAGATGCTAGCAGTAGTGTTTGCCCTAGATAAATTCAGATCATATATCATTGGATCCCGAGTGACCTTGTACACAGATCACACCGCCATCAGGTACCTCATGTCAAAGAAGGATGCCAAGGCCAGACTTACTAGATGGATCCTTCTGCTCCAGGAGTTCGACATTGAGATCAAGGATAAGCCTGGAGTCAAGAATGTGGTGGCGGACCACTTATCCCGATTAGAGCAGCCTGAGGATTCTGAGCAGATTGATCCCATTTGTGATACCTTCCCAGATGAGGCGATCCTTGCTATCGCCTCACTCCCGTGGTATGCCGATATTGTGAACTTTCTCGTTGCTGGGAAAGTTCCACAAGATTGGCCCAAGCAGAGGATTGAGACCTTCCTTGCGAAGGCCAAGTCCTACCACTGGGAGGATCCCATCCTTTACCACGAAGGTGGGGATAGCATCTGGCGTCGGTGTATTCCTCAGGAGGAGCATCATAGTGTCCTCACTTACTGCCACAAGCTTGAGGCAGGAGGACATCATTCTGGGAGGAGAACGGCACAGAAAGTGCTCCAATCCGGCTTGTGGTGGACTACACTCTTCAAGGACTCTGATGAGTTCGTGAAGAGGTGTACTGACTGTCAGAGGATGGGCACTTGTGGACAGCGTGATATGATGCCGATGCAGCCCATTCACTTCTGTGAGGTTTTTGACGCATGGGGCATCGATTTCATGGGTCCATTCCCTAAGAGTCAGGGATTTGAGTACATTCTGTTGGCCGTAGATTATGTTAGTCGTTGGGTTGAGGCTATCCCCGCCCGAGCCGCAGATGCAAAGACAGTTTGCAGATTTTTGAAGAAGCACATAATCATGCGGTTTGGGGTTCCACGAGTTCTGATTTCTGATGGGGGATCTCATTTCATCAACGACCAGGTGAAGGCACTTGCTAGAGAGTTCGGCATAGACCATCGTGTTGCTACACCATACCATCCACAGACAAATGGTCTAGCTGAGGTGTCGAATAGGGAGATCAAGAACATTTTGCAGAAAGTCGTCCGCCCTGACCGAAAGAATTGGTCACAGCTTTTGGACTCGGTCTTGTGGGCATATCGGACATCTTTCAAGACTCCATTGGGTACATCTCCCTTTCGCCTCGTGTATGGCAAGCCCTGTCACCTGCCTGTTGAGCTGAGGCACAAGTCACTTTGGGCAGTTACAGACATATTGATGGATCCAAATGGTATAGGAGACCAAAGGAGGGCAGAGTTAGCTGCCTTGGAAGAGCTTAGAGATGCAGCATTCTCAAACAGCCTACAGTATAAGGAGAAAGTCAAAGAGTGGCATGATTCTCATATCAGCCACAAGCATTTTGAGATTGGACAGAAAGTATGGCTGTTTGACGCAAGGCTACGATTATTTCCAGGGAAGCTACAGAGCAAATGGAAAGGACCCTATTTGGTCAGGAAGGTACACGATAACGGTAGCATTGATATATCTGAGTTATCTTCTGAGAGTACCTTCCGAGTGAACGGCCAGCGGCTCAAACCATTTCTAGATCATGAGCCGCGGGACGTTATTATTGCCGCTATTCATTTTGCGTGAGATGTGGTCTTTTGACTCACATCTTTTACATCTCACGCCTGATTTTCACTGTTCCTCCGCCTGTATAGATCCAGTTGTCCATATCATTCTATTCTTTAGTCCCACATCCCATCTCTCATCTTATGATTATGCTATACTCAGGGTGTACTTTACCCTAAGTATAGGGGGGGTGTCGGACCTGTGAGTATTCTTTTCATTCTTTCTGCTCTTGTTTTTGCTGCCTATACTTAGGGATATTTTACCCTAAGTATAGGGGGGGCAGATTCTGTATATTCTTCTTCACTCGGCTTTCCCTTCATGCACAGCTTTCTATACTTAGGATTAGTTAATCCTAAGTATAGGGGGAAACCACCGAGTTCCTCTCATTCTATTCATTTGTTCGTTCCTGTACTTAGCCATTCCTTTTCACTTCCCTTTTACTAAGCACGAGTTATGTCTTCTTCATCGCTCTTGATCACTCTGAGGACATCGTTCGAGCTAAGTATAGGGGGGGTGTGTATATATTTCATATATACTTTAGCCATAACTCGTACTTTGTGTGAGTGTGTTAATAAATAAAATGGCTAAAAATCACAAAAATTAAAATTTTTTTCATGTACATAAACCTCTTTTATTCTTGCACATTCATAGCTAGTGTACAAAGTATTTTTGTAAAAATGATTTCCAAAATCTTTTGTGTAAAGTTTGTGTAAATATTTTTGTATCAAAATTATGTATATAGTACAAAATTTTTTTCAAATGTTTTGAAAATCAAAAGTTTGCAAAAATCTTGTGTAAATGTGTGTAAATATCTTTTTGCAAAACTTGCACTTCATGCATCATTCATTCATGATTTCAAAACATTTTTCAAAAATTTTGCATGATTGTAAAATATTTGTAAATAGCATCTTTTGTACATATATGTATATAGTTTTTCCTGGATGAGAGTTGACATTTAAACTAAGCCTGGAATTAAAGTGAGAAATGGAGCTTGAATAAGATCTTAATCCACTTAACTTCAAGAGGAACCTTGTAGGACTTATGGTTAAAGCTTTTCAGGTCCATAAGGACGTAATTCTTTGAGTCCACTAGGCTATGAGCATATGTCATCTTGATGAGCCTAAGTAGAGCACTTAACAACACACGCATGACTCTCAGAGACAATGGCTTAACTTGCACCTGCACTTTACACATGGCTCTCCATGGATGAGGTGGTGAGGAGGCAGTTTCCTTTGGCTTGGGGTAGCATATGAGGGTAGTACTTCTAGGCGGAACCTCTCTTCTTCTTATAGTGAAGGAAGTGCACCTCAACTTGGTCTAGTGGTGTTGAAAGCTAAAGACAGAAGCTGTGGGTTGCAATAAAGCTTCAAAAGAGGGATAGTCTACTGGCTCAAGGGGAAATTTCTTATATATGCTGCACCATGTAGATATGTTGTACAGAAGTCTTTGAAAAAAAAAATGCAAAAAGAACTCCAAAAAAGTGGTGGGTCGGATTGAAAATTTAATAACCCCACCGGAGTATGAAGCAAAAGCTTATGGTACCATGTTACATCTCATGAAGCTTGCAGCGGGAGACTTAGCTACACTGGCTAAGCTTCCAAAACTCTATACTTCTACCCCCTCTTCTTGAGCCGGTTGCACTTGAACTTAGAAGGGAATACCCCGCTTCTCGAGGAAAGAGTTGCTAGACTGAGGCATTAGAGTTACCAGGTTGAGGGAGGTTGTTTCTTTGTTACTTCTGAGGTGGGGAGCCACATATCACTTACACCGCAAGGAAAAGATTCATGGTCATTAGAGTTTGTGTATGTAGACTTGTTCTGATCTGGTTTATTGAGGAGTCTTGCCCATAGATTGGTGGAACTTGGAGGCTGTTGAGTTTTAGGCTTAAGTCCAAATAAGGTTCCGACACATTAATAATCCAAAGATCTGATCGAGCTCCATATTTCAATTTAATGAAGGAAAATTTAATAAGTCAACCTTGATCCATGTACATCCTCTTTTTCTTTTTCTTTTTCTTTCTTTTTCACTTCTTTTTCAAATAAGTGTTTGCTAAGGGACTAGCAAAGTTAAAGCATAGGGGGTGATGAATACCCATTCATCACTCTTTATTCTATTATTTTAGCTACAAAAACCTTTTGCAAATACATGTAGATATGTGTAAATACAAATAATTACCAAAAGCATGCATTGTGTAAAAACCTATAATTAGCATGTTTTTGTGCACAAAATAAAAGAATAAAGAGCAAAAAGAAAAAGAGGGAAATATTTAGAATAAATATTGAGCAACCTAACCCAAGGGAGGGCTCAGCATGGGCCTGACCGCATAAAAGCCAAAGTAGAGGGAGATAGGGGCTCACATGTGTGTATACTTCTGTAAATAAATAAAATATTTTCCTCACCCAAAAATATGTTGTAAATATATTTGTATATATTTTGTGTATATTTAGAGGCTATTAAAAACAAAACAAAAAGATAAAAATCAAAAATTCAAAAATACCCTTCCTTCACCATGTACATGAACCACACCTTTGTATTTATTTAACCCTATAAATAAATTCAATTATTTTCTAAACTTTTTGTGAATATTCTATGGCATATTTTGTAAATAAAATAAATAACAAGAAACAAAATAAAAATCAAATAAAAATTACAAAATTGAAAATACAAAAATACATTGTATAAATACCATGTATATAAATGTATTCAACCATTTATTTCACCCTTGTATATAAGTGATAAAAATAAAATAAAAATATTCTTTAATTCCTCATTTTATCTTGTAAATAAATAAAATACAAAATGAGCATAAAATACATAAAAATAACAAATCAAAAATAAAAATCCATATAGTGTACATATACCTATATATAGAGCTAACCTATTTTTATTTCCAAAAATTAAATAAAAATCACCAAAAAATAGAAAAAAAATAAAAGAAAAATATTTCATGTTTTGAGTTTTATTTAATTCGGCCTATTTCTGCCCTAAAATAAATAAA
Organism: Ottelia alismoides; assembly: GCA_037367405.1. Classification (NCBI taxonomy): domain Eukaryota; kingdom Viridiplantae; phylum Streptophyta; class Magnoliopsida; order Alismatales; family Hydrocharitaceae; genus Ottelia; species Ottelia alismoides. The sequence continues at coordinate 89,917 of JAZKJV010009767.1, read as the reverse complement.
CAAAATCAGGTACACGTGGCAGTGTCTGACTGGTCCACGGGGGAATGTTGACCCCGGTCAACTCCCCCGCGACCTCCTTCCTTTTCTGGAAGTCGCGTGCCGCGCCTTCTTCCCCGATTTTTCCCACGCGCTCCAGGCTGTCACCCACTCAACCCCCGCGCCCGGATTCTTCGCCATTCATCCCTCTCCCTCGCCGGATCCTTCGCCACGAAATCGAAGCTTTCCATCGCTGTCCACCCTCAACCCTAATCGCCCGGTCACTCTATATATTCTTCCCCTCCGCCGCCTCCGCGCCGCATCTTTGGACCCTCTCCTTCTTCCCCGTGACCTCCATCGGCTCCGCAAGAGTGACAGCGAGCGTCAGCCCTTGTTGCAGTGAGGTGAGGAGGCGTATCCTTTGATCCGGCGTACTTCGCCGTCCTTGCTCCGCCGCCGGCGTTGAGCACCGAGCTTCAGGCCTTGACGCCCTTCGAAGCTACGACCCGGAGATAGACACGCTCCAGCACAGTCTCCAGCATCCATCAGGTAACCTTAGCTCTTTCTAATTTCTTCTAATTTTAGATTACGCCCAAATCACATCTCCGACGCATCTCGCTGATTCCGGCCACCTCGCGTATCATCTCGACCTTCCGACCCGACCATCACCTTCACCGTGTTCCCACGCACCTTCTTCACCCATTCGCACAACCCAGATCGCACAGGATCTGGGATTCGAGTTCCCTCGCCGTCGCTTCGCCGGAGCTCTTTCGCCACGCCGCACCGTCCACCTTCACCCCGCCTTCTTGGGTCGAGGCACTTTGCCCTCGACCCGTGAAGCTTCTGAACTCTTTTGCAGGTCCAAAGGGAGGCGTCTGAGGCCCCCCCAACTTCAAGCCAGGAGCTTCTTCTCCACCGTCCTTGCTCGAGCTCCTCGGAGCTCGGTTTGACCACCGGAGACCAGTAGCAGCTGCGGAACTTCACGCCGGAGCTTCTCCGACCTTCAGGCGCAGCAGAGGAGAGAGGGGACGCCTTCACGAGGCCGGCGAAGTTCGCCGGCCATCAGTTCTTCGAGGACCCTCCATCGCCGTCCGATCGTCCTCCTCGCTCCAGTTCAGATCTTGGCCGTCCATCCTTGGAGCTACCAGTACCGTCCGATCAGAGGAGGAGCCATCTGGAGCGCCCACCAGCCGCAGCCGTTCGATCTACACGTGGCGCGCATCCAACGCTTCATTAATAAAGGGGTAAATATCATAGGGCCCCTTCGTAGTTTGTTTATTTCAGTTTAGTCCTGTAACTTTTAATTCACGTTGTTTATTTTCTGGGATATTTGCATAGAGACCCTCGCGCTTAATTTTATTTGCAATTATACCCCTGCCAGTAGTGAACCACGTGCTTCGTCACGTGTTACTTTGGGATTTTTGCATCTTTAGCCCTGTAGTTCTGGAATGTTAATGAATGCATGAAATGTTTTGTTTATTTGCAAATGTACCCCTGTGAGCACTTTATATGCGCATGTGCGTTTTTATTTTGGGTAAATTGCATATAAGCCCCTGGACTTTTGATACGAGTTATCAATTGGTCCTTGGAACTTATTTTTATTACATTTAGGTCCTTGAGTGCCCCAGGCACGTGCTTGGCACGTGACTTCTTGGGTATTTTGCACCAGGACCCCAGAACTTTTGGGTATTTGCACATAGGTCCCTGTGCACAGTGCCCCACCTTTCTTTTTGAATAAAATATCAAACGACCTCCAAATCCTATGAAATTTTGACACATGGCTCCTGCCATGGTGTAGGAATTTCTATGATTTTTGGGGACATTTTGGATTTCATTTATTATTTTTAAAAATTCAAAAACCCATATTTTCGCCACTGTTTGACTTTAAAATTACCAAAAAAATATAAAAACTCCATTAAAAATTCTAAAAAAATTAGATATTGTTGTTTACTGGTTGTTTGATTTTCTAGCCAATTTTGGCTATTTTTCATCACTTAAAAACCCTAAAAATTGAAAAACCCCTAAAAACTCATAAAAATTGTAGTAAATAAATTAAAAATCCAAAAACAATAATTAGGGTGCCTAAATTTTCCTTATTCTTTGTAGATTATAGGAAAATTACCCTTAGGGCTTTTTGAGATCCAAGAGTATTTTATTTTTGGGTCTAAAGCCTTGCTGGACAGTACCCTATTCTTGTCACATTGTTTGATTTTTAATAAATAATTTACCTATTAGAAAAATCCCAAAAATTCACCAAAAACAGTAAAAAACATTTAAAACATAAAAACCACTTTTCTGGAATTTTTGCTTCATTTTTGTGTGTTGTATAAATTGTTGAAGTTGCCCTGTATTTACTTTCTCTCATTTTCTCATCTTTTAAAAAAATCTAAAAAAATATAAAAACAAATAAAAACCAAAAAAGGACTCTCTTGGATTTCTGACTACATCGTAGGCCACAAGGCCAATCTGTGCTCCTTGTGTTCGACCCTGGGAGCTATACCAGGTTAAATCCTCTAGCTATACCGCTTTTCTTTGTTTTGATTGATTTGATATTTTCTGAGTGGTTATTTTTCTTGATATACGTGGTCTGATTGCTTGGGTCACAACGACCTGATTTTTGTACCTCATTCCCTAGTGACCAGACCTGTTATCAGGCTCCTCTGTAGCAAGTCCATGGAACCGCTGGAGCATCTGCAAAGTGTTCGGGGGGAACTTGAAGTCCCCCACGATGGCTGGAACCACCACCCAGTGGTGCATCAGTGTAGATCCGGGATTGTGTAAATCCCGCATCGGTCTCGGTGGTCCTGCTCCTCCTGCGGCTGCTGCCGCTGCGGCGGCGGCCGCGGCTGCTGCTGCTGCGGCTCGTGCCTGTGCATCTGCATCCGGGATCTCCTCGGGCTCGCTCTGCTGGTCTCTCTCTACTCTGAGCCTCTCCAACTCACGCCTCATCTCCATCATGAAAGCTCCCTGATCGCGGAGCTGCTGCTGAACTGTATCAAGTGATGCGATCAGGGTGGAGTTGATCGCTCCCTGGTCTAGTACAATGTGCTCTGGTCTACGGGAGTGATCATCAGAACTGCCTGCTCCGGCCATCTCGACGTCTGCAAAACCAAATGAGCCCAACTCAGGTGCCGTCAAATGAATCAATCTCTCCTCGGGCTCATGTCTCTCAGGAAGGTCATAAAGGGGATCGAGGGGGAACAGGGTGGAGTCGTACTCGGGCTCGGAGAGCTGGTCTGAGCTCTCGCGAGCCAACCTAGATGATGAGGTAGACGCGCCCGAGAGCGGTGCAGTCAGAGGCTGCCTAAGAGATCGTCTACCCATCATCTTGATCTGGCGAGTAGGGCGGATGAGATCTGGAAAAACTATGATCTGAAAACAAACCCCCGGTTCACCAACGCAACGCGAGCTGAAGACCGTGAAAGTTCGGTCAAATTATCTTGTCGATTTTATTTTGGTGAACACACAAATATCAGAGCGCTTACGTGACCTGTTGGGATATCCGCTGCTAACCCCAACCGACTGGCCCGCACGGAAGAGTCGGTAGTCAGTCGAGTTTAGCAACGGGGGGCTCTACCTAGTGTGCGGGGTCACTCTCTCGCGCATACAAACCAAGCAATGAGGGGGTTGCTCTCCCCAAGACAGAATTTTTAGGGTGAGCGAGTTTTAAGGTCAATAGTCTTAGCAGTCCCAATTTTATGGTTACACTTTTTAGGTATTTTTCAAATCAAACAAAATCGCCTAACGAATTTTTCGGTTCTCCTGGTTATTAAGTCAAAAACAGGGGGAGAAGTCGAAAAAGCCGATGCACGAGAAATCAATGATGCATGCAAAGTCAGAAACGCGTACCTGCCTCCAGCTCTCTACATGCAAAGTGATCCGCGCATAAAATAAAGACAGAAATGTAAACTAAGCTATATGATGCAACGGTGAAAGCCGAGTCCTAGACGAGCAACTTCTAGCGAAGAACCGTCTAACCGGTCACCGACCTCCAAGCCAAAGGGTCCGGTCTTGTCTCATCCCTCCCCTGCCCGACAAATCGGGGGTAGGAGTAAGCGCTTTACAGGACGAGCTACGGCACGTAGGCTACGGAAGCTAGCGAGTCGGTTATTTTTATTATTTATTTTAAGTAGGTCCAATACGGTCTATAGGAACAGATAAGCCTTAGGTGTGTAGATCCTACTCAATTACGTCACAGTCACCAGAAAGTCCTAAGTCTAGGGGCTCGAGCAAAAACCGCGAAAAATCCGGAAAATGACAGTAAGAAAAGAAAAATAAAGCCGCGTGAAAAGCCGCGAAAAAGCCGCAGGTCCTAATGGGTCCCCCGAGCACGCCGGTGCTCGGCGAAACAGACCCGCTACGGTAGTCAAGTCCAAACAGTCTCAGAAGTCCTGTATTATTACAATAATAAATAAATGAAAGAAAACTACCCTAATACCTCACCCACTCAACTCTCTCTCTCTCTCGCTCTCTCCTGCGGCTTCGTAGAGAAAGAAGCCGCCTCCGAACTCCGCGGCTGCACCGGCTCCTCGAAAGTCGCCTCCGCGGTCCTTGGGCCCTCGCAAGAAACAGAGAAGAGAGTGGTCAAACCAATAAAATAATCAAATAATAAATGAAAATAAAAGCAGGGGTATATGTGCAAAAAATGGAAATAAAATAAACACTCAATAGAAAACAAAATAAAAATAAAAGAAAATCAAAATAAAACAAAAATAAAACAAAAAGAAACTAAATACAAAAGCCGCGAAAGAGCCGCGAGCTCCGAAGAGCCGCGAAAAACCGCGAAAACAAAAACGAAAATAAAAACAAAAACACTACTAAGCCGTGCTCCCCGGCAACGGCGCCATTCTGATGACGAGCCTGACCACTCGGGTATAAGGTACTAAAGAGGTCGTTGCGACCCAAGCGATCAGACTATGTCAATCAAGAAAAATATCGAACCGCGAAAGAAATCAGAAATCAAAACACGAGGTGCGGTCCGAGCTATGGGATTAACCTGGTATAGCTCCCAGGGTCGAACACAAGGAGCACGGGTTGGCCTAGGGCCTACGAAGTAGTAAAAAGAAAATAAAAGGAAAAACAAGGATTTTTAATGGTTTTTAATAATTTTTATATTTTTTTTGGATTTTTAATATATGAAGAAAATGAAAGAAGGCAAAATCAAGCACACTTGCACAATTTATTTAACACACCAAAAATTAAGCAAAAATTAAAGAAAAATTGTTTTTATGTTTTTTAGGTTTTTAAGTATTTTTGGTGAATTTTTGGTATTTTTCTAATGTATATTTTATTTTATAAAAATCAAACAGTGCTCAAAGGCCTAGGTACTGTCCAGCAAGGCTTGAAACCCAAAAATAAAAGACTTATTGATCTCAACAAGCCCTGGAGGTAATTTTCCTGTAATCTAGAAAGAATAAGGAAAATTTGGGCACCTAAATTATTGTTTTTGGATTTTTATATTATTTATTATAATTTTTATGAGTTTTTAAGGGTTTTTAGCTTTTTAGGGTTTTTAAGCAATGAAAAATAGCCAAAATTGGCTAGAAAATCAAACAACACACAAGAAACAGTAACGAATTTTTTTGGAATTTTTGAAGGTGTTTTTATATTTTTTTGGTATTTTTAAACCTAGACAGTAGCTAAAAAGGATGTTTTTGAATTTTTAAAAATACTAAATGAAATCAAAAATGTCCTCAAAAATTCTCAAAAATCCAACAACATGGCAGGAGCCATGTGTCAAATTTTCATCGAATTTGGAGGTGGTTTGATATTTATTCAAAAATCAAAAAGGGGGCACAATGCACAGGGACGTAAGTGCAAATACCCAAAGCTCTGGGGGCCAAGGTGCAAAAATCCCAGCAAATCACGCGCGTGGCGCGTGCCTGGGGCACTCAGGGACCTTTTGGTAATAAAAACCAAGTTCCTGGACCTTTTGGTAACTCGTACCAAAAGTCCAGGGGCTTGGATGCAAAAATCCCACTAAAATCCGCACATGCGTGAATAAAATGCTCACAGGGGTATAAATGCAATTACCAAAAAAGTTTCTTTTCATTCAATAACCCAACAGAACTACAGGATAAAAGATGTAAATAGCCCAGACAAGGCACGTGGCGAAGCACGTGAGATCACATACACAGGGGCATAAAAGCAAATAAAAACAAGCACATGGTCCACAGTGCAATTTACCCTACGTAAATAAAGCTACTAAAATATTTACAGGACTAAGACCAAAAAGACAAACTAAGAGGGGGCCCTAAGTAATTTACCCCTTTATTCGTCGACGGCTGGATGCGCGCCACGTGGAAGATCGGGCGGTCCTGGATGGCTGGCGCTCCTCTTCGTTTGCCCTCGAGCCGGATCGACGGTGCAGGAGAGGACACGTGGGAGATCGAACGGCCTCTGGTGCTGAAGGTTCCTCTCTCTGCTGCTAACGGTCCTGATCACGCCTCGAATCAATCAACGGCTGCTGCTCCTCGAAGAACGGACGATCAAGATCAAAACTGGGAGCGGAGGCTAATCGGACGGTGCTGACGGATGGTGGAAGAACACTCAGCCGGCGAGCTTCGCCGGCCTCGTGCGTGAGCTGTGGACCTCCTCAGCTGCTCCTGATGATCGGAGAAGATCCGCGGTAATGCCCCGCGGCTGGTGGTAGCCTCCGATGGCCCACCCGAGCCTTGGAGGGGCTCCGGCGAGCTCGGCGGTGGTGAGCTCCTGGACCTGATGTGAGGGGGGCTCAGATGCCCGCCTTCTGACCTGCAAAGCAAACCAGAAGCTTCGCGGGTCGAGGGCAAAGTGCCTCGACCCAAGGAAGCGGCGTGAGGGTGAACGGGGCGTCGGGGCGAATGAGCTCCGGCGAGCGGAGGATGGGGGAGCTCGACTCCCAGCTCCGGGGCGAGCTGGGTTGAATGACTGGGCGAAGAACGTGCGTGGGTGGATGGCGAAGATGATGGTGTGTCCCGATGATCGGAATGGTACTCGATATGGCCGGAATCAGCTAAACACGCCGGAGATGCGATTTGGGCGAAATCGGAAATTACACTAAGTGGAAGAGCTAAATGGATACCTGGGTGATGCGGGAGACTATGCTGGAGCTTAGCTAGCTCCTGGTCGTCGCCTCGAAGGGCGTCAAGGCCTGAGGCTCGAGCTCCGGTCGAGTGGCGGAGCACGGCGGCGCGAAGCTGCCGGATCAGTGACCGGCCACCTCCTCCTCGCTGCAACAAGGGCCAACGCGAGCTGTCACCTCGGTGGTTACGATGGAGGTCACGGGAGTTAAGGTAGGGAGCCAAAGATGGCGAGAGGAGGCGGCTGAGCTCAGGCTATATAGTGCTAGGGGTCCGGCTAGATCAGAGTCGGGCGTGAAGCTCGGAGCGCGGATCCCCATGCAAACCTCCGGGCGAGGATCTCGGATGTACGCAGAAGGATTAGGACCCGGATTTGGGGCGAAAGGGAGGCGGATCGAGCTGGGAAAAATCAAGGAAGTCGGGTCGGGCGAATGGACCCGGGCTCTGGTGGTCCTGGGGGAGGTGTTGACCGGGGGTCAACGATCCCCCGTGGACCAATCAGAGCCCGCCAAGGCTCACATTTTTATTTGATTTTTTTGGGGCCTTAAATGGCCGAATTTTCAAAAACTCAAAACATAAAAAATATTTGTTTTAATTTTTTCTATTTTTTTGTGATTTTTAATTAATTTTTGAAAATAAAAATAAGGTATATACAATATAGGTCTATACATAGGTATATATACAATATATGATTTTTGATTTTTGATTTTTAATTAGTTATTTTTATACATTTTTATTCCTATTTTATATTTTATTTATTTATAGGATAAAATGAGGAATAAAAGGCTATTTTTATTTTATTTTTATTATTTATATACATAGGTGAAGTAATTAGTTATATACAACTATATACATGGTGTATGTACAATATTTTTGTATTTTTAATTTTGTAATTTTTATTTGATTTTTGTTTTGTTTCTTTTTATTTATTTTATTTACAATATATACATAGAATATTTACAAAAATTTTTGGGAAAATAATTTTATTTATTTATAAGGGTAAATAAATAAGGATGATAGACTTATGTACATGGTGAAGGGGTCTTTTTGGTCTTTTTAATTTTTAAATTTTTATTTTGTTTTTAATAGTGTATAAATATATACAAAATATATACAAACATATTTTTGGGTGAGGAAAATATTATTTTATTTATTTACAAATATATACATATGTGAGCCCCTATCTCCCTCTACTTGGCTTTTATGCGGTCAGGCCCATGCTGAGCCCTTCCTTGGGTTAGGTTGCTCAATATTTATTCTAAATATTTCCCTCTTTTTCTTTTTCATCTTTATTCTTTTATTTTTGCACAAAAACATGCTAATTATCTATATTTACAAAAATGCATGCTTTTGCTAACTTTTCCTATTTACACATATCTACATGCATTTGCATAGGTTTTTGTAGCTAAAATATAAGAATAAAGAGTGATGAATGGGTATTCATCAATGACTCTTTGTTCAGCTTGAAATGAGAGGCTAAGGGCGTACTAACAGGTTTGGCATTCTTCATGTTGAACCGCTCCAACACGCGTTCAACATAGCTCTCTTGTGACAACCACAGCATGCGCTTCTTCCTGTCCCTTGTAATCTGCATCCCAAGGATGTGACTGGCCTTGCCCAAATCTTTCATCTCAAACTCCTTGGATAGTTCTCTCTTGAGCTTTGCAATGAGATTGGAATCATGACCTACAATCAACATGTCATCCACGTAGATCAATAGAATGACGAACCTGTCATTGGGAAGACGACGAACATATACGCATGGGTCAGCTGCTGTCCTCTTGAAGCCTTGCTTTCCCATGAAAGCATCAAACTTCAAGTACCATTGTCTCGGGGCTTGCTTCAAGCCATAGAGACTCTTCCTCAACCTGCATACCATATGCTCTTTCCCTCTCTCTTGAAAACCCTGTGGCTGCTCTATATAGATCTCTTCCTTTAAATCACCGTGAAGAAACGCCGTCTTCACATCCATCTGCTCCAGCTCAAGGTCCATGCTATCAACAAGTCCTAGCACCACTCTCACTGAGTTCATCTTCACCACTGGGGAGAAGATCTCATCATAGTCCACTCCTTCCTTCTGGCTGAACCCTTTCACCACCAGTCTGGCCTTGTACTTCACATGCTTGCCACTGTCATCTGACTTCAGCTTGTACACCCACTTGTTCTTCAAGGCCCTCTTCCCTTTAGGAAGCTCAACAAGGTCAAAAGTGTTGTTCTTCTTGAGAGATAACATCTCTTCATTCATTGCATTCTGCCAATGACCCTTGTCCTTGTGCACCTGTGCCTCCTCAAAAGTGTATGGCTCACCTGCATCTGTGAGCATCACGTACCTGGAAGTGGGGTAGCGGGATGATGGCTGGCGTGTCCTCTCAGATCGCCTGACCTGAGGCTCTGCTGTGTCTGCAACTGGATGAGGTAGATCCCCCTGCCCTAGATCCCCTGGACCTGCATCAACGGGGTCTACATCTGGCTCATGTTGCTCTAGCTGCCCATCCTCTCCACCTGTAGCCTGTACTGGAGAGGGATCTGTGTCCTCATCACTGTCATCATCCATGGAGATCTCATCTCCATCACCACTCTCAGTGGTGTCCTCAGCCAACGTCTGATTCTCATAGAAAATCACATCCCTGTGCCTGGTGACTGTCTTCTTTCTTGGATCCCAAAGACGGTATCAAAACTCGTGATCTCCATAGCCAAGAAAAATACAAGGCACCGCCTTGTCATCTAACTTCTTCCGCTGCTCTTTGGGTACCAATGCATAAGCCTTGCATCCAAACACCCTCAAATGAGCATATGAGGGCTCTTTCCCTGTCCAAACACATTCAGGAATCTTGAAGCCCAAAGGAACTGATGGAGATCGGTTCACCAAGTAACATGCGGTGCGAACCGCCTCAGCCCAAAAAGTCTTGGGCAACTTCGCTGTCTTCAGCATACAGCGAACTCTCTCAACAATGGTCCCGTTCATCCTCTCAGCTAGACCATTGTGCTGGGGTGTGCCTGGCTCTGTCCTCTCATGCCTGATGCCGTGCTCTGCACAATAGCCCTGAAAGCTATGGGAGGTGTACTCTCCCCCATTGTCTGTGCGTAGACACTTCAACAATTTTCCTGTCTCACGCTCAACCATGGCATGGAACTTCTTGAAGCAATCAAAAACTTGATCCTTCGACCTCAGCACATACACCCACACCTTCCTAGATGCATCATCAATGAAGGTGACAAAATACATGTTGCCTCCCAAAGAGGTTGTGTCCATAGGACCACAAACATCTGAGTGAACCAGCTGTAGAAGGTCTCCCTTCACCTTGGATCTGGCTCTGTACGGTGCACTCCTGCTCTTCCCAACCTCACATGCATCACAAGGAGACAAAGTGATGTCATTGTGGTAGGGGATCAACTCTCTCTTACTAAGAAGCTGTAAGCCCTTCTGGCTCATGTGGCCAAGACGACGGTGCCACAAATCCGAGTTATCTGCTTCACTAGCATGCAAACTGCCATCCATGACCTTCACTCTAGTCATATAGAGTGTGTGACACAAACTGCCTCTTGCCATGATGAGAGAACCCTTGCTAATCTTGCATCTGCTGTCGCCGAACTTCAGATGGTAGCCTTCACTATCTAGCTGTGAGCCAGATATAAGGCTAAGCCGCACATCACGAACATGCCTCACATTCTGGAGTGTCATTGAGCACCCAACATCCGTCTGAATCGAGATGGTGCCCATGCCAATGATCTTAGAGTAACTCTCGTTACCCATCAAGACTCTCCCGTAATCACCCCTAGTGTAGGTGGTGAAAAACTCCCTGTGTGGAGTCACATGATAGGAGGCGACCGTGTCAACGACCCACTCCAAATCGCTCCCTGCGTGCAAGCACTGATCCTGGATGGTGAGAATCACCTCATCTGCACTTTCATCTGCCACAACTGCATCTACATTTCCATCTTCCTTTTTCTGATCTTTCTTGACTTCAGCTTGTTCTCTCTTCCAAACCCTGCAGTCTCTCTTCCAGTGACCCGGCTTCTGGCAATGGTGACACTTTCCTCTGCCCTTGGACTTATCTCTGGATTTTTGCCTTTCCTGTGACGCTCCTCTGCTGCTGGATCTTCCTCTCCTCTCAACTGCATACACATGTGAAGAGGAGGATGCCTCTCCCGAAGAGCGACGCCTAATCTCCTCATTGAGGAGACTGCCCTTGACCATAGCCATGGTCAGCTTGCTATCCTTCGCAGAGTTGCTCACGGTGACTACTAAGGTTTCCCAACTGTCTGGCAGTGAGCCCAAAAGAAGAAGTGACTGCAACTCGTCACCAAGTGTCAGACCCATAGATGTCAACTGGTTGATTATGCTTTGGAAATCATTCAGATGCTCCGCCACCTTGGTGTCGTCCTTGTACTTCAAATTCACAAGCTTTCTAATCAAGAAAGCCTTGTTGGTAGCGGTCTTCTGGTCATAGAGCTCGGACAACTTGTCCCATAGCTCCTTGGCATTCGTCTCCTCGGCAACATGATGAAAGACCGACATGTCAAGCCACTTCCGAATGGTGCCAATGGCCTTTCGGTTCAATTTCGTCCACTCGCCGTTGGACATATTCTCTGGCTTGGCGCTCTCCCCCTCCACGGGATCGTGGAGGTCCTTGCAATACAAGATATCTTCCATCTTGGCCTTCCAAATTTGCCAGTTACTGCTTATGAGCTTGATCATTGTGCCTTCATCATCTTTGCCCATTATGCTCAAACCAGAGCTCTGATACCACTTGTTGGGGATATGTGAGATAATGCGGAAACAATCAACAACCTAGGATCTATCCCCCTAAACTGTCCTGCAGCAAAGATGGCACAACACAATATATGTTCCCCACACGGGAACTCAAATGCAACAATGACAAGCAACCACAAGCAACCACAACAAGCACCACACGAGACAAGATTTTTACGTGGAAACCCTTCTCAATGTGAGCAAGGGAAAAACCACGGGGCAAGACCGGCAACCAAGCACTACGGTCAAAGTGATCCAAATGTTCTTCCTGGTTTTATTGCCCACAAAACCGAGGTACAAGCACACACAACGGATAGTTCTTCAACAAGGAACAAACTATCCCTAGGTATCTAACTATACCAAATGTGCTCAAAAACAAGGAGGACAAAGTAACTCCCCTTGTGGGCTCCCGGATGGAGTCCCAAATACGGCTTCGGCTCCTTGAGGTCGTTCCCAACGACCTCCGGTTGCAACTCCTCTCGAGCTCGCCCAGACCACGGCTCCTCTCGAACCCTTAGCCCTAGCCGATGCACTTTTCGCACTCTCCCCGCTGCAGCTCGATCAACGGAGAAGATGAGAGAGGTGAAAGCTCGCAGCAACCTCTCTCTCTCTCTCTCTCGATCTCTTGCTCTCACGCAATGGAGGGATGGGGTTTTCAACCCCCGCTGCTTTCTCCTCCTCTATTCCCTGGAAACGGATGGAAGATTTGGAGAGTACGAATGGGGCTCTTCGTTCCCTGGAATGGGGCTTCAAAAGTTGGGTGAATTTCATAGATACCCATGCAAAGGGGTCAAATTGCAAGCCCCCAAGTTGGGGCTGGACATTTGCAAGTATACCCAACATAAGCTTGAGATTATTTCACAGGGATAATTTATTCATGATGTGCTAGTGTCTATTGCACACTACAACAGATAGCATCGTTCACTTAATTGTGGTGCGCAACTGTTAGGAAAGAGGATGTTTCTTCCTCTTGAATGTTAAATTATGATATGCAATATCCGTAGCTAACATTTTGATGAATTCTGATCTGGCCATTTGGGCATGGATCGTATTGTCTTATTAGGATGCTATATTGTTTTAGTGGGAACCCATTTAAAGGTACTCACAATTGCAAGAGGTTTAATTATAAAGGGAAAATTAGTTAACTAATTGACATTTTATGCAACAATCCTACTACATTTTACATATTAGATAAATGTTGTCCAGAATCGTGAGGGATTAGTGCAAAAATGCCACCATGTTGTGTAATTATTAATAATAATTGGATGCCGAATGCGTGTTTATATTAGCAAAATATTGTTGTTGAGTAGTCCTTAGTATTCATGAAAATTACTTATGCAATAATTTCAGTGAGCATATATTTTTCACAGTTTTTTTATGGTAGATATTTTAATTTGCTATTATGCAGTTTAATAGAATTGTTTCCCAAACTTTTAAGGAATAGCGTCCCCTTGGAGCATGATTTGATTGACAGAAAAAGGGGATAAAATCCAGTATAGTGATTCAAAAGAGACTTCCCATTGGCGTCTTTCCCCTATCAGATAAGATTCCAAATTTTATCTACAACATTATATTTCAAAAAGAACAAAACAACAAAAGAAGGCAGCCCTCTTGACTTGTATTTTCATGACTCTTCAACATGCTATGCATATAATTAAGTTCATGGTAATAATTTGAACGTCATTATTGACCTTATTAAATAATACACATAAGGGTATTTGGAATGAGAATGAGAATGGCGTTAAGATATGAACCCCACTGATACCAACTTGACATGAGTTTGATCCATAGGCATAAAACTATATATATAGTTGACAGACAGGTTCATGAACTACTTTGCATGTTCATGTACTCTCCAATCATTCAACTAAGTGGTCCTAACTTAGAAAAAAAGCATGAACAGATAATTGTTATGTGGGATTAACTACAATATCATTAAGATCGTTGGCGGTCGCTCGAATGTACCAAGATCAGGTGGTTTTAAGGCGGATCGTTCTGGTGGGACTGATCCCCACCATCCCTAGCACATTCATGTGCAAAACAAGTGATGGGAGGCGGGGGATGAATTCTGATCCGGCCATTTGGGCATGGATCGTATTGTCTTATTGGGCTGCTATATTGTTTTAGTGGGAATCCATTTAGAGGCACTCACAATTGCAAGAGGTTTAATTATAAAGGGAAAATTAGTTAACTAAATGACATTTTATGCAACAATCCTGCTACATTTTACATATTAGATAAATGTTTTTTTGAATCATGAGGGATTAGTGCAAAAATGCCAAATTGTTGTGTAATTATTAATGATAATTTGATGTCGAATGCGTGTTTATATTAGCAAAATATTGTTGTTGAGTAGTCCTTAGTATTCATGAAAATTACTTATGCAATGATTTCAGTGAGCATATGTTTTCACAGTTTTTTATGGTAGATATTTTAATTTGCTATTATGCAGTTTACTTTATCCTTTGAGTTATATTTTTTATAGACAACGTCAAATATTGTCTCATACTTTGGTTTTTTTGTGTTTCCATTTGATTTATATGTGTGTTACTCGTCCCATTCAAATACAGATATGCATTCTCATCATAAGATTGCATAGAGTTAATCTTTTAATTTGCATCCCTCCACACCGGATTGCGTGTGGCCCTGCACAACGGGTGGTGTGTGCTATGTAAAAAATACCTGCATTATAAAATTGCTTATAAATAGTCATTTAATTTGCATCCCTCCACACCGGGTGGTGTGTGGCCCTGCACAACGGGTGGTGTGTGCTATGTAAGAAATAACTGCATTATAAAATTGCTTAAAAATAGTCATTTAATCTGCATCCCTCCACACCGGGTGGCGTGTGGTCCTGCACAACGGGTGGTGTGTGCTATGTAAAAAATACCTGCATTATAAAATTGCTTAAAAATAGTCATTTAATTTGCATCCCTCCACACCAGGTGGCGTGTGGCCCTGCACAACGGGTGGTGTGTGCTATGTAAAAAATACCTGCATTATAAAATTGCTTAAAAATAGTCATTTAATTTGCATCCCTCCACACCGGGTGGCGTGTGGCCCTGCACAACGGGTGGTGTGTGCTATGTAAAAAATACCCACATTATAAAATTGCTTAAAATAGTCATTTAATTTGCATCCCTCCACACCGGGTGGCGTGTGGCCCTGCACAACGGGTGGTGTGTGCTATGTAAAAAATACCTGCATTATAAAATTGCTTAAAAGTAGTCATTTAATTTGCATCCCTCTACACCGGGTGGCGTGTGGCCCTGCACAACGAGTGGTGTGTGCTATGTAAAAAATACCAATTATTATAAGATTGCATAGACATAGTCATATAATTTGCATCGCACAACGAGTGTTGTATGCTAGGTAAAAAATCCACTCTCATCAGCTATGCAAGAGGTTAATGGGCATGCATGTAAGTATATAAATATGTATTTGGGTATGTATGGGTGGATGGCTATGTAACTATGCGTGTGGATGTAGGTATGTAATTAATTATTTGTTACTATGAGAACTGTTCTAATTTATACACTATAGACACATGTTAGGTGCACAAATATATTTTTTGTAGTATGGTATCGAATCTATCAAATGAGTCAAATGCCCAGTTAATATGTATTATCAAGATATACACATATCTTATCTATTTATGTACATACAACACATGTATATACATGATTTAAGATATGTGTATATTATGAAGTGCATATTAACTTTCCTTAGTTCGGAGGTCCCGAGCTAAGGGAGTCCTTGGTGATTTCAATGTAAACATGATGTTGATATTCTTTCCATATAAGATTTATTCTTTGTTAAATTTCGGCAGCATAACCACAACCCTCTCTGATATACCAGATTCATCTTTTAAAGTTTATCAACGTGTTTCTAGATGCGTTAATGAATTTTAAAAGATTAATCTATGGAGTATATTGGAGAGGTACGTGGTTATGCTATCGAAATTTAACAAAGAATAAATCTTATATGAAAGGAATATCAATATCATGTTTACATCAAAATCATCGAGGACGGGCAAAACTAAAAAATAAAATGTTCTTCGTCATCTCTTCTTAGGTGTTTTTATTATAAGTCACATTTTTGTGGGTGTATGTATGTAAATGTATGTTAGTATGTTTGTGGATGGGGATGTATGTAAGTATATATTTTTGTATAAGATGGTTATGTAAACTATGGTTTAAGATATATGCTTGCATATAAACGTAATTTATTTTGCTTCCATTTGCACTCACTGGTGTGTGACTTGGCATACCGATGGTATATGCTATGTAAATATTGCAATTATCTCATTATTCTTGATTTGTATCATCAAAGTGTAATATTTCATATATTTTTATTAACAAATTTCATGTATTTAATTTAGGATATGGATTTCCTGACTGATAGAAGCTGGATGTACTCTATTTTCTAACCGACATCATAGTGAAAGATTTCAATCGGTGTCAAAAAATTTATTGAGTATGCATTGGAAAATATCAAGGACAGTTCGATTAGTATCTTTCCTTGTCCTTGTAGAAAGTGCTCTAATAGATATAATGGAACACCTGATGATGTTTTCCAACATGTGATAGTAAAGGGATTTACTCCAAATTATTACACATTGGTACATCATGGAGAACCTATAGATGGTACAGCATGTGATAGCTCATAATCCTCACAATCTCTGATTTGAGTTGCATACCATCACCATATGTACATCCTTTTAAGTCTTTACTGGTTTATCCTGGCCATTTACATGTCTCCTTTGTAGGAATTCACCTTCTTTAGGTGATGTCATGTTCCTCTAGGTGCCCTCGACATGCTGCTCTAGAATATGCTCGTATAATTTTGTATTATCCTTTAACGTGGAAGCTTTGCAACCCCATCAAGCTATTAAGTCCAAACAGCCAGCGATAGCTGGTCCTAATTGGGGCATGACTGTTTAAAGGATCCATGACCTGCCAGAACATCTTCATGGACTACGTGAATCTGTTAGACTCTACGGGGTTCATAATCCGCACCAGCCCACCGGATCTCATCCTTGGCAATCCTCATACAACTCCCGCCATAGATTATCTGCAGAGGTGGCAGACCACCGTCCAAATTATCTGCAGAACAATACACATCTCTGTATGTTTTTTTTCAAAAGAATCCTTTTAAAAAGAGAGAAAAGCACAGGCGTCTCTATCTAGATAAGCAGAGACGCCTACTCGCACAACCACATCCAAACACCCCCTCCCCCCCCCTCGATTGAGAGCGAATGGTTGTTGTTTGGTAGCAACCCCATTGAGCTTTGCAAAATTTTTTAAATAGCAGGCCATTGAGATGTCTCGTTCTGTCTTTTTAATTTTAATTAAATTGCATTTTAATAGCATATGATTTCATTCAATTCTCTGGCATGTATTATTTTAATTAAGTTGCAGGTCATTTATTGTGTTGGTAAAGGTACTTTATTTTATTTATATTTAGGGTGATAATTCTATCAATGATCCATTTGAAAACATGCGTCCAAGAAATCGAATGCAACCTCCATCACATTCAAAGGTATAACACATATGCATTTATATTATTGATATTATATCTCTTTTTTTATAAAATTTAATATTTTCTCTTATATTTCATAGTCGAAATGATATCTCGCTTGCACATCCAAAAGAAAAGGTCTAACTCACTCAAGAGAAGGTAAATATCTTTTTAGTAGAATTAATCTTATAATGGTTAATCACACGGTCTCATTTTTTATTCGTGTATTAGTAGCTTTATTTAGATAACTCGACTGATTAATTTTTATTACTGGTGATATCTTGCATGCTTAGGATCATACAAAGGATACAATATGATGATGAAGATGATCAAAGTTTTTTTGTTATGTGGACATGCTACCATTTTTCTTGTTATTGGACATGTAGTTATGTAATAGTGCTTACCTACGTTACATTTTTTTCTTATTATTGGAACATAAATAGAATTTTATAGGAATACTTATAGGTAATTAGAATTTTGATAAAAATTTTAGTGATATGCATCATTAAGAGTTTTTCTTATGTTAATATTCATTTGATTGATATTAAGTGTCATTGTTGCAGTCTTGGAATATGGATTTGAAGATTTTGTTCACTTTAATTTTACATTGGTATATTTAAGAGGATCACATGTTTAGTAAAGTTCTGTGGGAGGATGATAGAGAAGGAAGGTGGGGGACACAAAAGCAATTTGATTTGGCTCGAACTCTCAGCTATCACTGTAAAGTTTTGTGGGAGGATGATCTTATTCTCGACACTGAAACCATATGGAAATCAAAATATATTTCCCCCATCAACTTGTCAAGGTGGTGGAATATTGTGGATGATCCTTGCTGATTTAGAAAATGTAATTTGAGGAATGTATTTATCGCGGACGAATAGACAGAAACAAAGCTTGAATTCACAGATGGTACAAACTAAAACGAAACAGCTAGAGGATGCGTTTTCTAATGAATTATATTAATTAGGGCGACAAAACATTGGCACGGATTCATTGTTACAATGAGCTACATCGACAAATTATTTGTTGTGTCAACTTCTAGCGACGAGAGCTATGGCAACGGAAATTGGCGACGGAATTGCTGTAACAATTTCTGATTCTGTCGTCATAAAGCCTTAATTTGTTGCCAAAGTCCGTCGCCATAACCCAAAACTGTTGTAGTGAGTTGATATAATAGATGCCTAGTATAAATATGATGTTTGGGGGTGAAAGTTTTAATGCATTTGCATATTATATTTGACAAAAATTGCTTGAGAGAACAGGAACAAACTACTAGGAAACTCAACTCACAAAAGCACACGTATACACTAACATTTTCTTCGAACAACATAATATTTATGTCTTATTGTTCACTGTAGAAACTCATCACTCACTTGTTAGATCAGTACAGAGAGTCGAGTCTTAATTAATTTGTCTACAAATAAAAAGAAAACACAACGCAGAATAATCTGGTGTCCATGAAAGCAGCGAAGAGACACTAAGCATCCTGATCTCGTGGCACGATGGCAATCATCAACATCAACATGGCGGCAATGAGAACTGAATTTGGAATCCTATCACATCCATGTGTGTCTAATGTTGAAGCTCTAGAACTTGAAGGTGGCAGCGCTACATTATGCTCCAAGAGTGGATTTCCTGTAATACTGCTAACGGCATAATGTTACAACATTATACAATCAGATGTACTTGGATGTTTCTCAGTCTGATATATATCAGAAAACAACGTAAAACTACATAAAGTGAACTCACTTGAACTTTATCTTTGGGTTATTGACCAGAGAGGTTGGTATACTGCTGAAGTTGTTGTAAGCCAGATTTCTTCAAGTGAGATTTTACACTCGTTAACTATAATGTTCTTCTTGCATATGGCTAATGAGCAGGCTACGTGAACGGAAACTCACAGGTATTTTAGTTCAGGCAAATTGGCTAGGAATTCAGGGATCTCTCCATTAAGACTATTGTTGTGCAAGTCTCTGCAATCCGTAGATGAACCAGTTGGAGCGTGTTTTAGAAAAAAACAATTAAATCAATCATAATTCACTTGCTTCATTTCATCACATTCTGTACTCAAGACTTACATTGTTTCAAGGGCATCCAATCCCCTAAAGTTGGGAAGACTTCCTGAAAGACCATAGGCTCCAAGAGATCTGCGTAAGCAGAAAAAATCAAGCAATAATCAGAGAGCATCATTACAAGAAAACACTAATGGATATAACTAGAGAGCATCGATGCAGCGAGGAGTTACATCATGGTGATGCGAGGTGGCTCATCTGAGCTACATTTGAGCCACTCCCAGTTGTAATATTCAGGGAGGCATGGATCACCCGTCCAATTTTGGAGGGCCGCGAACTTGTCTTGAAGTATGGTCAATGCATTCACTAAAAGTTGATAAATTAACATGAAATGTTAGAAGCACCGATTTCGCACACTAAAGAAATTAATAGAATGAAAGCAGAGAAAGGAGTGAAGGAAAACTTAATAGTTTAGGATTGACCAGAAAGCGGCAGACATTTTTTTTTTGAGCCAGAAAAGGGGGAAACACGCGAAGGTGTCCGCCCCATTAAATTAAAAAAGCATAAAGAGATTACAACAACCAGGACTCGAGGAGAGTCCTAGCGTGATGGACTACATTCTCAACATGAAACCTCTCAGCACAGAAAATTACATCATTCCTAGCGAGCCATAACGCCCATAATCCCGCAAACGGCAATAATCTCTCCAACCTTGGACGGTAACGAGAGTTGAGGAGGGATTCCCAGAAAGACGACATGCTGGTATGATCAAGCCATGTGATATTCAACATCTGCCAGAAAATTCTTGTCTTCTCACATCCAAGAAACAAGTGCTCAATGGACTCAATCATCGATCTGCAAAGAATACAAATGTTGTCCTCTATGTGAAAAAGGCGAGCCCGTCTCTCCTTTGTGAGAAGCCTCCCATGCCTCAAGAGCCATAAGAATACAATAACGCGTGACGGAATTTTCAACTCCCAAAACATCCTACAAGCCTTAATGAGGTCCTCTTGGAGAATTACCGTTCCCCTGATCAATAGTGTGTAGCTCTTCTTAACAGTGAATTCCCCTTCTTTCCACACCCAATGGTCCCTACCAGTTGTGGGACTCTCAGTCCTAGATAGGGACTCCATCAAGAGAAGAGAATCATGCACACGTCGTTCAGAGAAGCCTCCTGTGAATGTGGGTGCCCATATACCATTTTCCCAATAATCAGCCACTCGAGCATCTTTATCCCTTGCCAAAGCAAATAAGCGTGGGAACCGGGAAGCCAGAGGTCCATCTCTCATCCAATTATCAGTCCAAAAGAAGAAACTGCAGCCATCACCCAGGCGTGGATGGAAGAAATTTGGAAGCTCAGGGAGAATCTCATGCATTCCCTTCCAAAGTGATGACTCAAACCGCACTCTACACAAGCTACTAACAGAGTGCGCATTGACCCCGTAGATATGACGTATGAGCCTACAACAAATGTCCTCGCTGTTACCCCAAATTCTTGCAGCCCATTTCAGCAAAAGTGCACGGTTCATCAGCCCCAAACGTGGCACACCGAGACCCCCATCCTCCTTGGGTAAAGTAACCGTCTCCCAATCTTCTAGATGTAAGGCATGTCCAACCCCACCATCCTTGCCCCAGAAAAACCTCCTCATAATCTTCTCGAACCGATTGCGAACCCCCACTGGAAGAACTCTTGTAGACATAAAGAAGACTGGAATTGCCGCTAGGACTACCTTCACTAAAACCATACGACCACCGCGTGAGAGTAATGAGCCCTTCCAACCCGCCAACTTCCTTTCCAGCTTCTCCACCACTGGGAGTCAGTCCGAAAGAAGGAGACGACCCTGTCCCAACGGTATCCCCAAGTACCTAATTGATCTCGGACTGCAGGAACATCCCAACTCCAAACTACATGCATCCACCTCCTCCTCCAACATGCCAATTGGGATCAAACTTGATTTTTTCCTATTGATGCTAAGACCAGAGAGCTCCCCAAAGATCTCTAAATCCATCGACATGCCCCTCACCTCAGTTGTCCCGCCTTTGATAAAAAATATAGTATCATCTGCATATTGTAGAACTGGAATGGAGATGTTCCCACGAGAATATCCAGTAGTGAAACCATGTTCCACCACCCGATTCACCATACGAGGCAAAACATCCACCTCCAACACAAAGAGTAGCGGTGCCAAAGGGCATCCCTGACGGACCCCCCGCTGCGGCTGGAAGAAACCTCCTTCTGGACGACCGTTCACTAGAACTGAATAAGACGCGGTGGTAACGCACCTTTTCATCCATGAAATCCACAAGTCTGGAAAGCCCCTCTTAGCCAGGACAGACCACAGGAAACGCCAATCCACACTGTCATATGCCTTGGAGAAATCCACCTTCCATAGCACCCCTTTCACATGCCGCCGTTGCCAATCTGCAATCATCTCAGAGGCCATCACCAAGCTATCACCAATTTGTCTTCCTGGAATGAAGGCAGACTGCACGGGAGAAACCAAATCATCAAGAACCATGCTGAGTCTCTCTGCCAGAACCTTAGCAATAATCAGATAGATAGCATTAGATATGGCGATGGGGCGGTAATCCTCAATACGTTCTGACGCCTCCTTCTTCTGTAGAAGAAAAATAAGAGCTTTGTTGATTTTGTTGAAGCCTGCATTGCACCTTCTAAACTCCTCCAAGACCGCATACACATCATCGCCCACCACCTCCCAGAACTCGCTGAAGAAAAATACGGGAAAACCATCCGGTCCAGGTGCCCCTTCCCCACTTAAAGCGGAAATAGCCTACTTTACCTCGTCCTTCGAGAAAGGTCTAACAAGGTGCTCACTTTGTTCAACCGAGAGCCTATGGGCTCCTTCTCCCGACCACCTCCACGACCTTGACGACACCCTTCTCGAGACACTGCGAAAGTAATTCACCAATGCAGCTCCAATCTCCTTCTCCCCTTCCACTCTCGAGTCTCCCACCACCACAGCTCGGATCAGGTTTCTCCTTCTCCTCCCGCTAGCCATCGCGTGAAAAAATTTAGTATTTGCATCACCTTCTCTAACCCACCTCTGCCTTGATCTTTGTTTCCACTCCACCGCCCTCTTCTTGTCTTCCAAAACCACTGCCCTCAAGTACTCCCTTCTCTCTTTCAGTTCTTCCTCCCGCAAGTCACGTGAGTCCTCTACCTTATCCAGCCTAGCAATCCCTTCCTCTACCAATGCTCTGGTTGCTCTCCTATTCTCCCTCACTTCTTTCTTGAACTCGCTCAACCTCTTCCGCAAGCTCACCAATTTCTGCGACAGACGGGAAGCTGCCGAGCCCTCTCTCTCTATCGATCGCCAATGATTGGACACTAAGTCCCGAAATCCATCTTCGAGCAACCAAGCCCTTTCAAATATGAAATATGTGCGTGGGACATCCCCCACACCATCATCCCAAATGAGAGGCGAGTGGTCGGATCTGGATCTTGGCCTCGAGGACACACCACACAGAGGAAACAACTGCAACAGCTCAGGCGAAACCAAGAAACGATCAATCCTTGATCGAGACCAGAATTTCTCCAAGTATACTTGATGTCGAATGCGTCCATAACCTCCAATTGTAGATCTCCAACCAATTCCATAAAAGCTTCCGAACCCGGGTCCTGACCCCCCCTCAGCCCAGGTCTATCAGAAGAGATTAACGTGACATTGAAATCTCCGGCCACGATCCAGGCAGTATCAGGAAAGCTACTCTAGTATCACGCAGCTCTGCCCAAAGGCCTGATGAATCCACGTTTCATCATCTTTATTCTATCATTTTGGCCTTAAAAACCCTAGTAAATGCGTGTAAATAGGCATAATTCAGGCATTTTAGCATTCATGCATCTGTGTGTAAATATTGTATAAAATGCGGTTTTTAAAGCCAAAATTATAGAATAAAGAAAAGAAAAGAAAAAGAATAAAATATTGTAAATATTTTATGACCCGAAACCCCGAGACCTAGGCATCTTGATGAATAGGTCGACAAGGAACAAAGTAGGGGGAGATAAGGGCCAAAATATAGATAAATACCTATACATTTTATTCATTCTGGGACCTATTTGTGGTTCCACTTTTTATTCATCAAATAAAGAAACTTTGTACATGAAAGTTGTAGATAAATTAATAAAGAAAAATACAAAATTGATTTTACAGAAAAATAATGTACAGATAAAAAGTTATGGTCTGAATAAAAATCCAGAATGCCAACTTCCCAGACCCGTATCTCAAAAATAAAAACTCCAAATGCAGCGTACTCACCTTTAATTGTATATAGAAGAAAATAATCTAATTAATGGTGGTGGTTTCGCATTTGGCGGAGCTACGGTTTGAAAGTTGACTTTTGGACCCACATTGTATACTTGTACATATTAAAATATTCAATTTATTATTTATTTATTATTTTTATAATTTTATATTTTTATAATGTTGTCAATAATACTTATAACAATTATGTATATTAACATCAGAATAAAAACATCATTAAAACTCAAATAAAAATACTTGTAGATATCATATACATAGGTATTTTACCTATACACATACATATACTTTTTATACTTATATTTTATTTAATGTACATAATACATCAATAAAATAAAATAAAAATCTATTTGTATATATAAAAGTATTTTGTAATTTTAGAAAATAAAAACCAAAATAAAATAAATTAAAAATACCTAAATAAAAATAAAATACTTAAATATATAGATATAGATACCTATAGGGGTATAAATGCAAACTTGTAAAAATGTACTTCATAAAAATAAATAAAAATCACCATAAAATACTTCATAAAATTACAAACATTTTTTATTTTATACCCAAAATTTAATTAATTCGTCTGATATTTTTAATCCATTTTATAAGGTTTTTAGCCAAGGAATTTTCTGGTTGGTCCACGTGGACCAACCAGAACGCTCCATTGGTTGACCTCGGTCAACTCTCTGACCGAGGTCTGTCCCTCGTCAGAGTCAAGTTTGACCCTATGTTCACCCCTTTTTCGAGGGAGCCTCGATCACCATTTGGTGATGGTTCCTTCTTGGAATCTTTTCCTCGGTCAATGGTGATTCACGCCCAAGTGATTCCTTGGGCTGTGGATCACTGACCAAGGCGCAGAAGCCTCATCTTCCTCGCCTCGCCGTCAACCCTTTAAAAGACACCCCCCGACTTTGATTCAAAGTTTGATCCTTCTTCCGCCAAAACCACTCGAAAACCCCTAGCCAGTTGTGCTCCTGGTGACAGCAGGAGTCGATTTGACCTTGGGTTTGCGTCAGTTGGCGTCGAATCGAAGTCGATCCGACCCTCGCCGGAGCTCCGCCGAGCTTCATCGCCCGACGTCTTCGGTGAGTTTCCCCCCCTCCTTTCTCTTCGTCTTTTTGTAGCCTTAGCGTAGATTAGTGTAGGCCTCTAGCTATTCTTACTCTCGATCACCCATTCGCCGTGAATCATCGATCAAAGCCCACGGCGGAGCTGAGCTCCGCCTCCATTTTCCGACCTCGTCTATCATCGACCGCCGCACCGACCACCTCCATCTTCTCCCTCGTCGCTCCGTCACTCCGCGCCACCCTTCGTTCCCCCTCGATCTTGCTCAGATCGAGCCGCCCGAACTCTTCTCTCCGCCGCTCGCCGGAGTTCTACGCCCGCTCCATCCTTCGCCTCATCGGAACCATCGGGAACCACCAAATTGTTCGCTGGGATTTTGTGCGCCTAACCTTGCAGGTCCGAGCCCAAGAGGAGGCTCGATCGACCATCGACGAACCCAGGACCACCTGCCCAGGTCTCCTCCGCCGTCCGAGCACCTCGAGCCGTCTCCGCCTCGCCTGAGACTACCTGCTGACGCGGAAGAGCCCCGGGATCATTTTGCCCTTGATCCGGGGGCCGAAGCGGCCGTGTGTCGGCCGGAATCGCACCTCGAAGTTCGCCGGGGAGGTGTTCTTCGTGAACCCCTCCCTGCCGTTGGATCAACCACCCGCTCCAGACGCATCATCGGCCGTCCGATCTCCTGCGCCTCCCAGCCGTCCGATCAAGCCTTGAAGATCTAATCCCAACCGTCCGTGACGAAGGGGTACGCACCGTTGGATGTGCACCACGTGGATAAGTGGATCGCCATCAACCGCTGGATCAAGCCTCGTGGGTATTTTGCATTTTTAACCCACGCTTTTTGTATTTACTGTTTAGTCCAGTAACTTTTATTTGTAGTTTACAAAGTGTTGTAATATTTGCACACAGACCCTCACCTTATCACTATTTGCACTCCAATCCACGCCACGTCACCTCACGTGACGTTGGCATGTGACTTTTGGGCATTTTGCAAGATAGGCCCAGGACTTTTCAGTATTTGCGATTTCGTCCCTGTGCGTAGGATATATAATATATTTTTGGAACTATTGCATGTACGCCCTGCCGGTTTTATTTAATTGCATTTATGCCCCTGTGAGTGGTGAGTAACGTGAGTTGCGCGTGATTTCTTGGTGAAAATTGCATGAATGCCCCTGGATGTTTGACATATTGCACATATACCCCTGCCAGGCCTGATTTTGAATTGGATGCTTGTTGTATTTATTTCATAGATCATTTTAACTCCAAAAATTTCACAAAAATAGACTTAGGCTACTGGACACGTGTACTCTCACGCCAAATATTTAGTTTTTGATTTTATTTTATTTTCCTATTTATAAAAAATCAAAAACTGCCTTTTTGTGTACTGTCTACCTTAGAAAATACCAAAAAAATATCAAAACACCTCCAAAAATTCGCAAAAATTTACTTAGTGTCTATTTTATTATCTTTTAGTGTCAGTCCAAAAATCATTAAAAATCTCAAAACAAAAACACAAAAAAAATTAAAAACTCTTAAAACTTCAAAAAATTATATAAAATAGTAGAAAAACCCAAAAATAGCAAACTCAGCTTCTGTTTACTCTTAATTTTGTTCTCTTTATTAGAAAAATAGTGTGAAACAATTTTGCTACTGGTTGGTATTTTTAACTTGCATTTTTGTCACAGCCAGCCCGTATTTCCACTGTTTGCCTTATTTCAGACTTTAAAAATACCAAAAACATCTTGAAAAATCCCCAAAAATCACAAAAACAGTAAAAAATATTAAAAAGACCAAAAACATTTTATTTCTGAATTTTTGAGTATTTTGGTGCCCTTTTATTAATATTTTAACTTGTCTTTCTTTATATTGTCCTTACTTTCCAATATTGAAAAAAAAAATATAAAATTTAAAATATAAAAATCAGTAAACTAAAAACCAAAATACAAAAATATAAAATTAAAAATTAAATAAAAAATATAAAAATAAAAAAACCCACAAAAATTCTAGATTGGCTAAGTTGCTTGTTAGATTCAGGTTTGGATTTTTATCCGTGCTCTACACCTTTGCTCCTTGTGTTCGACCCCTACTTGCTTGCCATTGTACATCATTAGTAGGGTATAATAAATTTTAATCCTTGCTATTCTTTCTCTGATTGATTGTGTGGGTTAATTGTTGAAGACCGAGGAAGTTTGAGCAGTCGCACCAGCGACAGTGAGTCTGACTTGTCAGACCGCTATTTAGCGGCTCTCGCTATCTCGCTTTTCAAGGCCCCCACGACGCGCTTGGTCATTCGGTCCATAGACACAAGATATGATTAATCTGGAGCCTGAACGCTTGACGAGAAGCTCCACCGTAAGCATGAATATGCCTCTCATCACGGACATAGATTCGAACAAGTCCCCGTCCCAACCGATAGCGACCCCACCAGCACTGCCCTCAACATTAAGCACTGAGAAATTGTTAACTCGCTTCAATCCGAGAGACTTCCACAGCAAGTCAGTGCAATCATTGAGCTTCGTCTCCTGCAGTAAAAAGACATCCACTAGCCACTCATTCAGTAGAGATCCCACAGCCCCTCTTTTCTCGGGGTTCCCTAACCCCCGTACATTCCAGGTTGCCATCTTCATTCGCAAACTTCTATCCTCCCGATGACTGGGATTACCCCCGCCACCCTAGCCACATTCAACTTCAAAGATTCCTTGGTTGGATCTTGCGCAACATCATCTCCAGCCTCTCCCCTCCTTTTGAACTTCTCTTTCCGAGGTCTATAACGTTTCCTGCGCTGGTGCTCGATTCCTCCCATAGAAGATCCCATCACAGAGCCAAGCGAGTCGATATCCGTACCTACGTCATCACCTGCCTCAAGATCACCCACCAGCTCATTGCCCTTTGACGACATACCAGCATCTCCGTCAACCTCTGAAAGAGGTGTTTCCGAAACAAAGAAACATCTTAGATCCACTGACAACACCCCAGGCCCGTTGCAGATCACCGGAGTTCCAACGCCGCCCTTTGAGTTCTGGTCTGAATGTTGCAAATTGTTAGCGTGGGTATCTGCGTGAAGGCCTATAATAGGATGGTCCGACGAAACCGGATTGGCGCGCTTGAGCGGATCCGAGTCTGAAGGTCTGTGTACCTGATGAATCCACGATTCATCGCCTTTATTCTTTTATTTTAGCATCGTTTCCTTAGTCAAATACCTGTAAATACCCATTAATTCCATAAAATTATCATTTCACATGCATTTGTTAAATATGCATTTTTAACACTTTTTGTATATAAATAAAAGAATAAAGAAGAAAAGAAAAAGAAAAGGAAGTATTTATACAATAAATACAGACTGACCCAAACCCCGAGAGAAGGTCAAGACTTGACCTGATCGACCAGGAATAAAGTAGGGGGAGATAAGGTTGTCTGTCAGAAAATCCAAAAATATCTTGTACATATTTGTCATGTCAATTTGTATAAAACTTACATTATTTTATTTGTACATAATTTGACCTCAAACCACTTACTTTTGTAAATAAAAGTTGTGAATAAAATTGTGTTATAAATAATAAAAATATTTGTAAAATAAAATAATGTATATATTGTAAATAATTACACCCAGAAAAAGCCGTAATGCGATAATTGAAACATCAATTCCGGCTCCATACAAGCTCAATTCGAACCAAACTCACTTCCATAATGGTATAAATTAAATTATCTTTCAAATGGTTGTGGTTTCGTATTTTTTGGAGTTACGGTTAAAAAGTCGGTTTTTTGGGGTGTATTGTGCAGTTTACCCATATATTTGTGTATATAATTATTAATATTTATTTTTACTTAATGTATATATTATAAATATTGTTTTCAATAAAAAATAAAAATTAAAAAAAATAATAAAATAAAAAAATCTTGTATAAAAATTATTTCCTTATTTGCACCTATGTACATTATATCTTATGTATATAATATATGTATGCCACTAACTTCCATTTATAAAATCCACCAAAAAAATTTAATTACCTAACATTAATTAATTATTTTAAATTAATTCCGAATTATTTATTTAATTATTTGATTTTAATTGATTGATTTGATTTTATAACATGCCTTATATACATGATTTGATTTCGTACCTTTAATGGCCACCATTAAGGTGGCCAATTAATTTTCAATTAATTTATTAATTTATTTAATTTATTAATTTCGAATTTCGTAATTATTTAATTAATTAATTTATTAATTTAATTAATTATTTTAATTCACACAATCAACACCTTCCATTTTTGTAAATATCTCCATTTCTGACCTTCGTCTTCTTTTTATTGGGCTCCTCCTCCCTCATTTCTTCTTTGATCAATCTTTGGCGGAGAGGAGCCCGGTTTCCGAGAGGTTTCTTGTTGAAGAGGGTCCTAGCCTCCGATCCAGTCGGTGACAGCGACGTGAGCTTCGTCGAGGCCATCATGGCTTGTCCAAACCCCGAGGTGAGATCCACTTTTACTTGTCGTTTTTCGTAGGTAGATCATAGGTTTATATTTTGCGTAGGTGTAGTGAGTAGTTCTTAGACTAAAAATCCCAAAATTTCATCACACTTTAATCCACATCCGACACTGATTTTTCGCCTCATTTTCGTGTCCCGCCAGTTCTTTTTCTATCTCACGCAACCACACACCTCCGACCACGCACGGTGGTCGGAGTCCACGGATCTATCTTCCATTTCGCGCAAGATCCTTCCATTCACCGTTCTCATTGTTGTATAAATAAAAAAATTTAAATAAAATTGTTTTCCTGTTCATCTCACATATGTGTTTGCAGGAAAGAAAAAAAATATAATAATCGTTGTTCTATCTCTACCCTCTGTTTTGAAGGAATAAAGGAAAATAAAAAAAACATAGTTGTTTTTCTTTTCTCTCCGATAATTTGTTTTGCAGGAATAAAACAATAAAACAAAAAAAATTATATTTTTTTCTAACATCTATTTTGCAGGATTAAAAAAATACAAAACTAAAAAAAATAAAAAAAATACATTTCTTTTAACTAACAGTTTCTGCAGGTTAAAAATAAAAAAAACAAAAAATAATAAAAAAAAATTTGCAGCAGCAGGTCGTCACCCCCGCTGCCGCATCCCCTTGCTCTTCAGCGTGGCCCCCCTCTCGCGCGCACGCCGGCGGTGCTGCGCCGTCCAGCCGCTTCCGCCAACTCGGCCAGATCCGCCCACCCACGTCCAGCGGGTGGTGCTGCCACGCATCCTCGCGCCCACGCGGCGTCCATCTGCAGCACGCCCCGCCCTCCACGCGTCCGGCCCGCCTCCTCCACTGCGCGACCGCGCGGCCGGTCGGCTCCACGCCCCGCTCCAGCACCTCCTCGCGCGCCACCCGCGCGCGCCCCTCGGAGCCCCGTCTTCCTCCGCGCGAGCCGACGTCCCCCGCTCCTCCTGCTCCTCCGCGTGGCGCCACCGCGCGACCGCGCGGCCTGTCGGCGCCGCCCACGTTGCCCCTGCACCATCTTGAGAGGCGGCGGCCGTGTGCACCTCCCACGTTGTGAAGAAGATACGAAGGAACCCTAGGGCTGTGGGGTCTTTAAAAAAATGGAAAAACTGCGGATGAAGTCTTGAAAGATTTGAAAATTACAAATAAATCCTTGGCTCCTCCAACACAGCACATGCATAGCATCATGCTTATGGGTAAATTGCAATATCTCCTCTACATTTAATTCTGTTATATTATCAAGCCACAACTTTTAGACAATTTCCATTCAGTCCCTGTGTTTCAGACCATAAACTTTGCATGCTCTTTTCATCGGAATAAATATTTTTATGTTTTGAAAAATTTTGTAAAAATTAGTGTATGTTCTTGTTGTAGTTCTTGCCATTGTATAAAATTTTCATAGCATTCTGTGTTTATCTAATCTATTTAAAAAATCAAAAACAGTGTATTTTTGTGTCTTTTTCTCTGCTTACGTTTTGAAAATTCATAAAAATTCGCAAAAGTGCCTAAAAATTCCACAAAAATTCCTGTAGATGTGTTTTGATTTGTTTTAATTTCTATCCAATTTTTGTGCTTTTATCCCTTGTGAATATTGTTCTTCTTTTTAAAAATTAAAAAAAATATAAAATTCAAAAAACCACTAAAAAATTAGCATTTCTGAAAATTGACTACTTAGTTTTTAAATCGTGCTCCTTGTGTTCGACCCTGGTCGCTATACCAGGTAAAAAGAATAGCGAAAGACCGCTTACATTGTTTTCATCGTTTTATATCTTTTCCGAGTGGTTTTATCATTTTTCCGATTGACCGCGCGTGGTGATTTGGGTCACGACGACCATTTTATTTATATACTTAACCCGATTGTCAGGCGCGTCATCAGTACCTCAGGCTCTCTCGGTAGAGGAGAAATTGTTGCAGGGTCCACCGTAATGGGGTGATCAGACTGCTGAGCGGGCAATCCAACATGTGCACTTCCGTGTTCATGAGACGTTGGTTCACCACCCGTTGCAAAATTTTGAAGAGGATTGACGATTAAGGTTTCCATGTCACCCTCCCCCACCATTGCTTTAAATTCCATTGATGATTGCATTTTTTTATGGCTGAAGGCGTTAGAGATACCTTTTTCTCCGCAGCAATCGGCAACTAATTGCATTGATGGCGACGTTTCGTTAGTTGTACCCGAATCTCCGGCATTGATGGTGCCGAGATCTCTTGCCTCCCAGTCGTGACTCCGACGAACCTCCGACGCAGACGGTGGCGGATGCTGAGGCACCTCCTCAATGCAAATCCGGAAATGAGCACATCCAACCTCGAGCATTAGCTGACCTGGTGGATGTCCCTTTATCCAAACCGCAACTGTCACCACCGCCACATCCAGGCCCGGCAGCAACCCATTAGACAATAAAACTAGACCTTCTCCAACTCCAGCAAACATCTCTTTCATCTTTTCCTCCGACCTTGAGAGGAAGGGTACCCCCCGCAATTGCAGAACATAACGAACCGGAGCCAACTCCCCAACGGTGAATCGCGGCATCCTCCACGATGTTTTCATAGCCCTTCCCCCTTCTAACAGCGAACCAACAACACCAGTAGCGAGGCCGCGAGCAAGGACCATCCCGGGAGAAAGGTCGACAACATCGCCCTTAAAGGTCTCCCCCAACAATGAAGAGACCTCTACAGCGACCGCCTCCGCCGAATCGTCTGTCCTGCCAATCAGAATACCACTTCTTGAAGACTCCAAGGGACAAGGAGGTCCCTCCGACACCACCTCCGCAAAAGACCGGCCTCCCGGCTTGATCACCGCCATTCCGTGCTTTGGCAAGAACGTCTGAACAATCTTCGATGCCACCTTCTTACGATTGTCACAGCCACTGTTAGCGAGGAGATCACTGGACAATCTGCATCCGAAGCTTCGGTGGCCGGTCACACTGCACTTGAAGCATCGGACCTCCGCCTCACAGGAAGCTGCTCGATGGCCAAGTACTCCACAACGAAAACATTGAGGCCCTCTCCGAGTAATCTTTTTCCTATAGGTGACCGTTCTCCAACCTTCTTCATCGACGAGGGCCCTCCGAGGCCCTTCACCCTTCCTCCGCCACGTCCAGCGCTCCGTCATCCGTCCTCCTTCGACTAGCTTCGTTCAAAAAAAAATCCTCTGGAAAAAAAAATCCTCTGAATGGTCTTGTTCTTGTCGCTCTCTTGTGCGCAAAAGGCCTAAGTCCAGCCAAGAGTACGCCCGAAAGCGGCAGACATATATCAGGATGTGATCATGTTTGTTATCTATTTTCTTGAATCAAATATGAATTGGTTGAAAAAACGAATACACTACAAGAAAAATGAGTTGTGGCCACAGAATGTGGCAACGAAAACTTGTGGCCACGATAATTCCGTGGCCACTTGTTTCTCGTAACTACAATCCGTGGTCAAAGTCTTCATACAAGAGTTGTGACCACGACAAGTTCTATGGTCACTTGTAGTGGCCATGGCATATTCATGGTGAGACAACTCTAGCGACGAGACTTGTATCTACGGCTACATGCCACGAAGTGCCGTGGCCATAGCTCAATTCCGTGGCCACAAGCTCCACATCCATAGCTATAATTCTGTGGCCACAACTTATTTTTCTTGTAGTGATGGACCGACAGAAGAAACATGTAATGAAGTTAATATCGCACAAATTAAACAAATATTATAGACCGATGTATCAATAATATGCTGTAGTAGTTAAAAGGCAAATAGTGAAGGAAGTACCATCCGCATGGTAAGTCCCATTACTGGCAATCACACCTACGACATTCAGAACCTCCAATCCATTGATAATGGGAGGAAGAGTAGAGTTATCAGTGGGCACCAGAGTCAACTTGGTATTAGCCGGTGCGAAGAGGAAACCCGACATCTCTAGTACATATTGGAAAGGAGGCACTACGGGATTAGAAGTGAGGGGAGTATCATCCATGTGAATATGGAAGGACCTAAGGAGGCGAGACGCCGCAAGGTCTGAAACCTCACTGAAATACATGTTGATATAGGTGTATGCGTTGGCGTCATGAGCGACCAAAATGGTGAGGTTCTTCTCTCCTCCGGGAGGAGCAGCAGCCGTCTGGAACAACTTCGGAGGAGGATCATTAATGCTTGAGCTCGTGTTGACCTTCGTGGCATTGCTTGCCAACAATGTGTAGTGGAAACCTTCTACTTGAGCATCCGCGGGAACCCATACACGGTCATAAGGATCGTCACGGTACCTTGAAAAGATATAGTAAATTGTGGATCACCTGCATGCTTCTTTTATTTGAAATTCACCTCAAACTATATTACCTGATAGTGCTGACGGCACCAAAGGCAACCCTCCTTTTCTCGGCCAGTACGAAGCTGGAGTTGACAAGGGGGTACATGTGAGGGTCCAGAACGCTCACCTGCATGGCGTTGATGAAAGGGACGTGATCGTCGATCTCCCTCCCAAGGCAGATGCTGGCGTTGACTCCCCTTGTTACGTACACGATCTTAATGTACTGGTAGTAATGAGGAGAATCGTAGATCTTGCTCTCGAATACCACCAATTTGTGGCTGTCCAACAGCACGGCGAATTTCGGTGGCTTGGAGAGGCCGTCGTAGTTGCCGTATACGAAGTACAACGTTACGCGCACCTTTCTGTTGGCTTCCATGGGGATTGTGTAGCAGTTCTTCTTTCCCGTTGGGAACGACCTTAGCGTCGCAAATACCGACGTTGCATTCGGGAGCTTGTGGGTCTCCCCCGTCCGCACGTAGTCCCCGTCTCCCACCCATGTCAAGTTGGCCGCCTGAGAGGTGAAGCCGTCGGAGGCGCCGCAGTCTATGTTCAGAAGATCTGCATCTATGCAATATGTATGCATGCAGCTTATTCCAAGATAATAAGCATGTATATGTTCATTATTCTTCTGACTGTTAGCGTGTGATATAGATATCGTAAGTTGGATACGTCCTTGAGCAAAGAGGACTTCAAACCTTAAATTTTCCATTTTCTTAGATAAACTCGTATTGATCTGATTACGCACAACGTAATTAGGATTAGGGATGGGCATGGGCCGGGCTGGGCCGGGCCCTGAAGGGACCAGGCCCAAGCCCATCTAAATATTTCGGGCCTTGGGCCGGGCTTAGGCCCACAAATTTTGGTGTTGTTTGGCCCAAGCCCAGGCTCGGCCCGTTTCCTTTGGGCCGGGCTTGGGCCGGGCCGGCCCAAGCCTTGGTTCATTTCCTGGTCATGAAAACAGCAACATGAGAAATATGGAAATATGATGGATCATGCTACACATTAAAGAGAAGGATTACGCATCTGTAAATCAAGCGCAAAAAAAGAACTTACAAGTATAAGAATGTCCATATTAAAGTAGTTATTGAACTATGCATAAGAATCTAAGATGTCTACAGAACAGCTAAGTTTGCACATATCTTGAATCTATAACGATGGCTAAACAATAGTAATATTCTAATGAGAAATCAATGGCTAAACAGTAGCAATATCGGTACTTCAACCATCGTATACAATATACCTTAGTAGGCAAAACATCTTATCTAAGGCCCATGCCCATGTTCGGGATGGGTCTTGGGCTTTACCCTCGGGCCAACTTCGGGCCCCCGATCGGGCTGGGCCTTGGGCCGGGTCGGGTTGGGCCGAGCCAAGCCCGAGCCCGGCCCAAAGTATTTTCGGGCTGACATTTTAAGCCCAGGCCCGGCCCAATCCTCTTTCGGGCTTTGGCTGGGCCGGGCCGGCCCAGCCCAATGCCCATCCCTAATTAGGATTGGTAGACAATGGGTAAACACGATATTTGAATCATGTGAACTCCCGACGAAAAGATTGATATATGCACTTGTTGCCCGGATTGGTCAAAATGTATAATGACCAAAATGTTTAAGCGAGCTTTATGCTATATATTTGTGCTTAATGTAATCTTCGCTTGAATGTCATTCGGGGATGAATCCAACCTTGGAGTATGGTTTTTTCTCAAATGTGCATTTCCCAGCAAATTCGGCTATTTGATGACTAAGCTGTTACATTCAGATTTTGCGTTAAATCACAAGCAACGAACCTATTGCAGCATGTATTAGTTAATTAATATGATTCTGAAGTAAGCGGCAATGATATACAACGCATCGCTATGTTAGATTCTTCAAAATTCCCCATACCTACAACGGAGAGATATATCCAGAAGCGGAGAGGCAGCACCTGCGAGAGCGGAAGCGGAGAAGATGAGGACGAACACAAAGAGTGATAGCAGAGAAGAGAGAGAAGCGACGGCCATTTTGGTGTTCTTGATGGAGCTCAAATGTGATCATTGGCCACCAGATTGGGATTTCACGGCCTGAGAAAGTTGAAGTCAACTCTTTATCAGCAGTCGTGCTCAGGCATGAAAATGCAAACTGGCGACGTATCTTATCAAATAATTAACTTCGTTAAAATAAAAGTATCAACAATATTATAATTGATAAGTCCCTTCTAGATTTCTTCGCGTATAGAATCAAAGGAATATTTTTCACAAAATCTAGGACTAAAAATGCAATTAGCCTTTTTTTCTCCCGCAACAGCTTGTGGTGCTACGCCTGACACGATGGAGTTGATACCCAAAACCATTGACGAATATTTGTCCTGCAAATGACAAATTTTCTATCGAAAGGGCGCGATTGAAGATTGCTCCCGAGTTTTATCGATTTCTTGATGTCTGAAGGATTTAGGTTCCCAATAGATCGGTCAGGAGATGGATTTATGATGGCTAACACAATTGTGCGAGTGTTTGGAACCCTATAGTTCTACTCTTCTTTTGTGGGCTCTTCTCTATTTTGCTTCAACTCAGCAAACATCACATCGGAAATATTTGTTGTTTTAGTGTCTAGCCGTAACTCTTTCTTGATCTCTTTGTGTAGGATATTGATAGTTGGTATCATGGTGCAACAAAATGACATTCGATACAAGTGTCAAGTATTGCAATTAATTTAAAAACATTCATCATTATACATCAAATATAGTTTGTATACAAATACTAAATGAAATATCTGTTTATACAAGTTCATTTTGTTAGTGTTCAAAGAAACTGTGTTATTTGAACCAGAGTTGCCTTTGGGGTTGTACTGAAAACCGCAAACCTCATAATCATTGAGAGGAATTTTTTTCGGTGGGGCTATGTAAAAAACTGCAAACTCCTTATTCATTGAGAGAAATTTATTAAAACTCTAATCGTTGATGGCTTTGTCCAGTGATATCGTCCCATTTTAAAGTGTAGGTTTCCACGTCAGTTCACATATATTTGTTCTTCTTATTTGATTCCGTGTTTTTAAAATTCTATACTTCCATAGTTATATAATCTGCATTTTATGAACTTTGCATACAATAATAACTAACACTAAGGTATCTATCATTGGTTCTTTTTGTTTTCCAATATATTAAAGAATGAAAGGGATAAAGAAGATGCTTTAATCACAAATATATGTATGAAAGAATACATGCATAATTGAGGAACGACCAATAAAGATATAGACGGATCGAATCTGAGCAAACCTATATTTTTAGGTTCAGTTCGGTTATTTAATCAAGTATGAGCTTGTGTTCAGGTTCGGTTCTTTTATTTTTTTTGAAGCTAAAAATGGGGGAGACGCTCATAGGCGTTCACCCCATATAAATAAATATAAATATAAATAAACCAAAAAGAAGCAAAAAACGAAAAAAGAGAAAGAAGAAAGGCAGCACTCTAGACAACCCAAGAGCACAAACAGGCCCGACGCACGAACACAAACGTTCTCTTTGTAGAACCTTTGGCTAGAAAACAGGAGGTCATTCCTATCCATCCAGACAGACCAAACCAGCGCAAGAGGCTGCAAAAGCTCCAACTTTGATCGATGCCTCGTCGCAACCATCTCTCTGCAAAAAACCTCGACATTCGCCCTACCAATCCATCCCAGCCCCAGGTCCGCCCAAACAAGAAGCACGGAGGGGCACGAAAAGAAGAGATGCTCCGGAGTCTCGATCCCCTCCTCGCACAGCAGGCACCTGTTGGAGACCACGCCCAGAAGTCTTGCACAACGGTCCCACATCATAAGTCTCTTTCTTCTGAACAGCCAGAAAAAGAACGCAAATTTCGCCGGATGTCCCAGTCCCCAGAAGAACGCACAGTCTGTCACCAACTCCGCAGAAGAAGAGGGCGGTAGCCTGCAGATCACCGAGTAAGCCTTCTGCACGGAGAAGAGCCTGCCACGCCAAAACCCAGTGGTCACGTCTCGAAGAGGGCCCCGGACCCTCCCAAAGCGTGTCAATCAACCACAAAAGCTCCTCAAGGCGACAGTCAGAGAATCTCGAACAAAAAGACGGCAACCAGTTCCCATCAACCCAGCAGTGAGCAACCCGAGCATCCTGGTCAGCAGCCAGCGCGAACAGCCGAGGGAAGCGAAACGAGAGAGGTCCCCCCCGTCCAGTCATCCCTCCAGAAAGCGAAGAGGAGTCCATCCCCGAGCGCAGGCTTGAACATCGCTGGGAAGTTGGCAGTGAGCGACTGAATGGCCCTCCAAAAGGGGGACGGCCTCCTCCCCCGCGAGCTCACTGCCACGCTACCCACAGGTGGCATCCCACCAACTCCGTAGATCTGCCGTAGGAGCGTGCAGTAGAGGTCCTCCCCAGCTCCCCAGATTCTGGACACATACTTCAACAACAGCGCTTCATTTAGCTCACCCAGCCGTTGGATCCTCATCTCCCCGTCACACTTCCGCAATGTAATCTCCTCCCAGCTAACAAGGTGCATCCCATTACCCTGCCCACTCTTTCCTCGTAGGAACCTCCTCATCAGACCCTCCAGCCTCCTCCTGATGCCGGCAAGCATGAGCCTAGTGGAGGACAAGTAGATCGGCATGGCGGATAGGACAGCCCTTAGCAGCACGAGGAGACCACCCTTGGAGAGCACCCCCGTCTTCCACCCCGCGAGTCGCCCCTCCACCCGCTCAACGAGTGGAAGCCAATTTGCCATCTTAGATCTCCCGAGAGTCAGAGGCAGGCCCAGGTAGTGAATGAGGAGAGCAGAGGTCTCGGTGCCCAGTGCCGAACCATAAGAAGCGGCCAACTCCCCAGACATACCAAAAGGGACCATCGTGGATTTGCTGCAGTTCTGTCTCAGCCCGGACATCTCACTGAAAAGCTCCAGTGTCACCGCCATGCCCTTCCCCTCCTCGACGCCCCCCTCAATGAAGAGAATGTTATCGTCGGCATACTGAAGAAGCGAGATCCTCAGTTCTCCCCTCGTGTAGCCTCTCATTAACCCCTCATGCTGCACCCTATCGACCATACAAGCAAGGACGTCCACTGCGATGATGAAGAGGAGGGGGACAAGAGGGGAGCCCTGCCTCACCCCCCTCTGTGGCTGGAAAAAACCACCCTTCGGGCGCCCGTTGAGCAAGACCGAGAGGGAAGCCATGGTAATGCAGTTCCAGGTGATCCAGAGCTCAGGGAAGCCCCTTATGTGCAATGCCGCCTAGATAAAGCGCCAGTTCAACATGTCGAAAGATTTTGTGAAGTCAACCTTTCAGAGCATTGCCTGCCAACCGCTCCTCTTCCAATCCGCAATAATCTCAGAGGCAACAACCAGGCTATCCACGATCTGCCTTCCAGGAATGAAGGTGGTCTGAGTCAGAGCTTTGAGGTGCTCCAGAACCCTACTCAGTCTAGTAGCAAACACCTTGGCAACAATAAGGTACAGTGCATTGGTAATCACAATCGGTCAAAAATCTTCAATCCTTCGGGCACCCGCCTTCTTTGGAATGAGTACCACTAATGCCCTGTTCAGCTGCTCGAAACCAGAATTGCCCTGACAGCACTTTGCAACCACCACCAGCACCTCGGTGCCAACCAAATCCCAGAACTTCTTTTAAAAGGAGACAGGGAAGCTATCCGGACTCGGAGCACCATCGCCGTTGAGATTCCAGATGGCCGCCTTCACCTCCTTCAGAGTGACTAGAATGGTCAGACTGGCAGAATGGGTGTCCGAGAGGCGCACCGCCCCCGATCCCGACCATCGCCAGCGCCTGTCGCCACCCCTAGTGGAGAGCCTATAGACGTGGTCCGCAATTGCCTTGCCAAGATATCTATTCCCTTCCACCGTCTCCCCGACAATGAGTAACGATCTAATGAAATTTTCTCTCCGCCTACCATTGGCCACCCTTTGAAAGAAGGCCGTGTTCGCATCTCCCTCCTTAAGCCATCTGTGTCTCGACTGCTACCTCCACTAGGTGGCCCTCTTCCTGTCCTCGTCAAGGATCTGCTTCTGCGCCTCATACCACATCCCCAGCTCCTCCTCGAGTAGGGGGTGCTCGTCCTCCAACCCGTCTTAGTAGGTGACCACCCCCTCAGCCTCCGTCCTAGTTGTGCGACGCGACTCCCTGGACTCCCTCTTAAAAGCCCACAACATGGACTGCAGGGAGTCCAGCTTCTGTACGAACCTAACCGTAGCAGAGTCAGTCACCTCCATCGAGCCCCATGAAGGATATGGTTTAATCCTCAAGCGCATCACAGAAGCGTGAGCGTCGTATCAAATAAGACAAAGAATGACTAGTCGAACTAGTTGTTCTATACAGCGGAATTTAAAATTTTTTCATAGAAACCACATGATCCAAGAACGATTCTCGGATCGTTTCATCTATAACCACAAAAAGTATAAAGGAATACCTCTTGAAGCGTGGTTGATCGAGTCACTATGAAAAGAGACCTCCTGTCTCAAGTCTGATCGTCGGAGAAGAAGCTTGCGAGCGCAGGGATGAGTCGCGTGATCCTCGCAATCCAACGAGTTGATCCAAGCACGGTGAACTCCTGATCTCTTCGTACGATATCGGACGCCTTCTTCATGAGCGTATCACTCCAAGAAGACGGAGAACTGAAGAACGCCGAAGCA
This sequence comes from Ottelia alismoides, assembly GCA_037367405.1. Taxonomy (NCBI): domain Eukaryota; kingdom Viridiplantae; phylum Streptophyta; class Magnoliopsida; order Alismatales; family Hydrocharitaceae; genus Ottelia; species Ottelia alismoides. The sequence continues at coordinate 49,892 of JAZKJV010009767.1, read as the reverse complement.
GCTTTGTGTAGCGAAGGCAACGCCAATGCTCTCCTCTAGGGTTTTGGTAGTCGGCCACCAAATAGAGAGGGAGAGGGATGACGTGTAGAATGAGAGAGAGAGATGTGCTTCAAAAACATAGCATTAGAGAGCATGGTATGCCTCTCTATTTATAGGGTTTTGGGATCCATGGATCTCCATCCATGGGACACATAAAATCAATGGATGAGATTGATTTATGTTTAATCCAATAGTCAAGATTATTGTTGGTAAAAGTAAACAACTTATGATTTAATTTAGATCAAATGTATTTGATAAATCAAATACAAATCAATCCTAAATTAAATCAATCAAATAAGGAGACAATCAACATGGAGATAACATCTCCCATGTCAACATGGTGGACGGTCACCAATTCCATATAGGACTTGGTAGCCGTCCACAAGTTTCCATGTGGAGGCAATCTCATGAAATCTCATGAGATTGCATATCTCCATGGACATCTCCATTATTTTTCCCAACAACTTTTGTTGTGATTTATTCTTCAAAAATAATTCATATTTATTTTTGAGAATATTGTAATCTTGCCATTGGAATTTTGTGAATCACATTCACAACCCAAAACAAAATAAAATTTACATTTTCAATTAATCACACAATGTGTATCCAATACACATCAATAATTAACTGACAAATATAAATTATAATTAGCTCTCTCTAATACATTATAAATCACATTTATAATATATTATGAATAATTGGATATTGCTATCCATATTATTCTTATCCACAATAATTAAATCACATTTAATTAAATTGTATAATTTCTACATACATCAAGATAATTAAATCACATTTAATTATCAATTTCTCAATGCTTAGATCTATGGAATTATTCTTTAACCCTTTCAAGAATAATGTGATTTCTCCGCAGATACTTGGAGATAAGGACATGGCGATTTTATTGTTCCACGTATAGTGACTTGGATATTGAGATCATATCTCAAATCCAGATCTCATGGACCTCCCATAGATGTTTGATTAAATCAAGGTAGTAAACCTAATCTTCTCATTGAATCTGAATCTCATTCAGATCAATGTCCAATATATGGACTAAGATTAGGTTACTTCTCTACTGAGAGGAGTCACTAAAATCCAGACCTGTTACATCACTCCCTCGGAATAGAAGCATCATGGATATACAATCGTTTATGATCACATCACCCTCAGGTATTCCCAACACATGTACATCCTGCATACTGGAAGACCTATGAACATCCAGAAGATATAGATCACTTTTACACTATCATCTTCAGGGTTTGATCACTAAGTTTCTCAATCTTGGTCTTTGAGATTTGGTATAGATCATATGCTTTCACAAAGCATATATCTTACCTTCAAATTCATGTCATGCTTTCAAAGCATGACGACCATGCATGGAATTTGATCAGTCCCAATACCTCATGAGTGAGCTTATGTCTCCAGGTTAACAAGTGAACCTGTATGATCCCTTTGAGAGATCGTATTACTCATATATCCTTACATGCACACTAGCTTGCCGGTGTATAGACCTTGGTTAGGTCATCAACCTATTGGTCTGCCAAATGTACATACTCAGACATATAGTAACACATATGTCTCTAGTCAGAGGATGTGTGCCTATGTTGTGACAGTATTCAACATAGGTCTTTGGTTATCTTGATCTCGTTAAGTCAACCCTTTGACTCAACTAATCTGACACCTTCGAATCTCTATTCTCATGCAGAGGACCTGCATCAAGAGGTCGGTCAGATATCAGCCTAAATGAGAAAGGATTGCCATCTCCTACTCTGGCTGGAGATCATTTCTCAATAATCATTTGACGGTGCTTGATGAGTTCTCAATCTAACTCTTTAGATATTCATCCAAGCACCAGCCTCTATGATTCAATAACCAAATCACCAACTGTATGATCATCAAGATGGCCATGGTACATAACCCTAATTGTACTAAGGGACCTATTATGCAAATTATTTATTCTTCATTTCATATCAGGGAATGATATTCTCAATAACATTTATTGCATAATGGCTCGCCGTGGGCTCGCAAGTCTAACAATCTCCCACTAGCCCAAAGAGCCATTAATGAGCTTAATAATTTAAACCCACACTCATGTGACAATCATAGGCTATTTAGAAAATAGCTAGGTAAGTTGATTAGCCACTCTGTTCCCAAGAGACTACGCCAAGTCCTTTTATGGCACTTGCATATCCCCTAGTAACAGTGCTCGCATCCAATGCAAATGTTGCATCTTATGCAACCAATACTCAATTTTGTTATAGTGTCCTTGATACTATAGCTCGATTATTATTATAACCAGTATGCCCATAATCCTTATCATAATACCTTTATTCCTAGATCTCTATCTCCTAAGGTATCTATAGTTAAGACCCTTATAGATCACTATCTACAAGGTCTTAAACTTTTGCAGATAAGACTTTGAGATCACTATCTCTAAGTTTCATCATCTTTGAAGATATTGTTATTACTGCAATCCAGTGTTTAATCATCATAGTAGGATCAATAACCGTTTACTACTCCCACTGCATGGCAGACATCTGGCTTTTGTACACTTCTTGCATACACCCGGATTCTTGAAACTGATGCACAAAGGCAAGCAGTTTTAGCATTCACATCCTTAACTCTTTGAGGTGCTATTTCTTTAGATAAGTCAGTACCATATCTTGAGGGAAAGAATCCTTTCTTGGAATTTTCCATGGAAATGTCCAAGGTATACCATTAATGTAATGGTCCCAATACCCTCTTTTCTTTGCTTCTGAACAACTTTAGAACTAAGATCTAAGAGGTATTCTTGAGATCATATCTCAATTTATGGAATAGCTAGTCTATAAAACACTTTTTATTATCCTTATATCATTCCAAATGATTAGGATATCATCTACGTATAGGACGATGAACACAATGGCACTCCCACTAAGCTTCACATGGTACATCAAGATACTATCTGAAATCATAACATTTATGAATTCATCAGATCCAATGTTCCAACTACAAGAAGCTTATTTGAGTCCATAGATGGAGTTTTTTTTAGATTGCACACTATACTTTCCTCAACCATGAATCCCTGGGGCTACTTCATGTGAATATCCCCAAAGAGGTTTTCATGGAGGAATGTAATCTTGATTTTCATCATGAAGATGTCTTAGTCAAGTTGTGTAGCTATAGTCAGCAATATTCTGATGGATTCAAGCATGATCAATGAAGAGCAAGTCTCATCGTAAGTGAAGTCTTCTCTTCGGTGTGCAGCTCATGGCTACGAACCGTGTTTTGAAGGTCTCTACCTTCTCATCAGGTTCCCTCATTCTCTTGAAGATCTATTTACACCTTAATGGATCTTATCCATATAGGTGGATCCTCGAGGGTCCATATACAACACTTGTATATGAAGTCTACTTTAGACTTTATTGCTAACATCCATCTTTCCATGTCATGATCTTTAGAAGCTTCATCATATGAAGTTAGATCATTGTCAGATTCAACTGGCACATGGAATCCATAATCAAACTTATTTGAAGAGGTATTAGTGTTTCATCTTTAACTGTCCTTTTAGTTTCCGATTTTAGGAGCCTCATTATCATCACAAGATTAAATGAGGTCCTTTACTTCATTTTCATCTTGATTCTTAAGAGAGTCATCCTATAAGAATCATATTCTCAAAGATGAGATCTTTTAAGAATCTCAAGGTCACAAAGTAGGTATCCAATACCATCCTTTATTTTCCTAAAGAAGTAGCACTTTCAAGTGCTAAATTCCAGCTTATTAAGGATATATATTGTAGTCTCTACTATATATATACCTGGAAACTAATAGGTAATTATGCTAAAAATCATTATTGATAAAATAATGTCATACATGATCCAATTGTATCTCCCTACAACTCTCTTGAGTTTAGGTTAATTAGGAGGAGTGAGATAAAAAAATAATATTCATATCTCTATAAGGTATTTCATGAATTCATCTAATAGGTACTGACTACCTTGATTAGATCAAATTCATTTAATCTTCCTTCAAACTTTGGTTCTAAACCAAACTTGTGAAATCTTTGAACATTTCAAAGGTTTCTAAGTGAAGAGAAGAAATCTCATATCACAAATAATCATCAATAGATATCGCATATCCATAGTGTTTATTCTGATATAGGTGATTCACATACATCAATATGTATGAGATATTGAATACCTTGACATCTTACACCATTCCAAGAAAGGGTGTATTGGACATTTATACTTCCAATACAATATTCACAAGTATCTAAGATTTGAACCTTTAGACAATCTAAAGTTTCATCTCTCACTAGTCTATCGATCACATCAACAAACAAATGTCCAAGGCTTGATGCCGGATCATTATCAAATCATCTTCATTATCTTATTGATCTTTTAAGGTATAATTTCAGTATTAGAAATATTAATGAATCATTCATTAATTTTCTAATTTAGTAGAGTCCACAAGATTTTAGATTACTATCTGAAATATCTCCATCATAACTCTTTATGATAGATCTATTCCAGAATTCATGTTTATTTCCAACATTTAGAAATAAACAATGAGTGTATTCTAATATCTAGGTCATAGAGACATTCTCTAAGACTAAGGGCTCTCCCACTGAAATTATGAAGTCTATCAATCTAACAGAGATTGTTGCAACTATTGCATCAATATCTATGTGAATGACTATTAAACCTTAAAATCAAGTTTTATAATCTTCTAATACATATGCAACCAATTGCAAGTGCTATTAGAAGAATAAGATACAATTATTAAGCTTTGATCTTATCAAATAAGAAAGTCAATTTCAATGATTAAAAGTAGATTATTATGATGCACTATCCGAGTCCTTCTCTAAGGATTCTTGATAGATTTGATAGTCATCCTATCAACACATCGGCTTATTGCAGTATTGGCATTTATCCAACTCTTTGGATTTCATATGGAAGTCACAGAAGTACAGACAACTCTTTGACTTTCCTTCTTACTTGGGTCCAACCCATGCTTCCACTGCACTCCCTTTATCTATAAGCAACTATTGCTCAAGATAAAAGATCTCTTATGTTGAAAGCAAAAATTTCAATATAAGAGTATTTCAACATTTATACATGCTTCATTCAATTAATACAATATGAATAATATGAAGCATCATGAATGACTAGAGTCTAGACAGTAGAATGATAACACTCATCGTATCTACATCCATCTAAACTCTTAAAAAAAATTGGTTCAGGTAAGTACTCAATTCGAATACATCATCTCTTATAGAGCCACCATTCTGCATGATGCAGAGAACCACGTCATTCACGATTAAATGTCAAGATCACATATGTATGCCAGAACATCTTCTTAGAATTTTATAAGGATTATTTGGCAATTACTATCATCATCGACATGTCACATCCAAAGTACATTTGATGAGAGATCAAGACTATAGAGACACACAAACCCTAGGGTTGTAGTCCTATTGTCTATTTAGTTATCACTCCTCATTATTGTGAGGAAACTTGCACATCGCAACCACATACAATATGTGTCCAACTGCAAGTACAATATTTTAATCATGGATCCAATCCATGATATTTTACTGGTTATTATTGAGTATAATATTGAGTAGATTTAATGAAGAATTATCTGAAATAAGAAATTTGCATAAATATATATATACACATTTTACTTTGATTTAGAAAATTTAATCAAAGTTATCTTGCCTTGTCAACACTGAAAGTTCATTCCCTTAATCACTTTCAATGCAAGAGATATACTTACCATTATATCTCAAGCAAGATCTGGGATCTCCTTCCTTATCTTTGTTACATCCCAATAATATAAGAATCTGCAACTTCGATAAAAAGAAGCGGGAACATATTCTGCCTTGCAAGTCCAACTTGAATTCCCAATTCGGTCTTTAACACCCGAGCCCACCATCCCTAAGGTGATGTTGACCCGTCATTAATTGAACCAACCGTCAACAAGAATAGTACTCGCTATGCGCAATCCAATATCGCCCCAATAATATGAGGATCCGATATTGGGATCACTACGCATACGGCCTTACTCTTTCGAGACGCAAAGAGGCCGATCCAGATGCGCTTGCATATAGGAGCTGTCACTTTGTATAGGCGTCTCCTATATGCAATCCCTGACGACAGAAATCGTTCGCCTTGACGGGAGACCATGGATGTCACTTATGTGATCCTCCACCTGATATTCAAATTTTAATCAATTATCATGAATCATATTCATATAATTAATTATTCCAAGGGAAATAATAACTCTATTCATAATAGAGTGTTTCTAATTGGACATAATTAATTCAATCATATTAAATTAATTATCAATCCAATTCAATCAACAAACTTGATTATTTTACTTGAATATATATATGGTATTATCTCAAAGTACGTATTAATTCGAATTTTAATAATTAGAAAAATACATCATGATCTCTCAGTCATCATTCGTTCCCTACCCGCTGTCATAGCCAGTACCGACGGGAGTGGGACGGACCGCAACCGGTGCGACCCGCTACCCTAGCGTTCCCCGACTAGACACCATATCCACCTCGGGAAAAAATAATACCGAGTCAATCACTTTGTACTTGAGATGATCATCGGTTCTTCAATCGAAATTATACCATATATTAATAATCAAGACATTTTTTGATTATAAGTAAATTTGCTAGACAAATTCCCAATCCTATTTAAGCAAGGAGTTTGATGATTGTGTTTCCAATTATAATCTAGATCAAATCTAATCAATTTATTGGTTGAGGCCAAGCCAATTAAGGAAATAATCATCATTCAATATTTATCAAATATTTTTCATAATTATTTCATAAAATTAATAAATAATTTCACTAATTGACAATCACATGATTCTTAATTAGGACTGTAATTTCAGCAGTGACCCCTACTTACTAAAATTAACATATCTCAATCAATTTAAATCCAAATTAGATAAAATAAATTTTCAAAGATTGCTAATTTGATTTAGGACAGAACTTAAGTGATATTTCATGCATTTCGAGGTAGATAAAAACTGTAATTAACTCATTAATCATGTTAAGATTCGTAGTTCCCGCAATAGTGAATACATGTTCATTAAAACAACCATATCTTGAGCAAACGGAATCCAAATTACGTAAACTCAGATCCTATAGTTTCTTTATTTAATGGGAACACAATACAAGTGATTAATTCATGTTTAAACATTTTAAACATGGCCGAATTTATTCACTAAACAGATGTGCAAAATCAAATGCGACAAATATTTTCACGATCTTAACGAACCCAGTTCATCCTAGGTTTACGGATCGTATCCAAAACCTTCGATCTAAGGGTCTGATACCACTTGAAGGATATGGTTTAATCCTCAAGCTCATCACGGAAGCATGAGCGTCGTATCGAATATGACGAAGAATGACTAATCGAACTAGTTGTTCTATACAACGGAATTTAAAAAATTTTCATACGATGAAACCACATGATCCAAGAACAATTTTCGGATCGTTTCATCTATAACCACAACAAGTATAAAGGAATATCTCTTGAAGCATGGTTGATAGAGTCTCTACGAAAAGAGACCTCTTGTCTCAAGTTCGATCGTCGGAGAAGAAGCTTGCGAGCGCATGGATGAGTCGCGTGATCCGCGCAATCCAACGAGTTGATCCAAGCACGGTGAACTCCTGATCTGATCGTACGAGATCGAATGCGTTCTTCACGAGAGTAACACTCCAAGAAGACGGAGAACCTAAAAATGTCGAAGCGGCTTTACGGCGGCGAAGGCAACGACAATGCTCTCCTCTAGGGTTTTGGTGGTCGGCCACCAAATAGAGAGGGAGAGGGCTAATGTGTAGAATTAGAGAGAGATGTGCTTCAAAAACATAGCATTAGAGAGCATGGTATGCCTCTCTATTTATAGGATTTTGGGATCCATGGATCTCAATCCATGGAACACATAAAATCAATGGATGAGATTGATTTATGTTTAATCCAATGGTTAAGAATGTTGTTGGTAAAAGCCAACAACTTATGATTTAATTTAGATCAAATATATTTGACAAATCAAATACAAATCAATCCTAAATTAAATCAATCAAATAAGGAGACAATCAACATGGAGATAACATCTCCCATGTCAACATAGTGGACGGCCACTAATTCCATATAGGACTTGGTAGACGTCCACATGTTTTCATGTGGAGGCAATCTCATGAAATCTCATGAGATTGCATATCTCCATGGAAATCTCCATTATTTTTCCCACCAACTTTTGTTGTGATTTATTCTTCAAAAATAATTCATAATTAATTTTGAGAATATTACAATCTTGTCAATTGAATTTTGTGAATCACATTCACAACCCAAAACAAAATATAATTTACATTTTCAATTAATTACACAATGTGGATCCAATACACATCAATAATTAATTGACAAATATAAATTATAATTAGCTCTCTCTAATACATTATAAATCACATTTATAATATATTATGAATAATTGGATATTGCTATCCACATTATTCTTAACCACAATAATTAAATCACATTTAATTATATTGGATAATTTATACATAAATCAAGATAATTAAATCACACTTAATTAACAATTTCTCAATGCTTAGATCTATGGAATTATTCTTGAACCCTTTCAAGAATTATGTGATTTCTCCGCAGATACTTGGAGATAAGGACATGACGATTGTATTATTCCACGTATAGTGACTTGGATATTGAGATCATATCTCAAATGCAGATCTCACGGACCTCTCATAGATGCTTGATTAAATCAAGGTCGTAAACCTAATCTTCTCATTGAATCTGAATCTCATTCAGATCAATGTCCAATATATGGACTAAGATTAGGTCACTTCTCTACTGAGAGGAGTCACTAAAATCCAGACCTGTTTCATCACTCCCTCGGAATGGAAGCATCATGGATATTCAACCGTTTATGATCACATCACCTCAGGTATTCCCAACACTTGTACATCCTGCATACTGGAAGACCTACGATCATCCAGAAGATATAGATCACTTTTACAATGTCATCTTCAGAGTTTGATCACTAAAGCATATATCTTACCTTCAAATTCATGTCATGATTCCAAAGCATGATGACCATGCATGGAATTTGATCAGTCCCAATACCTCATGAGTGAGCTCATGTCTCCCGGTTCACAAGTGAACCGGTATGATCCCTTTAAGAGATCGTATTACTCATATATCCTTACATGCACACCAGCTCGCCGGTGTATAAACCTTGGTTAGGTCATCAACCTATTAGTCTGCAAAATGTACATACTAAAACATATAGTAACACATTTGTCTCTGGTCAAAGGATGTGTGCCTATGTTGTGACAATATTCAACATAGGTCTTTGGTTATCTCGATCTCATTAAGTCAACCCTTTGACTCAACTAATCTGACACCTTCGAATCTCGATTCCCATGCAGAGGACCTGCATTAAGAGGTCAGTTTGATATCAACCTAAATGAGAAAGGATTGCCATCTCCTACTCAGGCTGGAGATCATCTCTCAATAATCATTTGACAGTGCTTGATGAGTCCTCAATCTAACTCTTTAGATATTCGTTCAAGCACCAGCCTCTATGATTCAATAACTGAATCAACAACTGTATGATCATCAAGATGGCCATGGTACATAACCTTAATTTTACTAAGGGACCTATTATGCAAATTCTTTATTCTTCATTTCAGATCAGGGAATGATATTCTCAATAACATTTATTGCATAATGGCTGACCGTGGGCTCGCATGTCCAACACCCCAGTGTGAAGAAGCAAATCATGGAGCCCATCCTCGAGCAGCCACGCCTTCTCAAAATGGAAGTAACCACGAGCGGGCTCAGGGTCCCCGGAGTCCAAAAGGATAGGCGTCTGATCAGACCAGTAACGTGTCCTGGCCACGACGAACGAGAGCGGAAAGATCTCCAGAAGCTTGGAAGATGCCATGAACCGATCGATGTGTGACCTAGAGCTGGCCCCACGCCAGGTGTATCTGGTGCCTGCCGCATCCAAGACCTCCAGCTCCAGCGAATCCACCACCTCCGCGAAGTGCTCAGACACGGGGTCCTGTCTGCCCTGCATCCTCGGCCTACCAGTTGAAAGCAAGGTAACATTAAAGTCCCCCCCACCAGCAAGGGGAACCCCGGGAAAGCATCCCGGACCTCCCTCGAATCTGTCTAGAGTCGCTCCCTCTCCAAGCTTTGGCACGGTCTGTAGACACAGGAGAGCAGCAGCACCGTCCCCGAACGAAGGCACTCCAGCAGAACCGAAAGGGTATGTGTCCCCCTCAGTTCCCCCCGACAAGCAAAGGTAGAACCCTTCCAGGCAACAAGAATACCTCCCACGGAGCCAACGACCCTGAGTGAGTCGAAGTCAGAGATTGACCCCGCACCAAAGGAATGCCAAACCAACTGGGACAACGATCCCAGCTTAGTCTCCTGCAAGAGCACCACATCGTAACCCCACTCCACAAACCTCGAGCCCAAGACCCTTCTCTTCTTCAGGTCACCCAGACCCATGACATTCTAAGAGAGGATCTTCATATGCAACCTGCTCCGAGCCCAGCCTCCAGAGCAACCCCACCCACCGCCCTTGCCACCTTGAGCTTCAACTTTAGGACCGGTAGCTGCCCCCCTCTGTCGTCGCCTGATGAGCGAAAAGTCTTGAGCAACCAAGGTAGATAAAATATAACTAAGGTCATTGCGACCTCAGTCACTCAAGGATCGATCGACTCAACAAGAAAAAGAGAGTGTAGACCACCAAAACAAGTCAAAAATCAAGAAAATCAATAGTGGCCCTGGCTATTGGAATAGCCTGGTATAGCGACCAGGGTCGAACTCAAGGAGCACGGGTTGGCCTCGCAGCCTACGAAGTAGTCTAAAATGAAAACAAATAAAAGAAAATTATTTTTGTGGGTTTTTAATATTTTTTATATTTTTTTGGATTTTTAAATTAATAAAGAAAATAAAGAAACAAGAAAACAAGCAACTATCAACAATTATTTAACTACTTAAAATTGATCCAAAAATTCAAAAAAAAATATTTTTATGTCTTTTTATACTTTTTTATGTTTTTGGTTAATTTTTGACAATTTTTTGATTTTTATATAATTTAATAAAAATAAAATAAGCCAAAAAATAGAAACAAAATGTCCAGTCAGGCTCTTAAGATCAAAATAAAATGTATAATGGTCTCAATAGAACCTGGAGGTAATTTTCTTGGAAACTAGAAATAAAAAGGAAAATTCAGGAAGAGAGTTTATTATTTCTGGAGTTTTCTACTATTTATTAGAATTTTATGAGATTTTCAATGTTTTTTCATTTTTTTAATTTTTATAAACCCAAAAATCATCATAACAAGTCAGAAAATCAAATACAACAATAAACAAAATCTATTTTTTTTAGAATTTTTAAAGATGTTTTAATATTTTTTTGTGAATTTTAAAACTGGACAGTAAGAAAAATGAGTGTTTTTGAATTTTTAAAAATAGAAAAAGGGTTCCAAAAATTTCCCAAAATGTAGTAAAAATTCTACACAGTGGCAAGAGCCACGTTTCAAATTTTCATTTAGATTGGATTTGATTTGATATTTTATTTAAAACAATCTAGAGCCCACAGTCATAGGGACCTGATCGTAATAAAAGTATCTCTGAGGGCCTAACAGTAACAAGCCAAGAAACCCAGGGGGTCCAAGTGCAAAATGTCCAAGGTCTCACACGCCACACACGTGATCTGGGCACTCAGGGACCTCTTTGTAAATAACTTAAGTCCTTGGACCAATTAGTAACACGTACTAAAAGTCCAGGGGCAAAAGTATAAAAAGCCTAAGAAATTCGGCACATGCACAATTAAAGCATTCATAGGGGTATATGTGCAATTATCGAAAAAGATATTTCCATCCATAACCATCAGAAACAACAGGCCAAAACATGCAATTTCACCATAAATACACGTGTCGATGCACGTGACCACAACAGGCACGGGTAGAAATGTAATTAACAAAAAATATTAGGTCCACTATGCAAATGTACCAAAATAAAATGAACTTGATAGAATATTTACAGGACTAAATATTAAAAACTAAAAGAACGGGGGCCTAAGGGAAATTACCCCTTATTATATTCCGAGGGCCAGATGGACGTCGCGTGGTGAATCTGATGGTGGTGGATGACGGTGCCTCAATGAAGGAGTCTCTGCTCGGATCTGACGGTGGAGAGCTAGCCACGTGGAAGATCAACGACTGCCGGAAGCCGTGGCTAACCCTCGCTGATCTGACGGTCCAGATCTATCCTCCAATGATCGGGCGGTGGTGGATGCTCCTCAAGTGAACGTCTATGATCTAATCTGGAGCTAGAGGGCTAGATGGACGGCTCTGGAGGATCCACGAAGAACAGGTAGCCGACGAACTTCGCCGGCCCAGTACGCACACGGTGGTCCTCCTCGGGGGCTACTGATGATCGGAGAAGAAGCGTGGAAGCCTCCCGCGTCTGAAGATGGCCTCCGATGAACCTGGAGGCGTCGGAGATGGTCTGACGACCACGGCGGAGCTGGAGTTGCTACTCCTGAACGTTCAAGCCCTCAGATGGCTTGTCTTGACCTGCAAAGTGGCGCAACAGACTCCTGGGTCGAGGGCAAAGTGCCTCGACCCGGTTAGAGGTAATGGGGATGGTTGGTGTGTCGGAATGGACAAGCTCCGGCGAAGCGACGACGAGGGAGCTCGAAGCTAGTTCTTGTGCGAACTGGGTTGAACGAAGGGGTGGAGAACGTGCGTGGGAGAAGGGCAAAGGTGAGGGTATCGTCCGATGATCGAAATGGTGAGGGAGGTGGTCGGAATCAACGGTCGACGGCGAAGGGGCGATTTGGGCGTAACTCGAAATTAGCTAAAGATAGAAGGAACTAGGACTACCAGATGGTCGATGTCGAATGGGGACGAGCTAACGGAGCTCTGGGTCCTAGCCTCGAGAACTGTCGATGCCCGAGGCTCGAGCACTACGTCTAGGCGGCGCACGGCGGAGCTAAGTCGTCGGATCGATGGTTTGGACACCCTCTCCTCGCTGCAACACCACCGACCGACTGCTGTCACTCAGGCGGAGATGGTGGAGGTCCTGGGGTGGAGAATGCACGAGCCAAAGATGCGTGAAGGAGCGGGCGCAGCTCAGACTATATACGGCTAGGGGTCCGGCTAAAGCGAGTTCGAGCGAGCTGATCGGAGCGCGGATCCCCAAAACCCACCCCGAGCGTGGATCGGGGTTGATCAAGGTCGGATTAGGACCCGGGGTTAACTGATTTAGTGATCTGATCGAGTGTGGAAAATGTCAAGAAGTCAGGTCGAAAACTCGGATCCAGGACTCTGTGGTTCGGGGGGGAGTTGACCGGGGGGTCAACATCCCCCGTGGACCAATGGAAAATGGCCACGTCAGAAATGATTGGAAATTGAATTTAAAAAAATGGCCGAATTAATAAAAACTCAAAACATACAAAATGTTTCTTTTATTTTAAACTATTTTTTTGTGATTTTTAATTATTTTTTTTGAAATAAAAATAAGGTATATACAATATAGTACTATGTATAGGTATATATACAATATTGAACTTTTAATTTTTGATTTTTAATTAATTATTTTTGTGCATTTTTATTCCAATTTTATATTTTATTTATTTACAAGATAAAATTTGGAATATTTAGGTATTTTTAATTTATTTTTATTAATTATTTACAAGGGGTAAATAAATACTTTTATTTATATACATATGTGGTATATATACTATGGTGATGTTGATTTTATTTTTGTTTCTTTTTATTTTATTTTTATTTTTATGATTTTTATTTTATTTATTCACATTATGATATATAGAGTATGTACATTTTTTAAAGGATTTTAATTTATTTATTTATAGGGAAAAATAAATAGCTATGTGGTCTTATGTACATGGTGAATATATACAAGGAAGGATGTTTTTATTTTCTTTTTGATTTTCTTATTTTTATTTTGATTTTGTATTTACAAATATATACAAAGTTTTACAAATAAATACAACCCATTTTTATTTTTTATTTTTATAGGAAAACATTTCTTTTTATTTAATTACAGGTATATACACACATGAGCTTCCTTATCTCTCTCTACTTGGGTTTTCATGCGGTCAAGCCCATGCTGAGCCCTCCCTTGGGATTAGGTCGCTCAATATTTATTCTAAATATCTCCCTCTTTTTCTTTTATTTCTTTATTCTTTTATTTTTGCACAAAAACATGCTAATTATTTATTTTTACACAATGCATGTAATTTGCTAATTATTAATATTTACAGATATCTACATGTATTTGCAAATGTTTTTGTAGCAAAAATATAAGAATAAAGAGTGATGAATGCGTATTCATCATGGCCCCGGCCCGAGACCTAGACAACTGACGGTATCGCTTTCCAACTCTCCGGTCAATTCTACCAACATCAGTAGTAGAAGCCATCGCCTGCGGCAACCCCATAGCGGTACCAGCCTGGCCGGCCGCAACCGTCGTCAAATCCGATAAGAAAGATACCCCTCTCGCCTGCCCCCATAAAGAAACATCCAGTGCATTCTCCTCCGGAGCCCCTGCTTTTACGTAACGATGAAGGTCCACCCAAAGATCAAAGATACTCTCCGGCCTCTAGGGGGAAAGCAGCACCAGCGGAGCATCTTCCCTGGGTCTGCAAGGTTGTGCCGCAATAGAGGGGGTGGCCCCCAGCATGGCCGAGACTCCAGAAATAAAAATGTTGTAGTTGTGCTCACCATGTGGGCCTGGCGAGCCCCACAAGGGCAGGTGAGCCGCCAAAGGCCCCCACGCTACTTGGGGTGCGCGGGAATTCCACCGGCATCCAAAGAGATGTCCGCCCTCTGAAAGCACCCATACATCTCCCGCGATTGGACCACGTGAAACGACCAGCGAAAAATAAATGGGACGGTTGCGGGTCGTTTATTTTTAATCTATATCGAACATAAGATAATATTGAACTTGAGAATTCTCTAATGAGAGGGAGTGAAAAGAAAAGAAATGAAAATGTGTGTGTTTATAATTAGTAAACATTCCTTCTGTTTTTTATCTAACTCTTCTTCATCTTTTGAAAAAAAATAGATTAACAAGGATTCATCTCTTTGAAAAAATTAGGATTATAATATATTTTTATATCCATTTAGATGACGATGATGAATAATGTGGGGATATGCGATAAGTAAAGTTTATACGTGTTTTGTTGATTTGATGATAAAGAAGGGAAAAGTACTAAACACATAGATGATGGATGTTGTAACCACGATTTGACTATTTATTTTGGGATAGTTTTAATGAGATAAAACATAGTTATCCCATAAATATTCACTTATCTCCAGACAAAGTTCACTTCTCCTGTAAGAAAAATCCACTTATCTCAAAATAAGCTTCACTTATTTGGATAAAGATTTGTAAATATGTATATGTCTGTGTGTTTATTGAGCTTTTAACGAATCAAACCTGAACAACCTATGATTTTTAGGTTCAGTTCATTTACCTTAATCGAGCCTAAACTTGTGTTATGGTTTGGTTCGTTTATTTTCGAACAGATTCTGAATTTGACTTTTAACGAGTTGTGTTGGACATGCGAGCCCACGACGAGTCATTATGCAATAAATGTTATTGTGAATATTTATTCCATGATCTGAAATGAAGAATAACCAATCTGCATAATAGGTCCCTTAGTACAATTAGGGTTATGTACCATGGCCATCTTGATGATCATACAGCTGTTGGTTCAATTATTGAACCATAGAGGCTGGTGTTTGGATGAATATCTAAAGAGTTAGATTGAGGACTCATCAAGAACCGTCAAATGATTGTTGAGAGATGATCTCTAGCCTGAGTAGGAGATGACAATCCTTTCTCATTTAGGCTGATATCTGATCGTCCTTTTGATGCAGGTCCTCTGCATAAGAATATAGATTCGGAGGTGTCAGATTAGTTAGGTCAAAGAGTTGACTTAACGAGATTGAGATAACCAAAGTCCTATGTCGTATGTTTTCATGATATAGGCATGCATCCTCTAACCGGAGACAGATGTGTTATTATATATATGAGTATGTACATTTGGCAGACCAATAGGTTGATGACCTAATCAAGGTCTATACACCGGTGCGACAGTGTGCATATAAGGGCATATGAGTAATACGATCTCTCAAAGGGATCATACAGGTTCATTACTGAACCGGAAGACATGAGCTTACTCATGAGATATTGGGAAGAATCAAATTCCTTGCACGATCGTCTCGCTTTGAAGCTTGACTGAATTTGTAGGTTTGATATATACTTTTGGAAAGTATATAATCAACACCTGGGTATGATATATGCTTTTGGAAAGTATATGATCGATATCAACTCCCAATAGTCAAATTAGAAACTTAATGATAAATCCCTAAAGTAGACAGTTTAAAATTGATCTTATACTTCGAGATTAATCTGGGTCTTCCAGTATGCAGGATGTACAGGTATTGGGAATACCTGAGGGTGATGTGATCATAAACGATTGGATAACCATGATGCTTCCATTCCTAGGGAGTGATGAAACATGTCTGGATTTTAGTAACTCCTCTCAGTAGAGAAGTAATATTATCTTAGTCCAAATTAGACATTGATCTAAATGGGATTCAGATGCAATGAGATGATTAGATTTACGGTCTTGATTTAATCAAGCATCTATGGGAGGCTCGAGATCTGGATTTGAGATGTGATCTCAATATCCAAGTCACTATACGTGGAACAATACAATCGTAATGTCCTTATCTCCAAGTATTCGCAGAGAAAATGCATTATCCTTGAAAGATGTTAGGATAATTTCATTTATATGTATCCAAGCATTGAGTGAATTGGTAAATAATTATGCTTTAATAATCGTGATTAATATGAATTCAATTCATATTATAAAGAGAGTTATCTTAGATAATAAAATGTAATTTGATTATCAATGATGTGAATAATGTCAATATGATTCATTATTATTTGGGCACATGAGAATAAAGATCCAAGATGATTAAATGTGATTTAATTATTATGGATATTGAATAATGTGGATAGCACTATCCATATTAATCATATATATTATAAATGTGATTTATAATATATAAGAGAGAGCTTTTGTAATTTATATTTGTTAATTAAATGTTAATGTAATTGGATTCACATTGAATATTAAATTGAAAATGTAATTCACATTTTATTTTGGGCTGTGAATGTGAATCACAATTTCCAATGGCAAGATTGCAATATTCACAAAATAATTATGAATTATTTTTGTTGAATAATTTACAATAAGTGTTGTTGTAAATCTTGGAGATTTTCATGGAAAATGTGATCTCATAAGATATCATGAGATTACATGAGATTGCCACCAAATCTCATATAATGAAGGAGGCAATCTTCATTCCAATAATCTCCATGATTGCTTGATTTAATTTGGATTTTATTTTGATTTATCAATATAGATATTAATATAAATTAAATTAATTGTTGTTGGTTTTTACCAACACAAATCTTAGCCATAAAAAGAACATAAATCAATGAGAGCCATTGGATTAGTGTTATGAGATCCAAGGATCCCAAAATATTATAAAAGGAGAGGCACCCATTCGCTCTTCTTTACACACAATGAGAACATAAGTCTCTCTCTCTTTCTCTCTCTACATGCCCTCTCTTCTTCTCTCATGTGGCCGTCCACCATGGATGCCCTATAGAGGTCTCCATCGCCGCAGCATCGTCGTTATGCTGCCCGATCATTTGCTCGTGGATCTCCCTCTTCTTAGATGTGCCTCACTCGTGAAGAAGATGTCGGATATTCGTCGCTTGGATCATCAACATGGATTGCAAGAAGCACGTGTTTCATCAACACGCTCGCAAGCATCTCCTCCGTCGGATCGGACTTGAGACACGAGGTCTCTTCGTTTAGAGACTCGATCGCAACATGCTTCAAGAGATAATCCTATTACTTGTTTGTGGTTTATATGAAACGTTCAGAGAAGTGTTCTTGGAATCATGTGGTTTCGTCACATAACAATTTTTTTTAATTTCCGATGCATATAACAACTAGTGTGACTAGTCGTTCCTCGTCGTATTCGATACGATGCTCACGCTTCCGTGATGCGCTTGAGGATTATCCAATATCCTTCAAGTTGTATCAGAGCCAGGTTGAAGGTTTTGGATACGATCCGTAAACTTAGGACGACTTGGGTTCGTTAAGGTTGCGAAAGTTTTTGTCGCATTTCATGTTTGCACATCTGTTTAGTGAATAAATTAGACCCTATTTAAAATGTTTAAACACGAATTAATCACTTGGAATTATTCCCCATTAAATAAGGAAACCATAGGATATGAGTTTACGTAATTTGGTTTCCGTTGCTCAGAGATATGGTTGTTTTAATGAACATGTATTCACTGTTGCGGGAACTGCAAATCTTAACATGATTAATGAGTTAATTACTATTTTGATCTGCCTAAAAAATATCACTTTAGGTTCTGTCATAAATCAAATTAGTAATCTTTGGAAACTGATTTTGTCTAAATTGGATTTTGAATTTATTGAGATATGTTAATTTTAGTAAGTAGTGGTCACTGTTGAAATTACATTTCCTAATCAAGAACCCTATGATTGTCAATTAGTGAAATTAATTGTTAATTTCATGAAATAATTATGGAAATATTTGAGAAATATTTAATGATGATTATTTCCTTAATTGACTTGGCCTCAACCAATAAATTAATTAGATTTGATCTAGATCATGATTGGAAACACAATCAACAAAAACTTGCTTGAATAGGATTGGGAATTTGTCTAGCTAATTTCCTTATAATAAAAATGTTTTGATTATTACTATATGGTATAATTTTGGTTGAAGAACCAATGATCATCTCAAGTACTCATTGATCTATTTGACATTATCCTTTCCTGAGGTGGATATGGTGTCTAGTCGGGGAGCGTTGGGTTAGTGGGCCGTACCGGTTGCGGTCCGTCCCACTCCCGTCGGTACAGACCATGACAGCGGGTCGCACCAGTTGCGATCCGTCCCACTCCCGCCGTACTGGTCATGATAGCGGGTAGGGACTCGATAATGGCAGAGAAATCAAGGTGTATTTTTCTAATTATCAAAAATTGAATTAATACGTACTTTGAGATAATACCATATATATTCAAGTAAAACCAATCAAGTTTGTTGATTGAATTGGATTGATAATTGATTTAATGAGATTGAATTAATTATATCCAAATAAATCACTCTATTATGAATAGATGTGTATTTCCCTTGAAAGAATTAATTATATGAATATGATTCATGATAAATAATTAAAATTTGAATATGAGGTGGAGGATCACATAAGTGGCATCCACGGCCTCCCGTCAAGGTGAAGGGTTTCGTCGCCAGATATTGTATGTAGGAGATGCCTGACTGAAGTGACAGCTTCTGCATATGATCCACTTGGATCGGGCTCGTGCTTCTCGAAAGAGTAAGGATGTATGCATAGTGACCCCAATATCGGATCCTCATATTATTGGGGCGATATTGGATTGGCGCATATCGAGTTGTATTCCTGTTGATGGTTGGTTTCAATTAATGACGAGCCAACATCACCTTAGGGGTGGTGGGACCGGGTGTTAAAGGCCGAATTGGGAGATGCATGTTGGACTTGCAAGGCGGAATGTGTTCTCGCTTCTTTTTAATCGGAGTTACAGGTTCTCATATTATTGGGATGTAACAAAGATAAGGAAGGAGATACCAGATCTTGCTTGAGATATAATGGTAAGTATATCTCTTACATTGAAAGTGATTAAGGGAATGAACTTTCATTGTTGACAATACATGATAATTTTGATATAAAAAACCCTAAATCAAAGTAAAATATGTATATATATATATATATATATGCACTTATGCAAATTCTTATTGCAGATAATCCTTCATTAAACACACTCAATGTTATACTCAATAATAACCAGTAAAATATCATGGATTGGATCAATGATAAAGATATTGTACTTGAAATTGAACACATAATGTATGTGGTTGCAATGAGCAAGTTTCCTCATAATAATGAGAATGACAATTATAATAGATGATAGGACTTGAACCCTAGGGTTTGTATGTCTCTATAGTCTTGATCTCTCATCAAATGTACTTTGGAAGTGACATGTCGATGATGATCATAATTGTCAAAATAATCCTTATAAAATTCTAAGAAGATGTTCTGGCATACATATGGCTCTCGACATTTAATCATGAATGACATGGTTCTCTGTATCACGCAGAATGGTGGCTCTATAAGAGATGTTGTATTCAAA
Organism: Ottelia alismoides; assembly: GCA_037367405.1. Lineage (NCBI taxonomy): Eukaryota > Viridiplantae > Streptophyta > Magnoliopsida > Alismatales > Hydrocharitaceae > Ottelia > Ottelia alismoides. Next base: position 29,502 of record JAZKJV010009767.1, on the reverse strand, counting down.
TTGTTTGAGTACCTACCTGAACCAATGTTTTTAAGAGTTTAGGTAGATTAAGATACGATGAGTGCCATCATTCTACTATCTATACTCTAATCATTCCATGAAACTTCAGAATATTCATATTGTATGAATTGAATAAAGCATGTATAAATGTTGAAATACTCTTATATTGAAATTTTGATTTCAACATAAGAGAACCTTTGTCTTGAGCAATGGTTTTTATAGATAAAGCGAGCACAGTGGAAGCATGGGTTGGATCCAAGTAAAAAGGAAAGTCAAAGAGTTGACTATACTTCTGTGACTTCCATATGACATCCAAAGAGTTGGATGAATGCCAATACTGCAATAAGTGATGTGTTGATAGTATGACTATCAAATCTATCTAGAATCCTTAGAGAAGAATCAGATAGTGCATCAAAATAATCTACATCTACATAATCATTGAAATTGACTTTCTTATTTGATAAGATCAAAGTCTGATAATTGTATCTTATTATTCTAATAACACTTGCAATTGGTTGCATATGTACTAGAAGACTATAAAATTCGATTTTAAGATTTAATAGTCATCCACATGGATATTGATGCAATTGTTGCAACAATCTCTATTGGATTGATAGACTTCATAATTTCAGTGGGAGAACCCTTTAGTCTTGGAGAATGTCTCTATGACTTATATATTAGAATACACTCATTGATTATTTCTAAATGTCGGAAAATAAACATGAATTCTGTAATAGACCTATCATAAAGAGTTATGATGGAGATATTTCAGATAGTAGTCTAAAACATAGTGGACTCTACTAAATTAGAAAATTAATGAATGGTTCCATTAACATTTCTAACACTGAAAACTAAACCTTTAAAGATCAATAGAGGATGAAGATCATTTGATAATGATCTGGCATCAAACCTTGGACATAAGTCTGTTGATGAGATCAATAGACTAGTAGAGATGAAACTTTAGAAGGTCTAAAATTTCAAATCTTACATACTTGAATATTGTATTAAATAGTAGAAAATGTCCAACATACCCTCATATGGGAATGGTGTTAGATGCCGAGGTATTCAAGATCTCGTACACATTGATGTATGTGGATCATCTATATCATGATAAACATTGATGATATGTGATATCATTAGATGATTATTTTTTGATATGAGATTTCTTCCCTTCACCTTAGAAAGCTTTGAAATGTTCAGAGATTTCATAATTTTGGTTTAGAACCAAAGTTTGAAGGAAGATTAAATGAATTTGATCTAATCTAATGTAGTCAGTACCTATTTAGATGAATTCATAGAATACCTTATAGAGATATGAATATCATTCCTATCTCACTCCTCCTAATAAACCTAAACTCAATAGGAGTTGTAGGGCGATACAATTGGATCATGTGTGACATGATATGATCAATGATGAATATTAGCATAATTATCTATTAGTTTCCAAGTGTGTGTGTGTGTGTGTATATATGTGTGGAGAGACTACATTTATATATCCTAACAAGGTTCCATGCTAGTAAGCTGGAATCTAGCACCAGAGAGTGCTACTTCATTAGGAAAATAAAGGATGGTATTGGATACCTACTTTATGACCTTGAGATTCTTAAACAATTTCATATATGAGAATGTAATTTTTAGATGATGAGACTCTTGAGAATCAAGATGAAAATGAATAAAGGAACTCATTTAGTCTTGAGAAGATAATGAGGCTCCTAAAATTGAAAACTAAAAGGACAATTAAAGATGAAATACTAATACCTCTTCAAATAAGTTTGAAGATGGATTCCATGTGTCAGTTGAATCTGACAATGATCTGACTTCATGTGATGAAGCTTCTGAAGATCATAACATGGAAAGGTGGATGTTAGCAATAAAGTCTAAAGTAGACTTCATATACATATGTTGTATATGGACACTCGAGGATCCACCTATATGGGTAAGACCCATTAAGGTGTAAATGGGTCTTCAATAGAAAGAGTGAACCTGATGAGAAGGTAGAGACCTTCAAAGCACAGTTCATAGCCATGAGCTACACACCGAAGAGAAGACATTGCTTCGATGAGACATTCTCCTCAGTGATCATGCTTGTACCAATCAGAATATTGCTACATCTTTAAGATGAAAGTCAATATTACATTTCTCCATGAATACCTCTCTAGGGACATTCACATGAAGCACCCCAGGGCTTCATGGTTGAGGAAAGCAATGAGTGCAAGCTAAGGAATTCCATCTGTGGAATCAAATAAGCTTCTTGTAGTTGGAATATTGGATTTGATAAAATCATAAATGTTATGGTTTCAGATAAAATCTCGATAAATCATGTGAAGCTTAGCGGGTGTGTCATTGTGTTCATCATGCTAAATGTAGGTAATATCTTAATCATTTGGAATGATATAAGGATAATAGTAAGTGTTTCATAATCTGGTTGTTCCATGCCTTGAGATATGATCTCAAGATTACCTCTTAGATCTTAGTTCTGAAATTCTTCAGAAGCAAAGAAAGAGGATTGGGACCGTCACATTAATGGTACATCTTGGACGTTTCCATTTTTTGAAAAATTCTAAGAAAGGCTTCTTTCCCTCAAGATATGGTACAGACCTTTCTAAAGGGATAGCACCTCAAGGAGTTGAGGATGTGAATGATAAAACTGTTTTCCCTTGTGCATCAGTTCCAAGAAGCCGGGTGTATGATAGATGTGTACAAAAGCTAGATGTTTGCCATGCAGTGGGAGTAGTAAACGGTTAGTGATCCTACTATGATGATTAAACACTTGATTGCAGCAATAACAATATCTTCGAAGATGATGAAACTTAGAGATAGTGATCTCAAAGTCTTATCTTCAGAAGTTGAAGACCTTATAGATAGTAATCTATAAGGGTCTTAACTGTAGATACCTTAGGAGATAGAGATCTCCAGGAATAAATGTATTCTGATAATGATTATGGACATACTGGTTATAATAATTATCGAGCTATAGTGTCAAGGACACTATAACAAAATTGAGTATTGGTTGCATAAGATGTAACATTCGCATTGGATGCGAGCACTGTTACTAGGGGATATGCAAGTACCGTAAAAGGACTTGGTGTAGTCTCTTGGGAACAGAGTGACTGGTTAACTTACCTAGTTATTTTCCAAATAGCCTATAATTGTCACATGAGTGTGGGTTTAAATGATTAGCCCATTAATGGCTCTTTAGGCTAGTGGGAGATTGTTGGACATGCAAGCCCACGGCGAGCCATTATGCAATAATTATGTACCATGGCCATCTTGATGATCATACAGTTGTTGATTCAGTTATTAAATCATAGAGGCTGGTGCTTGGATGAATATCTAAAGAGTTAGATTGAGGACTCATCAAGCACCGTCAAATGATTGTTGAGAGATGATCTCCAGCCTGAGTAGGAGATGGCAATCCTTTCTCATTTAGACTGATATCCGACTGACCTTTTGATGCAAGTCCTCTGCATAGGAATAGAGATTCGGAGGTGTCATATTAATTAGGTCAAAGAGTTGACTTAACAAGATCGAGATAACCAAAGTCCTATGTCGTATGCTGTCATGATATAGGCACGCATCCTCTGATAGGAGACAGATGTGTTACTATATGTCTGAGTATGTATATTTGGCAGACCAATAGGTTAATGACCTAATCAAGGTCTATACACCGGCGCGTTGGTGTGCATATAAGGGCATATGAGTAATACGATCTCTCAAAGGGATCATACAGGTTCATTACTGAATCGGAAGACATGAGCTCACTCATGAGATATTGGGAAGAATCAAATTCCGTGCACGGTCGTCTCGCTTTGGAAGCTTGACTGAATTTGTAGGTTTGATATATACTTTTAGAAAGTATATAATCAACACCTGGGTATGATATATGCTTTTGGAAAATATATGATCGATACCAACTCCCAATAGTCAAATGAGAAACTTAATAATAAATCCCTAAAGTAGACAGTGTAAAATTAATCTTATACTTCGGGATTACTCTGGGTCTTCCAGTATGTAAGATGTACAGGTATTGGGAATACCTGAGGGTGATGTGATCATAAACGATTGTATAACCACGACGCTTCCATTCCTAGGGAGTGATGAAATGGGTCTGGATTTTAGTGGCTCCTCTCAGTAGAGAAGTAATATTATCTTTGTCCAAATATTGGACATTGATCTGAATGTGATTCATATACTATGAGAAGATTAGATTTGTGGTATTGATTTAATCAAGCATCTATGGGAGGCCCGAGATCTGGATTTGAGATGTGATCTCAATATCCAAGTCACTATACGCGGAACAATACAATCGCCCTTTCTTTATCTCCAAGTATTCGCGGAGAAAGCGCATTATCCTTGAAAGAGTTCAGGATAATATCATTTATATGTATACAAGCATTGAGTAAATTGGTAATTAATTGTGACTTAATTATCATGATTAATATGAATTTGATTCATATTATAAAGAGAGTTATCTTAGATAATTAAATGTGATTTGATTATCAATGATGTGAATAATGTGAATATGATTCATATTATTTGGACACTTGTGAATAGAGATCCAAGATGATCAAATGTGATTTAATTATCATGGATATTGAATAACGTGGATAGCACTATCGATCTTAATCATATATATTATAAATGTGATTTATAATATATAAGAGAGAGCTATTTGTAATTTACATTTGTTAATTAAATGTGAATGTGAATTGGATTCACATTGAGCATTCAATTGAAAATGTAATTCGCATTTTATTTTAGGCGGTGAATGTGATTCATATCTTTCCAACGGCAAGATTGCAATATTTACAAAATAATTATGAATTATTTTTGTTGAATAATTTACAACAAGTGTTGTTGTAAATCTTGGAGATTCCATGGAATAATGTAATCTCATGAGATATCATGAGATTACATGAGAATACCACCAAATCCCATATTATGGAAGGAGGCAATCTTCATTCCAATAATCTTCATAATTGCTTGATTTAATTTGGGATTGATTTATATTGATTTATCAATATAGATTTAATCTAAATTAAATTAATTGTTGTTGGTTTTTATCAACACAAATCTTAGCCATTAGAAGAAATACAAATCAATGAGAACCGTTGGATTTGTGTTACCCATGGATTGAGATCCATAGATCCCAAAATATTATAAAAGGGGAGGCACCCCTTTGCTCTTCTTTATACACAATGAGAACATAAGTCTTTCTCTCTCTCTCTCCTATATATATATATATATATAGAGGGCTTATCCAATGAGCCCTGTGCCCATTAACGTTTCAATGAGCACCCATTCTGAGACATATATGTGTATTATCAATAAATATATTTCTAATTATAGGCTACCGCGTATTTAAAAAATCCTATATTTCCTATTATACAACCTCCTTAACAATTGGAAGACGGTTTTGGATAGAAACGATTCAAATAAATGATTCCATGCGGATGATTAAGGATCCAAACGCTATGATAGTAATAAATATAATTCGATCAAGTAAATGCTTATTGTGAGATCAGTAATATCAAGACAATGATCAGTAATTTACATCCAAATAGTTACATTGTACAGAATTTAGTAATATGTATAAAATGGTCAAGTAAATGTGTGTTGTGAGATCAGTAATAACATAACAAATGTTTAGTAATATCATTGTCTATGTAATGTGCATTGCATTAACAAATAGTTACTTCCTTACTTGAGCAATGCCCATGACTTTTTGACCATTACTTTGTTATTACTGATCTCATAGTAGATATTACTTAATATCATTGTCTATTTAATGTGCATTGCATTAACAAATAGTTACTTCCTTACTAAAGCAATGCCCATGACTTACTGACCATTACTTTGTTATTACTGATCTTATAGTAGATATTACTTGAGAATCGTACACATATTACTGAACATGTGATATAACACATATTACTGACCACTTGTTATGGTTTTACTGACTTCACAACAAGCACTTACTTGTCCATTGTGTATAAATTACTGAAATCTGCACCATGTAATAAAATGAATGTAATTTACTGACCGTTGTTTGGATATTGCTGACTTCACAACAAGCACTTACTTGTCCATTGTGTATATATTACTGAATTCTACACCATATAAAAAAATCAATGTAAGCAACTGACCGTTGTTTTGGATATTACTGATCTCGCAACAAACATTTACTTGATTATTGTATATATATATTACTGACCTGAGCATTTGGATCTCGATTTTCTGCAAGAAATTATTGATTCGAAAATTTTCTTTCCAAAACGATCTTCCTATTTTTTAGGACGCGATATAATTGGAATACCACTTATTTTTAAATCGTTTTGCATATTAATCTCCTTCCAAAAACAACATCCTTCGAAATAGGTAACCACTTAATTGGTAATACACGTGTGTGGCCTACAAATGGTGCTCACCGAAACGCTAATGAGCCCTGTGCGCATTGGATAAAAATCCTATATATATATATATATATATATATATATATATATATATATATATACACGCCCTCTCTTCTTCTCTCATGTGGTCGTCCACCATGGATGCCCTGGAGAGGTTCTCCATCATCACAACGTCGTCATTATGCTGCCCGATCGTTTACTTGTGGATCTTTGTCTCCTTTGGTGTGCCTCGCTCGTGAAGAAGATGTCGGATCTCGTGTGTCAAGATCAGGAGATTCGCCGCTTGGATCATCAACATGGATTGCCAGAAGCACGTGTTTCATCAACACGCTCGCAAGCGTCTCCTCCGCCGGATCAGACTTGAGAAACGAGGTCTCTTCGTTTAGAGACTCGATCGCAACCACGCTTCAACAGGTAATCCTATTACTTGTTTGTGGTTTAGACGAAACGATCCGAGAAGTGTTCTTGGATCATGTGGTTTCGTCACATAAAAAAGTTTTAATTTATGCTGCATAGAACAACTAGTGCAATTAATCGTTCCTCGTCGTATTCGATACGACGCTCACGCTTCCGTGATGCGCTTGAGGATTATCCAATATCCTTCAAGTTGAACTTGAGCGAATATCGAAGTTGAGATTTTTTTTACACCCTTAATGACCAACTACCACATAGCTTGGCTAATGAAATTCAATCGAGAAAATATATGCAAAAAAGTACACTAGATATTTGCGATGATGTATATTTTAAAGGGTCAACTAAGGAAAAACTGCAAACAAAACACAAAGATTAAGTAGTCAGCTGATCAATTATAAAGGACAACAATTAGTGGAGTATACATGGAATATATATGTCAACATTGCAAAACATGAATCCCATGTGGAGTGTCACATACGTAGCTAGAGTAAGTTAAAATATCACTACAAAGAAAACAAGTTGTGATAACAGAACTATATACACTAGTGTGTAGCTTGTGGTCACAGAATTGGGCCATGGTCACAATACTTTGTAGCCTATAGTTGTAGTTACAAGTCTCGTCGCGAAAGTTCTCTGACCACTTATATGTTGTGGCCATTACAAGTAACCACGAAAGTTTCCATGACCAGTGTTCAGTATGAAGACTTTGACAACGAAATTATAGTTACGAGTAACTAGTGGTCACACAATTATTGTGACCATACATTTCCGTAGGGGTGACAACAACTCATTTTTCTTGCAATGTATCTTTATGAAAATCTTAATTAATTATAGAAAGAGCTACATTTATGATGCAAAGTTTGTAAGGAGTCATAAAATAATCTTTTGTGAAAGTCCTAAAATAAGAATATAATTGAATGGAACTCGAAAAAGTTAATAAACTCAGAAGAAACAAATTCGAAATTCAGAGGAAGCATTAATCGTGGATCTCACGAAATACAGCTTAAATATATACACACATGACAACAGTATTTACTTATTATATGCGGGGAAATGATTTTTAATTACATGACCATTACAACCAAACCACAGAACATGTTCGATCTTCGTCATTTATGCCATGATTACCCAGATTAAAATCAGCAAACAGAGGACACATATAGGAGTTGTGATCTTCTCTGATCCATTTGGTGGCGGTGCCGGCGGCATTGCGGGGCTTTCTGAGCTCTTGTTGAATTGAGGATCCAACAGCGGGTTTCCGTTTATGCTACGAGAAACAATGGAGGACTTAATACTGAAAATGATGAATTGTTTATACAGAGGATGATTCTAAACCGGGAGTGGTAATCTCTTAATCATAGTGTTTTCAATCGTTTACATATAATGGATGAGCAGCGATCGGTTTCCATGCTCACTATGTTTTTGAATTCATGGTTGGGATTTGGGAGCCTAGCTAGACAGAAAATAACGTATAATTATGGCAGAAAAAATATGGACTTACTTCAAGATCTTCATTTTTCCTTTCAGAGTATATGGTATGTCGGAGAAGTTTGTATAAGCCAAATTTCTTCGAGACAAAGGAGTTAAGAAAGATTATGATTAGTTTCTTGTCCTACATAAGATCTAAAAGTGGCTAATATTCGGCAATTCTGTTACTCACAGCTCGCGAAGATTAGGCAACTCTCCTAGAAAATCAGGAATGCTTCCATATAAGCTATTATTGTGCAGATCGCTGCAAACAACATGGAATTTTTTAAGAAAAAAAGTACAGAATTTTATATGTTTTTGAGTCCTGAAATGACGATAAGTTCTCACATTGTCACGAGAGCATCGAGTGTACTGAAATCAGGAACTCTGCCTGACAATCCATACCCACCAAGTGACCTGCAAATCATAAGAAAAAATATATGCTTCCACGACAAGAAGAAAAAAATAGATAGATTTTTTTTTCGGTTGAAAATCTAATCACTAGTTGGCATTATAAATGTTTGTCCCTTTTTCATTGGTTTGGTTCAGAAGAAAAGTCCATTAATTCACTTTTTACAGTACGCCATTAGGTAGACGAGAATTTTATAAATCATTTTTTTCTCATTGACAATCAAAAGCTCAAAAACTATTGTCATCAATATTAATTGTTGGTCCTCATTAAACTAATTTTCACGCGGAAGAGCTAGATATCTAGGTCAGTGAAGTACTTATGCAGTATAATGGAACAAAATGATTAGCTTGAAGGGCTCAGTTTAAAATAAATATTCATTATATAACTTAAAGCCATTTCGAAACAAAATTCGTCAATATGTTCTTGACTTGGTTATTGGTGCAAAGTAATCTGATCACGACGGATACTTCAAAATGCAATGTTTAGAGCTGCGACAAAATTTTTTCGACAAGAAATTAGCAAATTTGAAGGTCTCATCATAGGAAAGTAATCAACGGAGGTTGTAATAAACATCAATCATCGTCCTACAGAATAAATAAACAAGAAAAATACGGAAACATTACAGTGCAATTACTCGAGGAGGCTCGATATCGTTGCAATCAACCCATTCCCAATTATAATCTGTGGGGTGGCACGTAGGGGTGTGCATGGAGCGGGTAACCGACCCGTTTAACCATGATCCGCCCCGACCCGTCAATATCGGGTCAACGGATCAACCCGACCCGTTCCAACGGATACCCGTACTAACGGATACCCAAATTATTTGAACGGGTATCGGTTACCCACGGGTACCCGCGGATCATTTCCACAAAAACCTGCACTGTACATATTTAAGTAATGGATGCCTGCATACATAAATCTGCATTGTACAACAAATTATTTGATGTCCACTAATAAAGCCAAGCAACTATAGTCAAACTTCCATCCAGCGATTTTGATAACATATGGAATAATTAAAACTGATTAAAAAATGTCGTTTAATCATCTAACAGTGAATATCAAGACAGACACAAAGTTGACAATAGAATAAAATTTCATTCTAGAGAAGTTCAAAGTCTAAAATCCTAGATGAAACAGTAACTGTGCCCCCTGTTACTCCTTTGCAGCAGCTTCCTATCAATGATATAATCAACGAGTTTTCTGTGAAATAGTCAACATTGGATCAACACCGACTTTCTGGTTCTTTTGCTTCACATGACCCATGAGAAGTCAGTGTGAGACAGATCAGACCAGATGATTATGCTAACATGCAAATTGACCTGCACATTCATTAAAGATAATTCCAGTGTGAGACAGATCAGACCAGATGATTTGGTTTTGTTTCTAGAATCTCAAAATAAGTCAGAAGTCAAGCATGCCAACCGACAGAAGCATTCACCAATCAGATTTTGGGATATCTTCATTGCATGAAAATTGTTTGACAATTTAAAAATAGAGTCACGACATGTGGAAAGGAAAAAACAATTGATCACATTCATTGAAATTGTGCCATCAAAATCGCAGTTCTGTATTCTGTTCACATGGATAAATAAGCTGCACAGTACCTAGAAGGGGGGAAGAGTAAAGAGAGGAGCATCTGAGGTAGGGAGGATATAAGGTACGTCCCTCATATATATACAGGTAAACAAGCACCTCCATCACTGAAGGGTTCCCACATAAAGAGGATAAATGAACTTTAATGAGACAATAGGTTGGATGTATGTATGTACCATCAAGAGATGCAACGAGAACAATAAAGAAAGAGACCAGAGACTCAGAGTAATAACAAGGAAGCTTGAAGTCCACAGGCGGATAATGGCAGGGAGTATACACTGATAGACCCCTCGCTTACATCAGAAATTCTCGTATTTAGAGAATTCACTTGTTAATTAACAATGCTAGGCGGATAATGGCAAATTAGAATGTGCACATCAAGACACAAATGGTGTAAATCATCTGCATGGTTTTAGGTCTTGTGAGAGCACAACATGTCTTTTTTCCCATAATTAACAATGCTAGGTATGTGTCGAGCATATATATATATATTTGAAATATATATACATTGATCAAATCATGTTAACAAGAAGAAGAAGAAAATGGAAAAATAAACAATTAGAAAAGAAACAAAAAATGATAGTTTTATTTACACAATACTTACGTGCTTCTACTTGGAAAAATCAAAGTTTGTCAGCAATGGTCCGAAGTGGTATGATCAATATTTGTGGAAATATGGTCCTCATTTGCGTTTCTTTCTCCTACACATCATTAAAATGTAAGTTACAATTTATTATGATGAAATAAATTACAACAGTACCAAATAAAACAAATAAATACAAATAACTTACTTGACTCCATTTCAGGCTCTTCTGAATTTTCCTCAATAAGAAGTGAACTACTTGATTCTTGAAACCAATTATGTCCACAAATAAGAGCTTCAACCATTTTTGGGGATAGAGAGCTACGGAATGAATCAAGTACACGACCACCGGCGCTAAAAGCTGACTCGGACGCTACTGTTGAAGTTGGCATTGCCAACAAATCACGTGCCATCGCAGATAAGATACGAAATTTCGAAGAATTCGATCTCCACCAAATTAGTATATCGAATGTCTTATTATTACGATCCTCACAATCTTCTCCCAAGTATTTGTCTAATTCGCTTTTGTTATCCATTCTCCCTTGACTTGAGTATTGTTGATCATACAACCTTGTCATAAAGCCTTCAATGTCTTGCACATCATCAATTTCTTCATTCACTTCATGCACCAAAGTGGAAGATGGTACATTTAAGAATGGTACAACGGAGGAATACGCATCATACATCGAAGATAAAACAAATAGCACCTTTTCCTTCATACTTGTAGCTTTCTCACAATCATATGATTGATCAATCATCCAATTGACATAAGTTAACTTGTATCGTGGATCTACAATAATGGCTAGAAATAACATAATGTTTATGTTATCAACTTTAGACCAATATTTATCATACTTAGCCTTCATCTTTGAAGCCATCAAATGAGTTTGTGGATCACCAGTTCTGCATCTCCGAGAAAGAATTATACCAATGCCAAGCATAACTTGCATGAATTCATTTCCAGTTACATATTTAGAACCAGATAACTTCAAAGTAGCATCATAGAAAATTTTTAAAAATGGTAACAGTGTGCGAGAGTGATCCCAATCATAACTCAGTGGCAAGCCTTTATTTCTTGAAGATGTAAGATCATCAACATACTTGGGATCTACCGTCTCCAACAAATCAAATGCTTTCTCAAACTTAATTGCAGATTCTAACATTAAGTACGTAGAATTCCATCTGGTCTCAACATCCAAGCTTACAAGGCTCCTTGATAATATTTTCTCCTTTTCTATGCATGATTTAAATTTTTGTTCCCGATTCGGAGATGATTTTACATACTTCACAGCTGATCGAATTCTGAAAATCGAATCATCCATATATGTTAAGCCTTCTCTTACAACAAGATTTAGAATATGCACTGCACATCTCAAGTGTAAGTATTCACCACCAAGAATTGTACCCTTCCAGTTGTTAAGCCTTTTCTTTAAATATTGAATGCCTACGTCATTTGAGCTTGCATTATCCACAGTTATAGTCATCACTCTCTCTATACCCCAATCTAGCAAATAATTCTCTACGGCTTTGCCTATGACTTCACCTGAATGACCAGATATTGGACAAAAGTTTATTATTTTCTTGTGTAAAATCCAATCAGCATCAATGAAGTGAGCTGTGAGACACATGTAGCATAAATTCTGGCATGATGTCCATGTGTCTGTGGTAAGAGAAATCCTTGAAGAGAGCTTTACAAAAGAATTCTTGATGTTCGTCTTTTCTTTTACATACTCATCAAAAGACTCTCGAGATACGGTAAAACGAGAAGGTACTTTAAACTGAGGTATTGCAACATTGCAAAAATGACGGAAGCCCTCACGTTCTACGCTCCTAAATGGCATCTCGTCAACAATGATCATTCTTATAAGAGCTTTTCGGCATTCCTCTTGATCAAACCTATAGGACTTAGGTGAATGAATTGGAGCAATCCCAACATTTTGAATAGATTTACGTTGTACCATCTTCATCTTCTCGGCTTTGTCATTTCCTACGAACTTTTCGCATCTCAATAAATGGTTATTCAAGCTACTAGTGCCATGAGAAGGTGGGCATTTGAGAAGATCTCCACAATACCTACAAATTCCTCGTCTTTCATTTTGATCTTCACAATCATCAACAATGAAATGTTTCCATACCCATGATGGCTTTCGTGAAGATGAGCTTCCACTCTTTTTTTGTGAAGACTTGATAGGATGAGGGGGCTTCTCCATGTTGGTGATCTCATTTTGAACCTGACCAAGCCCCACAGATCGAGCTTCTGTGCTCGAATCCATAGTATCATCCATGCTCGACATCTAATATCACAATTAAGTTAGTTTGTATATTCAAAAATATAAAGTTTTTTAAACTGTAGACGTAAGTTAAAAGAATAAACAAGCATGTTAAGGGATGTGGGTGTGGGTGGTGACAAACAAGTAACTTTTAAATGGATACATTAATTGTTCATTTTAGTTCTTAGTAACATACCCAAGATATATACATTGTTCCAACCCACCAACCACATCTGGAAAATCTGATTATGGGCGTTAGAAGCTAAACTCAGGCAACAGTTCTCCCATCTTAAGAGGTACTGACGAACAAAAATCGGGGGTGAAGGAGAGTCTCACTGCAGATTCGGTGCGCCGAGAGGATACCGAATCCATGTTTAAGTTGCCGGTAAGGGAGTATTATGATGCCAGTCCAGATCAGTGCAGCAGGGAGGTTCCTTGCTTTGTAGAGCAGGGTCCCTTTCCTCAAGTAGAATATAATACTTGTTATCAGTAACTGAGATACTTGTTGAAATACAACTCCATAACTCTAATATATGCTCCGGCAGGAACTGGGTAAAGGTTATTTGTGAATTCTATAAACGTGGACCTTATTGGGAAATAAAACCTTAATGTTTCACATAATACATGATGTATTCATATTCATTAACATACAATGATGAAATTTCTAATGCCCAATGAATCATAGTGCTTGTTGAGTAGTTTGTTTGATGAGATGAACCAACAACTGCAACATGCATGAGATAATGATATTATGAGATGTTGAACGATATACTCTGTTATGCATAAACACTTATAGGTGATCTGTAATATTTGTTGATTTTCTCTAAGCATGAAATGAGGTACTTAGTGAAGCATGCAGTAGAGTGGTTGTCAACTAGACAATGAGAAACCTTCGACAATCAACTAGCTGTTATAATTTAGCGATGGATACCTTGACCTAACAACCTCGGGACGTCCGACGTGATCAATGAGATGGATGCCTCGAGCACGGTCAAGGAGATGGCGGAGGAGGTGTTGAGGAAATGGAGGAGCACGGGATGTGGCGGCGAAGGTTTTAAGGTGGTGGAGGCGGCGAGGGGGTGGAGGCGGCGGGGCGGCGGCGGCGGCGAGGGTTCGATGGTGTTGGAGCCTTGGAGGCGGCGGCGAGCCGGCGAGGGTTTGGTGCCTTGGTGGTGCTGGACCTGTTGGGCTGCTGGCGGCGGCAGGGAGGGGACTCGGGAGACAGTGGCAGGGAGGGGACTCGGCGAGGGTTTTGAAGATCGATCCTCGATTCCTCGGGGTAGCACCAAAAGGATGGGGGCATCGGGTTTTGGGGCTATTCACGGGTTGCCCCGTGGGTAACCGATCTCAATCGGATCGGTGCCCCAAATTTAATGGGTTCATCACAACGGTTACCCGACCCATGATGGCATATTGGATACCAACGGTTTTTATATCAACTATTATGGATTGGGTCGGGTATCCGTCCGACCCTAAAACCGTGCACAGCCCTAGCGGCACGGATCACCACTCCAATTCATGAGTTTCTCGAACTTGTTCTGCAGTGTCAACAGTCCTTGGACTACAATACCAATACCACAAGGTTGAGAATACTCGGTACATATTGCAATTATAAATTACTACTCTTGGAAAAAAAAAAGATGGGAGTGACTAACTTGATTACTTCCACCTTTTCTAACAAAATTGTGATATTTTTTGAAAATACTTAGGAATTTAAATCATCTAATATCATTACGTTCTTATTCAAATTTTGAGTTAATTTAATATTTATATCATATCCATCAAACCTATGAGAAATTGATGATCTTATAATTGCAAAAATTTACTACTTTTAAAACCTATTTTTTTATGAAATTTGAATAACAACATTATAAGAATAATTGATCTAAATCTGTTGATGAGTATAAAAAAATTATTGGAAATATAAAAAAATCTTGGCTGTCCGTTCCATTGCTATTTATCTGATCCATCTTCAGCAGCTCCAATCCACTGATGATGGGAGGAACGGTTGAATTCGCGGTGGGAACCAAGCTGATGCTCGTACTGGCAGACGCAGACACAAGGCGTGAAACTTCCACGGCATCACTGAAAGAAGGCTCCACGTAGATGTGGAAGGATCTCTTATGTCTCGTGCCGGCGAGGTTCGACATCTCGCTGAAGTACATGTTGAGGTATACCGGCACGAAACTAGAGGGCAACGAAAGAGTCCGAATGGTGAGGTTCGACATCGCTTCTCCGGTGGAGGTGGCGGCCATGCCGAATAGCTTCTGCGGAGGATCATCGATGCATGAGCTCGTGTTGATGATGCCTGTGGCATTAGAGCTCAGCGTCGTGTAATTGTGACCTTCTCTGAGTGGAGTAGAGGGGAACCAATATCGATCATATGCATCATAGTGGTACCTGACAGAGAACGTTGTCAGATAAACTGTTATATCTGAAATAAGGATTATTTGTAGAGATACATCAACAAACTCAAATGTATTTACGAGAGTTAACCAATGCAGAATAAATGTGAATTTTACGAGGGAATACACTGCAGAATATTTCATGTTTTTTTAACAAAGGGTGGGTGACATCTTGAGATGGAATTCACCATCTTACAGAAATTTTATTATGAGTACGTCATCCGGATGCTCAGAAATGATACGATGAGTTACAATGGGCGAGAACGTTCTCTGGATAAAACCTTTGATTTTTGAAAAAATGAGATCGTTTCTTCCCCCCAAATAGCCCAAAGGACCGCAAAAGACAATGCACAGTCATCGGAAGAGTTGCCCCTACCGACCTTACAGACCTCCAGAAGTCAACACCCCCTGTCGAGATCCATGATGGCCCTACCTCCTTCCACATGTGCTCAGATGTCAGACATGTGAAAAACAAATGATCTGCATCTTCACCCTACTCTCCGCATCTATCGCACTTTTTTGAGTAAAAGACGAGGGTGACCTCCCGAGATGGGATTCACCTCAATAAGAATATATCAAAACATAATAAAGTGTACATTATCCGGCGACCCAGAATCGATATAGAGAGTTACAGTGGGCGAGTACATTCTCTGGGTAGAATCTATGATTTTGAAAATGAGATTATTCCTCCCAACCCAAATGGCCCATAACACTGCAAAGGGAAAAGCACAGTCATCTGTTGAATTCCCTCCCACGGACCTCACTAATCTCCAGAAATCCATAGTACCTCCTGGCGACACCCACGGTGATCCAACCTCCTTCCAAACGTGGTCAGATGTCGGGCACCTGAAAAATAAATGATCTGCATCTTCAACCTGCTCTCCACATCTGTCACACCTCGTGTCCGGAATGCTCAAAAGTCTTCCTCTCCTTGCTTTATCACACAGTCTTCCCCTTCTCAGACACCAAAGGAAGACCTTAACCCTGCATGGGATCTTGCTAGCCCAAGTAATCTTCATATCCAAGAAAAAGTCTGCATCTAGGGCCTCGGTGGACCCCTTGAATTCTTTGTATGCCTTCTTCGTTGAGAACCTACCATCCACCCATACAAAATGGTCCCTGCCATAAGTGATGCAATCATGCCTCGGTAGTTCCAGCTGCATCCTTGATAGCTCCTCTAACCGTTGGCTCGAGAGAGCGGACACGAACTGTGGATCCCAAGACCCTGATGTCCCAACCTGCATTAGAGAGCACTCTTTTCTTGCTGCTAAAGCAAAAAGCCTTGGAAATCTATTACTTAGTGGCCCCTCCCCCATCCAATCATCCTGCCAGAATCTGAAGCACTCCCCATCTCCAACCTTTGGTTTCAGTTTCGGGGCCATCAACGGTAGGACTTCTCGCACACCACCCCATAGAGGGGACTCGAACCGTACTTTCTCTTCCTCGAGGGAGCCTCGCACTTTGTAAATCTCGCGCAAAAGTCTGGCCACCAACCTGTCCGACTCTCCCCATATCTGTCTGACCCATTTTGCTAACAGAGCTTTGTTCATGATTGCGACATCTCGAATCCTTAAACCTCCTTCACTACACGGTCGTGTCATCTCTTCCCAACTGACCAAGTGCATACCTGATCTTTGTTGCTTTCCTCAGACCAGAAAAATCTCTTCATCATAGATTCGATCTTCTTGCGGACCCCGACTGGCATTAATCTAGTGGAGAAAAAGAAGATAGGAATTGCTGACAGCACATGCTTCAGAAGGATCAACTTTCCCCCTCTAGACAAGGTAACTACCTTCCACCCCGCCAATCTTTGCTCCATTCTCTGGAGAATTACGTCCCAATCTGACTTTTTGAGCTTACCCCCAGTAAGGGGAAGGCCCAAGTAAGAAATCAACAACTCTCCTAATGGACAATCCATCAGCTCCACCATTCTACCAGCTTCGTAACCCTCCCATCCAAAAGGAATCACAACCGACTTGTGCCTGTTAATCCGAAGGCCCGACATACAACTAAAGATCTCCACTATCTGCACCGTCCTTCGAGTCATGTCCTCTGTACCTCCCAAGAAGAGCATTGTATCATCCGCGTATTGCAAAAGTGGTACAGAGATGGCTCCACATCGGAAACCCTCGCACAACCCATCCTCGACCGCACGCGTGAGAAGAACTACCAGAGCATCTGCCACAAGGACAAACAGCATCGACGCCGAGGGACAACCCTGCCGAACTCCCTCTGAGACTGGAAAAATCCCCCTTCGGGTTTCCCATTCACCAAGACCGAGTAAGAAGATGTCGTGACACATCTCTTCATCCAATGAATCCACCGATCTGGAAAACCACGCCGCCTAAGAGATATACATAAGAAAGCTCCAGTCCACACTATCATAGGCTTTCTCGTAGTCAATCTTCAAATTAACCTTTCTTCTTGGCCCTTCTCCACTGAAGACAATTCTCGGATGCCATGATCAACCCATTAGCCATATGTCGTCAGGTATGAAAGCAGACTGTTCTAGAAGAATCACTGCATCGAGGACCCTCTTTAGTCTATTTGCGAGAACCTTTGCAACAATCAGGTATATAGCATTGGATGCGCAATCGATCTGTAGTCCTCCACTCTACAGTTGGTTCTTCTTTGAAAATAGGAAAAAGCAATGCCCTATTAACCTTCTCGAATCCCATATTCCCTCCCTGAATTCGTTGATCACATCCAGGACCTCGTCCTTCAGCAATGACCAAAACTCCCTGTAGAAGAAAAACATGGATCCCCTCAGGACCAGGGGCACCATCAGCATTCAGTCCCACACACGCCTTTTTAACCTCTTCCACCTCGAAAGGTGCTTCGAGACTCATAGCTTGCTCCTCTGTCAAAGCCTTCGTTCCTCTCCAAGACAACCCCATCCCTCCCCCGCCTCCTCCTCGAGGCCTCCACGAAATGTCCCTGAGCGCACGGCCCAGCTGCATGTCCCCCACCACTCTCACCCCTCCAACCTCCAGCTCATGGATGAAGTTCCGTTTTCTTCTACACGACGCCACAGAATGGAAAAATCTTGGGTTTGCATCTCCTTACCGTAACCACTTCTGCCTTAATCTCTGCCTCCACTGCACCTCCTCTTTTTTGTCTTCCAGTAGCAGCTTTTCCCATCAACCTCTCTCTTTCTTCTAACTCTTCCCGATCCAGCCCTCTCTGGTCATCCAGTCCATCCAAGCGCAAACCCTCTCCTGAGCAGCTCCCTTTGGGCCCTTCGTCTAGCTCTCACCTACTTTCTGTACATTAACAGAAATGCTTTCAGCAGAGCCAACTTGTTTGCAAAGCGAGACACTGCCGATCCGTCTGGTCTCCAACTGATCCAACGCAATGTAACCTCCTCCTTGAAGCCATCCTCCAAAATCCAAGAACGTTCGAATCTGAAGAAAAATGTTGTCACGTCTGCTCCTCAGACGACCACAGAATCGGTATATGATCCGAGTGAGCTCGAGGCAAAGCCCAAGCCTGTGAGAGAGGGAAAACCTCCAACCCATCAGCTGACAGAAGTAATCTGTCTAACCGAGATCTTGATCTTACATTACGCCAAGTGTAAGCACCTCCTGGAGCATCCTTAATCGAAAGTCCCCGCGTGTGGAAGAAGGTCAACAAATGCCTCAGAGCCTGGGTCCATGGGCCACCCCTACGTCTAGGCCGATCCTCTGGGAGAAGAGTTAAATTTATATCCCCTCCAATGAGCCAAACACTATCCTCCAACGCTGAACCCACCTGGTCCAGGTCTGCCGCGAGAGAGCGACGATCACTCCCAGTGGGACCATACACATTTGTCACTGTAAACAAGACCCCATCGTGACGCTGCCTAAGACGTACTGAAACTGAGAAGAGCGAACGCTGCTCTCCCACCTTCTCAAACACCTCCTTCTTCCACCCTGTGAGGAGGCCCCCCGCTGCACCATGCGCCTCCACCTCGACAAACTCAAGTGCATCCCCTCTCCCTAGTTCACGCCACAACACTTCTCCTTCCCTGGAGACCTTTGTCTCTTGAAGCATCACAACATCTAAACGTGCACCCATAATAAGGTTCTCACACAAAGCCGTTTCTCGGGCGACCTAGGACCCCTTACATTCCAGGACATCACCTTCATAAGGACAACTCTTTCTTCTTCAGAGGGACCACTACCCACAAGCTCTCTGCGAATTTTCTGTCCAGCAGGCTGAAATAGCTTGGGCGCACGATAGGAGATGTTGATTCATTGACACCGGTTGTTGACATTTTGACTCCCACCTCAGCTTCTTGATGAATACCCATTCATCACTCTTTATTCTTTATTTTAGCTACAAAATCTATGTAAAACACCATGTAGATTATGTGTAAATAGCATAAATTACCATAAGGCATGCATTGTGTAAATTACAATAATTAGCATGTTTTTTGTGCATAAATAAAAGAATAAAGAAATAAAAAGAAAGAGCGAACTAATCCCAAGGGAGGGTTCAGCATGGGCCTGACTGCAAAGAATCGAAGTAGAGGGAGATAGGGGTCAATCTCATGTGTGTACATATGCCTGTATATATATATATATATATATATATTATATATAAAACTATTTGCTCTTAAAAAAAATAAAAATGTGTGTTTATTAATTTGTAAATATCTGTAAAAAAAATAAACTAAAATGGGAAAAACAAAATAAAAATAAAAAATAAATTAAAATTCCCTTTCATCATTGTATATAGACCATGTATATAGAATAACCTATCTATTTATTTTCCCTTTGTAAATAATTAATAAAAATCTAATAAAAATATTTTCACATTCCATATTTTATGGTGTAAATAAATAAAATAAAACTTAGAAAAATAAAAATAAAATCAAAAGAAATAAAATAAATCAAAATCCATCTTTTACATATACCATGTAAATATATATATATATAAGTATTTATTTAACCTTTGTAAATAAATAATAAAAATAAAACAAAAATATCCTTTTATTCAAATTTTTAATCTATAAATAAATAAAATATAAAATTGGAATAAATGTATAAAAGTAAGTACTTAAAAAATAAAAATTAAAAATACATATATGTATAACCTATATATAATAATAATAATATAATGTAAATATATAATTTTTATTTCAAAAAAATAAATAAAAATCACTAAAAAATTATTTGAAAATAAATAAACATTTTTTGTGTTTTAAGTTTTTCGAAATAAAGTCATTTGCTAATTTTTTATTTAATTTACAAATATTTAATAAACGGAGGCATGTGATTGGTCCACGGGGGATTGTTGATCCCCGGTCTACTCTCCCCGCAGACCTCTTGCCCCGCTGTTCTAGCTACCGACCCGATTTCTCAAAATTATCGTGGCCTAATCCGAGCTCCATTTTCCTAAACCCCAGGTCCTAATCACGCTCCGTGCATCCGAGATCCATGCCCGACACTTTGCCTAGGGGTCCATGCTTCACCAAGCCGGACCCGACCCCTTCTTCTCAGAACTGCAGGAGTATATGGCTCCACCTCCGCCGCACATTACCGCCATCTTTGGCGCTGCTCCTTCGTCCCAGGACCTCCACTATTCTCCCCAGTGTGACAAATGAGTGAGGAGAGTGTCGAAGAGAGGAGAGGAAGCCTCCTGCCACTGATCCGGCGGACCCTCGTCGCCGTGCGCCGCCGCGAGGTGCGCTGAGCCTCGGACTTCAACGATCCTTGAGGCCAAGACCCCCCAGAGCTCCGCGAGCTCATCCGTAGTTGACTCCCTTCATCAGGTAGACCAGAGCTCAGTCTTCCATCGTCCCATTTTCGATTTTGCTTTTTTGCTTCCCAGCTCCGCCTTAGTGGCCGGAGCTCCGCCAGCCCATCCTACCTGTACCGATACCCACGCCAACTCATCGCCACCCTTCCCTCACGATCTGATCGTCTCGACTTTGGCCACCAGTGCCTGGATCGAGATGGCTCCCTCCGTGCCTTCGCCGGAGCCTTCATCCGCCCTCCACGTTGCTTCTTTTATCCTTTTTGCGAATAACCCCCGCCGGAGCACTCCTCCGAGCGAGCCCTTTGTTTAGCAGGTAAATAAAGAGCAGGTACCCCCTTGGTCGTGCTTTCACCCTTCACCGGAGCTCCTCCAGGTCGCTTGTTCCCTCACCGGACGATCTGACCGTTGGTAGCTTCATCGGAGGAGACACCCGACGCGGAGAGTCACCGCGAGGAAGACCCTCTTCCCTGATCGTTCATCGACCTGCTGGATCGTCTCCGGCGAGTCGGGGAACCTCACCTGGGAGGAGTTCTTCCTCATCCATCGCCAGCCGTCGGATCTCCACGCCGCTCCAGATCGCATCCCCATCGTCCGTTCTCTGCAATGTCAGACCGTCAGATCATGGTCTGACGGGCACGCGCTCCCACGTTCGCCACGTGCACCCACTGTTGGATCGTCCAGGCGGCTGCACCAGAACCGCACATCAGCAACCAAACCCGCCTCGACACCTGGCGCCTCACGTGCGCCATCACGCACCTCTGCTAGGTAATTGCACCATACCCATGCAGCTTTCCGTTGTTATAGTTTAGTATATTAAATAAATTTTTCTCTCTTAGACATATTGCACTTAGGACCTTAAGGTTTATGTTATTTGCATTTTCGTCCCTGCCTGTGTGAGAAACGTGCTTCGTCACGTGATATTTGGATAAATTACATTGTATGGGCTTGGAGTTTCTATGTGTTATGGATGAAATTAAACTTTCTGATATTTGCATTTATGCCCCTGTGAATGGATTTTATTCGACATGTGCTGATTTATCTGGATATTTTGCGCTTTTTCCCTTGTACTTTTAGCATGTGTTGCTATTATGCCCCTGAAACTATGTTTTCTTACACTTAGGTCCCTCCGTGCCTAATTCACGTACGTTGTGCGTGACTGGTTGGGCTTTTTGCATTAGGGCCCCTACACTTCTGGATTTGTTACTGTTTGGCCCTTGCAATAGTTTTTCTTACATTTAGGTCCCTATGCACTATGAGCCTTTGTTTTTTAAATAAAATAGCAAATTAATCTCAAATTGCGTGAAATTTGGACATGTGGGCTCCTGCCACTGTGTAACAATTTCATTAAAAATTTGTTACAATTTTGGAGGCTTTTTGATATTTTTTAAAAATTCAAAAACAATGTTTTTGCTTCTGTCTGATTTAGAAAATCATTAAAAAATATAAAAACTCCTTTAAAAATTCTAAAAAAATTAGAATTTGTTAATTTTAGTGTGTTTGAATTTCTATGCGAATTTGGTTATTTTTGGATATATAAAAACCCTAAAAATTAAAAAACCTTCAGAATCTCATAAAAATTATAAAAATTGTAGAAAACTCAAAAAATTATAAACTCTTCTTCTGAATTTTACTTGTTGTTTTTATTTCTCATTAAAAATTACTCTAGATGTACAAATCCATTTGATATTTTAATGGATTTTTTAAATCTGGCTGGGACAATAGCTTACTGTTTTTACTCTTTTTGATTATTAGAAAATTGTATCAAAATTAGAAAAAATCTGAAAAATTCATCAAAAACACTAAAAACATAAAAAGCATAAAATTATTTTTATTTGATTTTTTGTGGCATTTTTGGTTGTTTAAATAATTTGTTGAGTGTGCTTGTTTTTGTCTTCTCTCATTTTTTACCTTAATTAAAAGTCCAAAAAAATATAAAAATAATTAAAAACCACCATAAAATAGTTGTTTTGTTTTTTTTTTATTTTTGGACTACTTTGTAGGCCGCGAGGCTAATTCGTGCTCCATGAGACCGACCCTGGGTGCTATGCCAGGCAAATCCCATAGCCAGGATCGCTATTTCTGTTTGATTGATTTATCTTCTTTTATTTGGTGGTCTTATATTCATTTTCTTGATTGAGCTGAGTCTCGAGTGACTGAGGTCGCAACGACTTTAGTTATCTATTTGCCTTAGTCATTCGGGATTTTCGGCTCATCAGAATGGCATCGTTGCCAGGGAGCACGTCTTAGTAGTTGTTTTTATTTCTCTTTTTGTTTTCATTGGTTTTTCGTGGTTTTCTGCGGCATTTTCTTCGTCCGCGGCTTTCGCGGCTTTTTGTTTTCTTTTATTTCATCTTCTTTTATTTTCTTTTATTTTGCTTTTGTTTTGAGTGTTTGTTTTTTATTTGCATTTTTGTGCATATACCCTGTTCTAGTTTATGTGCTTTGTTTATCTGGTCTGACACATCTGTTGGTTTACTTGCGAGGCCCGAGGATCGAGGCAGCTCTTCTCAAAGAGCTGACGCAACCACAGGAATCGGAGGAAGCTCCCTTCTGCACGGAGCCGCAGGAGAGCGCGAGGAGAGAGCATAGTGCGGGAGTAGCTAGCTTAGTTTAGATTTATCTTCAGCATTATATTGTTGTAATAATACAGGGTCCAGAGACTGGACTTGGACTATCAAGGTATGTTCGCCGAGCACCAGTGTGCTCGGGGGACTGACGAGTCGCTGATTACGATATATAATTCGGTCACGTTGTAGCACGTGTACTTAGCAATTCGGTCAGAACCGAGAGAAGATCTCCGTGAAGAGTGTCTCGGCTTAATTTATATCCCGGGCAAGTCCGGGGGTCGAACACAGGGAGGCAAAGGAACAACTTGGGTTTTTAATTCAAAAACTTAGGATCTAAATATCCATGCGGTATTTTTTAGATTTTTTTTATGCAAAAATCAAAGCAAATGCAAATGCAACTGAATAAGAACACTAAGAAATCCACACAACTTAGCCAAATTAATTTTAATGTTAAATTAATACAATTCAGCCAAATTAGATTTTCATAGCATCCTAATCCAGTGATGAACACAAAACATATTTTTTTGGAATTTTATGGGTTAAAATGCAATAAATAAAAATGCACACTTTTTTATGGGTTTTTTCGCAATTTATCACACAAACAGCAATCAAAATATGAAAAAATTACTGGAACTAAACCATGATGCAAGGAGACTACAGTAATTTTTTAGAATTTTTTGACAAGTTATGAATTTTTTATGTATTTTTTTAGTGAAATCAGAGTGACAGGCAAGTAAATAATTTCTAATAAATCCACATTATAAAATTAATCAGAGTACGAATTATCCTAAAAAGATATTTTCATGAGCAATCCAGTAGAGGTGAAATTTCGCAAAAAAGATATTTGTGGATTTAACTAAAAATCGATTACTAAAATCACTCTACAATTTATTTAAGGCACAAGACAACTCCATTTTAGATGAAATTTGGACAATAATTACATCACATATCAAGGCATCATATATAATTTTTGTGAAATTTTTAGAGCAACCGTTTGTGAGATATAATTTTAAGGAACACGGAATGGGTAAAAATATGCAAAATTTCAGTTAAACAATTATAATTAATTACCCATATCTCACCAAAAATACAAATAAATAGTCAAAATGTAGGCAATTAGTTGCTCAACAAGAAACATTTTTCAATGAATAAAAGGATGCCAAACAGATAACCAAATACAAGTCAAACATAGGGGTCTTTGTGCAAAAAGAAAAACTAGAATTATGAAGCAAATATATATACAGGGGACTGATTTGCAATTAATAAAACATGAAATAAACAAACTGCAATTTTTACATTAAAAAAATTACACCTTTCTTCTTCCTTGAGACCGTGGAGATGAACCCAACGCACAGGGGGAGATGGGCGGTGTCGGCGGCTGCGCGGGTCGGCGGAGACGTCGGCGGACGGCGCGCGGCGGTGGCGCACGGACGGTGGGGCAGGTCGGGCGGTCTGGAGCTCAACGGTGGTAGGGGGCACATCCGCAAGGAGGCGGGAGTCGGTGGAGAGTTGGAGGGAGCGGCGACCGGCGGCTGGGCCACTGCTAAGGGGAGGCGGGGCCGCGCACCGCGGCGCGGGGAGAGTGGCGGCGCTGGCGGGCGGGGCCGCGCCGGCGGTGGTGGAGGGAGGAAGGGGGCGGCGGCGGTGGATTGCTCTCCCCCACCGCTGCTGCCTGGCTGCGGTTTTTTTTTTGAATTTTTTTATTTTTTTTTAATTCTTTTTACTGCTGTAATAAAAAGAGAGATATTTTTTTGTTTTAATTTTTTTAATTTTTTTTTAATTTTCTTAGAAAGGAAATATATACACATAAAAAGGGGTAAAATGGTAGTGAGAAGATCAGTTGGTGGTGGTAATGATATGGAAAAAAAACTATTGTGGTGATGATTTGTGGAGTAAAACAAATGAAGGATGGTGATGGTGATATGATGGATTAAAAAAATTACAAAGCTAAAAATAAAGACAAGATGAACTAAAAATAACCTACAATGAACGCGGGCGCCTATGGAGTACTCTCGTGAGCACGGTCTTCGCTCGAATCGCCGGCGTGCGATGAGCTCGAGCAGCGCGCGGTTGCGGCTGCGATGTTGGCCAAAAAAGCCAACGGATCACACCGGAGAGAGGGCCGTCGTCGCTCGACCGCGGTTGCGTCGCTGTCACCGATTCAACTCAGGGAACTAGGCTCTCCTCACATAAAGATGGATCAAAGGCAAAAATGAGGAGAATGACATGTATATAAAGAGAATGGGATGAGAGGTTATTAAAGTGGTGGGGTTGAATGGGAGGTTGATTTATTAATGGAGTTGAATGGGAAGTTGGGAAAAAATGGTGGAATAATGGAGTTGAATTGTGGTTATTGTAGAGAATGGAAATTAAATAATAAATAAATAAAGTTGTCTACTTTAAATACAATAAAATAAAAAGAGAAGAGAAAATAGTGGAGAATTTACAAAAGAAGACAAAACACCATGTACATTTTTTTTACTTTTCTAATATGTAATTTTTTTGTCTTTTTAATAAGAGATATTTACAACGAAAAAATACAATAAAATAGTATAATTAAAATACAACACAAGTATGATTTTTTTTGTATTTTTAATAATTAAGAAAGATATAATAAAAAATGAAGAAAGTATGAATATATACATAATGTACAATGTACATCTAGGTCCCAAAACCCAACTTTTGCAAATGAGCTCCGATTTTAATGAAACCACTTCCGTTGGATAGATAATTTTCTAACTTGAACTTTAAAAGTGAGTTTGGTGAATTTGGAGTTCATACGGAGCGGGAATTTAGCTTGGAAGTTGGACTTTACGGCTTTTTTTCTCTTTGGGATCTAGGAGCATTTATTTAAGGTAAAATTTGTTTTGTATTTTTGTATTTTTATATACATTATTATGAACAAGTTAGAGAAAGAATTAGCCAAAAAGGAGTTGAAATGAAATTATTAAAAATACATGAAGTTTTGGGCTATTTACAAGTATAAAACTCCTTTGATTTTGCGGCTTTTTTATTGTTAATTTATTTTGTACAATCTTATATACAGTAATTAGTGAGTTTTATTTACAAGAGGTATTTTGTTAATTTATTGATTTTATGAACATTTATTAGGGATTTTACTTGGGGATTTTGCTAAGATCAAGATATTAAGATGATGAATCGTGGATTCATCACCCCCCTATACTTAAACTTTGCTAGTCCTCGAGCAAATAAAGAATGAATAAGTTGGGTTAACCCTTGACTGTGCATGTGAATACAAGACTTGATCCGTTCAAGAACTCTTGTTTTAGATATCCTAAAATTCTAAGCTAAACCAAGCTCTAGTCAAAAGGTACCCAATTTCCCTAATCATCAGACTCTCTTTGTATACGTATATATAAGGGATATGACTTTAAGTGTTGACTGCAGTTACAAGAGTAGAGTCACAACGTCACCCAAGGTTCCAGTCCAAGGAGACTCTCCTATGGACCTAATTCTCAACACTAGGGAATAAATCATTTCTTGCATCCAATCCACCGTCTCTTTAGTTGTCACACTTGAAAGTGTAGATGGAAGGCCAGTCGATGGAGGGCATAGGATTGTGTCATTTCTTCTCTCCCTCTCATTGGAACAAGGATCCTCTCAAGTGCCTTATTACGCAACACATTTTTTTTTTGGTGTTGATCAGTGCGTCCGTCAAGAGAAGTTGGAGCCGTCTGCACTTGTTTTCTGGGAGTACACCGGGGTGTGCCTTTTTTGAGTACCTATCGTACCTTCTACACCCAGACTTGTAGCATTTACGATGCAGAGCCCTTTTTTGGTGCAAGCCCGACTCCTGGTCCTAATAGCGGTGGTCCAAGTGACACTTTGAAATGGTTGGGAGTGCTCGCCTTTGGTGGAAGCTCTTTTGATAATTGACTTTGTGGAATGAGAGCTTTTTCTTTGACATTTCATTGATTGGTAGTATTTTTGGCTAGCTCCACTGCTTTTACCAAGAGTTGGCGCACACTGATCAACAATTTTTTTTATTTTATCACACCCTGGCACATAGGTAAATATCAAGAGATAGTACAAGAACCATGTTCTCATACTGGCTAAAGATGCTGACACTCAGGTTTCATGGAAGCCTTCATTGATTTTATCCCATCCTCGAGCATCATTAAATCAAGTCCAAACTCAAATCCCTCATCCCAGTTCCTCAAGTGAAATTTCAACTCATCTCATCATAACTGCAGTCGTGTACGTGAGGTGTTGATCATATTCTTAAGGTAGAGACTAAGCATGCAATATAGCACACAAATCTTTCAAACTAGGGAAATGTGAATAATTAAGTCAAGGACCCTAATGACTAAGGCTGGTTAACTCAAAATCTCAAGACCTCATAAACCAAGTGTTCTTGAACATCACTAGTCTTGTGTGAAAGTGAAATTGTGTCAGGGATTAAACCAACTTATTAGTTAGTTTTTTTTTAGTTTTTATTTTTTGTTTTTTTTTTAGTTTTCACAAAGGTTTTTTTTTGTGACAAACAAAGGCAAAGAAGAAGTTTTTTTTTGTTAGAAAAGTTTTGCTTTTTTTTTCAAAGAGTTTTTTTTTTGAAAAAGATAGGTAAATAAGAAAAGATTCTTTTTTTTAAGTTTTTTTTAAGGAAAATAAGAAAATAGTTTTTTTTTTGAAAAGTTTTTTTACTTTTGTTTTGTTTTTTTTTTTTACCCCACCCCATAATTATTGTATAATATATATATATATAAAAAATATGTGAAAGTACGAGGTATGGGTAAAGTATATATGTAATATATACACGCCCCCCTATACTTAGCTTGTGCTATGTCCTCATGGCACTAGGTGACAAAAAGACATAGCTCGTACTAAGCGTAGGAAAGCTAAAATAATAGAAAGTATAGAAGTCGATCCGCCCCCCCTATAGTTAGGCTCTGGACAACCTAAGTGTAGAAGAAGAGCACAAATGGGGCGGACGAGGTCAAGAGGAGAAATGATGAGTAAATACACATGGCGGGCATCGGTCCCCCCTATACTTAGGCTTTGGTCAGCCTAAGTATAGGACAAGAGTAAGTGTGAGAACCGACGTGATCTCGAGAATATACAAAGAAGA
The DNA here is from genome assembly GCA_037367405.1 of Ottelia alismoides. Lineage (NCBI taxonomy): Eukaryota > Viridiplantae > Streptophyta > Magnoliopsida > Alismatales > Hydrocharitaceae > Ottelia > Ottelia alismoides. The sequence continues at coordinate 547 of JAZKJV010009767.1, read as the reverse complement.
GAGAATATGCACAAGAGTGATTGAATCTTCTAAGATGTTGAATCTTGATGCTGCATCTTCATGAAGAGTAATAAGATGTATCTGCTCTGTGCTCACTCTGTATGAAGTTGATGACCTCGACTTGGACTAACTGCTCTTTGGAATCAACAAAATGCTTCAACAGTTGCCATTCACCACATGAGATTGTGCACCATCTTTGAGATCAGCTATCTCTACACTTCCATTCTCGTGCACTTTCTTAACCACAAAGGGACCCGTCCATTTAGATTTGAGCTTCCCATGGAACATCTTCAACCTGGCATTGAACAACCATACCTTTTATCCAGGGACAAAGTCTTTGCACCTAATGTGTTGATCATGCCATCTCTTTACTTTGTCCTTATAAATCAAACTGTTGTCATATGCCCTGTTTTCGGATTTCCACGAGCTCGTTCAAGTTCAAGTCTCGACAAAGTTTCCCTAGGTGACAACTCCAATTAATCTTCTTAATTGCCCATTCGGATTTATGAATCAATTCTGCGGGCAAATGGCATGGCTTGCCATAGAC